>CM053269.1:94798606-95313812 GCA_028583415.1 Protea cynaroides
AGAGGAATTGATCGACTATTGGTTTGAGAGAGTTTCACTCGCCTCCCTTGTACTTTCCAAATTTTCATCCGCTCTCTTTCTGCCTATACACCAATAAAGTTCTGTTTGGTTGGGGATGGAAAAAATGGGGTGCTTACACCTTGATGAACTTAGGAGGTAAACCTAACCTCTGATCTTGCTGAAATAAGAATCTAGATAACTTTCCATGAATATCAGGTAAAATTCATTAAGAATGCTCATGATGGATAAATCAATACAACTAATGAATATAGGACCTTAGGATGATGTATAACATTCAATTATGATTAGAATATGTCCATTAATGTTGTACAAATACTTATAAACCCCCTGGAGTAGCCCTTGACCTTGTGCCTTGGAGAACAGAATGAAAGAAGTTCAGTTTGAGCTCCTTGGTACAAGGTGGTTGACCAAGGTGGTCGACCAAAGTGAGTTGATCGACCGCCTCTGCTGTGACTGACCACCTGGTCTCCAGTGAGTTGTATTTATGGTAGTTTTCCACCCAATTGACTATTTGGATTATGTTGATCACCCATACCTCAAGAATGATATAATAAACATGTTAGAAGGATTAGATTGAGTAGAATGTACTCCTAAGTATATAGGTATGTGTGGTTGCAAAGACGACATTCATTGTTTACCAATGTTGGATTAATCGATCATGGAATTATTTGATAACAAGTGGATGTTTGATAACATGATTGTTTACCATTTGCTTGTGTCCTAGTGGATCCTGATAACTGGAATAAGACGGTTTATCTTGGTCCATTACGCTAGGATACGGGTACCTACATTAGTAATATTTCTTGGTTTTGGTTTTAATATCCTGTGATAGGTAATCCTTACCAATAGGGGTTTAGGTATTGGCATAGGCTTATTGTGGACCAATTTTGGCTACACCCCTTTCACAGCTGGAGCAGAGAAACAGACAGGGTTGGGAACCAGCCTCTAGTATTTTAGGTAAGAGTTAGGGATGAGTCTGTTTTATGTGCTTAACCATCAGGGATTGGGTAGTAAGTACCTAATGAAGTGGTTGAGGCATTGAATAAGATGTCAGGATGAAGCCTATAATGGGGGAATACTAGTACAATATGTCACACCCCAATTCTGATCCAACCAGAATGGTGTGAGTGAACCGTCATTTAACCAACGGTTCACACCAGGATCTCGAATAGGCCGTGTCCACTCATACAAACCATTACACATAACCACAATCAGAATATAAATATACAGCGGAAGACTTTAAATAGAATGAACTGAGTATTAATTGATAATTTAAATAAATATCCAATTATCCAAATTCAAACACATAAAATAATATACGTACATCCATGTAATCCAACCGAAAATAACTAAAAGAAATAAATAAAATCCGATCAAAGGTACACGTAGAAAGGGCACTCGCATGAAGCGTCATGCTCGTCCTCTCCTGCTTGCACATCCAGAGCAGCTACACCTCCATACACCAGAGCGTTCACGTAGTCATCCACCGTGAAACCTGCATCAGCATCTAAAAACAATGTATATACAAAGGGTGAGCTCACAACTTAGCTCAGTAAGACAATCAGACAATTTCACAATATTATGCATGAGTAACAATCATTTTATGATGTGGTCTGGTTTTAAGTTTGCAATGTGCTATAGAAAGGTTTGGTGGCCCCCGCACCTCTATACACGAGTGTGTGGCACCTCATGGATCACACCCCCATCGGCCCACATGCACCCATCATGGAATAGAGATAGAGCTAGGATACCCCCATACCTCCCCTGATACTCTACCCATACCAGTACCTAAGCCCCTACTGACCAGGGCTCGCAAACTGGGCTCGCAACTAACCAATCCTATATGTCATCAATGTACGCTTTATCCCAGCACAACCGTCTACGGCATAGAGATAGAGCTAAGCCATTCCCACACCTCCCCTGATGCTCTATCCGTAACTAATCCACTAGGATAGAAATAATACACAGGTAGACCCTATCCAACATAACTCCCTACGGCATAGAGATAGAGCTAAAGTATCGTGGACAAGCCAGCGTCGACTCGGAGACCACAGTGCCACATAACCATGGCCAGGCCAACATCAATATCGGAGACCACCGTACCACGACCTTCCCCTGATGCCCCACCCGTACCAAGCATGTTAAGACAGAATACTACAAAAAAGGTGCTAGTGTGAAGAGCGATCCCAAGCCCATGCCCCACTCCACACACTAACGAAAACAATCACATGCATAACAATCACATCCTAGCAATGCATGAACAATAATAATAACTAAAAGTAAAGGATGGCATGTGAAGATGCACAAACATTCACATCATATATAATCAGGTGATTAACAACAATTTACTGTCCATTTATTATTAGGTTTAGGTCAGATTTCCTTACCTGACGCTCGTTCGATAACTTGCTCCACGTCGCAAGATTAAACGATATGTCACAAAGTCCTACAATATTATTTGGGTTTCATTAGAATATATTGCTTAGGGTTTCATGTTGGTCGGAAACCAACAAAGATTACAAAATACCCTCACAGAGCTAACCGGTGGCATATACCGGTCGCAGCTCTGTGGGGAAGACTGGCGACCGGTATGGTCAGCCGGTCCCCACAGACCAGCCTCCCGAGGGATACCGGTGGCAACATACCGGTCGCACTATGTGCAACCGGTATAGTCGACCGGTATGTCTCCGGAAGACCATACATGGGTTTTTCGACTGTCGTCGATCATCCTCCATGGATTTTCAAGGTTTCTCCTATCCATTCTAAGTCTAATCATTGAGTTAGAGTTATCCCCAACTCATTCAAGTCTCGTTTCGATGAATATCATCTCGAAACTCGAATCTAGGGTTTGACGACAACTTAGGGTTTATTGGCCAATTTAGGGTTTTAGATCAATACCTACTTTGCATGGTATTGATCCACCCACACAACTAATATAGGATAAGAAGAATAGTTAAAACACTTACCGTTGACTAGCATAGAGTGAGCTTCGTCGAACGGCAATGACGGCACCTTCTTCTTCTTCCTACCTCCTTCTCCTTTCCAACCTCTTTTTCTTCTCTAGGGTTTGCTAGAGACAATGGAAAGGATTTGAGGAGGCTTAAGGGTGTATTTATAGGCTAGATTTAGGGTTTAGTAGCCCTACTAGGATTAGGAAAGTCTCAGGATTCGAAATCAGGAAAGTGGGACCCTCAGAAGTCAATTTTTGGATTTCCACACTTAGCTGCGCAGACCAGACCGGTCGATCGGTACCAAGACCGGTACCATCGACCGGTCAACATAAAATCATGTTGATTCGATCGTCTTTGGTCCGATTTCATATCTGTTTGTCATCCGCTCGTCCCGTCTGGCCCGGTGATGATCGGAATACCTGTCACGACATCAAAACCAAGGTTTAGACCGCGTTTACGGAGTGCGGGTCTTACAACTCCCCCACCCTTAAAAGAAATTTTGGCCTCGAAATTAAGTTTTCACCAGAGGTGTGTACCGTAGTCGAGATCTGTGACTTTGTGATGAGCAACTGCCAATGAGGAAAGGTGGCGGGAGAGGACAAGGGCAGGAGAGGGGGTGGGCAATTGAGACAACAATGAATATATGGGAATTTGAGTGGTGAGTCGTTGCGGTAACAAGATGGTGAGAGCGTAAACCAAAGGGGACCAAGAAAATTATGCTAAACAGGAATAAATTTGAAAGTACAAAAATAGAAGGTACTCTAAATGTAATATTTTTGAAACATCAAATACCTCTAATATAATTTCTTAAAACGTCAAGTACCTCTGGTATGATTTTTGATACGGGTACTTCTGGTATTATTTCTCAAAACGATAGGTACCTTTGTTGTAATTTACCCTTAAAAGGTATTAAGAAAATGAAGCCATGCATACAATGGCTATAATCAGTGTGTATAACCCACTGGGGAGAACTTTTACCATGCCCAACCTGGAACCATTATAGAAATATCTCGTTCACAGTAGAGGGCTCTTTTTGAGTAACAGTCAACAAAGCTTTACTAAAGAATGGTAAATTTGGGGACAGCAAAATTACTAACGGGATAGAAAAGGTCATCAAAAATATGTTCCAAATATTTCGTCAAGACAACCCTCATCACAGCCCTTCTCTAGATACGTAACTATAAGTGCCATGTGACAGTTTTGGAAGTGCTTAAAGTTAGTGGGCTTACTTTCTCCATCACCACCACTCATGTGTTAAATTGAATACCAATACTGTTAAGAATGGTCTCGAAATTATCTGAAAAAAAATTTTCATTTGTGTGGAAGAGGTTGAACAACAAGAGCTGTTAAAAGAACAAAGATAAGAAATTTTAAAAGAACCTTCATAAAATCTAATACATAGTGGATCGTTTGGTTAAGATATGAAAACTAATTTTGACAAGTGGTCTAAGGGCTTGTTCATATATCCATCTGTTAGTACAATATGAAAAATGCTGCAGTAGTTCACAGATAAAATGGATAGGTTATAAAATACACATTTTCCAAACCCCTGCAAAATATGTCATATTTTAGGTATTTAAAAATAAATTGATATATAGACAACTTATTTGTGTGAAAAAAGAGGCTTCGAGGGAAAACCTCAAAATTCTGCATTGGATACCATTAGTTTGCGTATTTCTATGGGCTGCCAAGCATTCTATCGTTTGTAGTTCATTTTACATGGTCTTCTTTGCAGATCATTCTTTTGATATTAATTAATAACAAAATTCATTAAAACAAAATATTGAAAAAGAACATATAATGCTGATGACAGAACCAAGAGGCGAATGATGGACCTTCATGCCAAATTTGGAAAAGTTTTACCTTTTTATGTAGATATAGTTACCTCTTCTCTATTAACTCATCTCCCCCCTACCTCTTCTCTATTAGTTCATATACTAGAAGTCCCATTTGTTCCGTAAGGATGTCTGTGACCTCTGTTCCATTGATTCCACCTTCCGCATCATCTCTACACTGGTATCATTTCAGCGGATTCCAATTCCACCCCAATGTCCATGGGCTCTGAGATATTTGACTCTGTCTCTTCAACATTCTCCAAGAACACATTAGCTAGTAGAAGTTGATCCAACATCTGATAATCATCTGTTAAATCTGGGAACATAAATGAAGCATCATTTTCTGGAGATAAGTCTTTATCCAATAGTGAAGACATGGAATCCATATTCATGAAGAGCTCATTTTCTCCATTTTCTAGATCTTGAGATGCATTTGAGTTCAAGATTGGCATGAAAACAGGCTCTGTGATCTCATTCCTAGGTGGCTGGTACATCACGATCCGCCCATCGGAAGCTACAGGTACACTGTCGTCGGCACTTTGTTCTAGTGCGGGGCGGCGTCTCTTCTTGGTTGAGTCAGACATGTGCCAGTTCTCATTCTGTTGAAACAGCTGAGACAAAAACCCAGGATTTTGCATTACCATTGCCAAGAAAGATAACATCTGTTGCTGTCCTTTCTCCATTCCTTGAAGGCGTTTTGTCAAGCAACTTAGTCTAGCTTCTGCAATTTGCTGGTGCTGCCGGACCTTAACCAACTCCTGCATGAGCACATTCTTGTCCCTCTTCAGAATCTCAACTTCCTCAGCAAGCCCGAATTTTCCGACTTCAACACATGCTCCTACTGTTGTGTTCTTTTGCTGGGACTGTTTATGTTGAACAAGGCCTTGAGAATATTTCTTCCGGTTAATACTACTCAATAAATGCTTCTGACCTTTGATAAATCCCTCGTTTGCAAATTCCCAACGATCCGGATCAGTTTTCCTAAAACCCTGATACAGAGTAAAACAAATTCACAGTTTCCCCTTTCTATAAATAAAACAGATTACCAGTTTTGACCTAGATATTGGAGAAAATCTACAGTTCCATGTAACAGAAGCATTAAATAGATCTGGCTACCCTCAATGGCCACGTTTCAAATTCAAATGATCAATACCCACCTTTGATTGATGAGTCATAGCTCAGAGATTTGTCTAGGACAAAATCAACCTGAACCAATGATCATGGACATCGATACCAATTGTATATTATTGGCCTGAAAAAAGTTGGCAAAAGTCCAAGAAAGATGAACCACTGATCAGATGGTTAAAAACTTCTGATTATACTGAACATATGGCATGTAGCCCATTAATAGGCACCCCATGCCCAAAGCCAACCTAAACGATCATTCCAAACAATTCACAATTTTTCATAAACTAATATTAGAAGTGAATCCTAACCCGCTAAAGGACACAATATGCTGCTTAAATTGAATGGTTTTCAACCGGGCACACTTCGTCACCCTCTCGGTAACAAAGACAATGACATCAGTGTTGGATTTGACTTAGCACTTGCTGCAAAAACTATATAGGTCGACACAGAAATAGAACTGCTAGTATCAGTGTCAATGCAGCAAATTTGAAAAATGAAGTGTCCTTCCGTAGGATTCTCTACAGTGTACCTAGAGAAATGTCTTGCAACAAACCTTCTCCAGGGAAGCTCTGTTTTTTTTTGTTTTTTTATTTTTATCCATTAAAAGAAATGAATAAAAAAAATTTATGTTTTCAGCCAACTAACAAAAAGAAAATACCCTAAAAACTGCTTCTGGTTTGAAGGGTGGAACACTTAAAAGGGAAGAAAAGCCTCCACAGGTAATGACAAACATTTCCATGTACTGGAACCCCTTCGGAAATAAATAAATGGAAGAACTGATGGACTATGTTGTGAGAAACTTAGAGCCGGCAGACAAGTTCATTCAACAAAAGAACTCAAAGTTCTCCCAATGTCATGAATTTTCCTCCTTTTTCTGAGCATCATGTACAGAATATGCTCATCTCCTTAAATTATATAAAATTTTCTATTTCATTCATCAAAATTTACAATTTATGTTCAGTTGTAAGTTTCCCCTCAGTGATACTTCTACATTCTTTCCCTTATTCCTTCCACCAAAAATTGTCAGAAGAATATTGGACAATCTGCAACAGGTTTGAGTAAATTTTAGATTGGGTTATAGACAAATGGGATCAGCTGGGCAAACCATAACAAATTAAATGGAAAACTAGTCAACGAAAACTATGATGCAAAAGAAACTGGCCATATTCAGAAGTCAGAACAGTACAATCAGCGCATGTACATTATGGAGATTCACGACTATAACCATTAGCAATCATCTGGCATTAAAACTAAGCATATTCTATTTTCTATCATCAGAATGTTTAAGAATTGAACTTAAATGTTACAAAATCAACAGACAAGCAGAGGATGCTAAGTATTAATTAAAGCATCAGACTAATCACTTACACCTCAAACCAAAGTGGGTGTTCAAAGGTCAAACTAATTCATCACGATTGATGTCCTATGCAATCAGCCAAAGTACATGACAAGAGAGAAGGAATAGAAAGAGATTTAAAAGCAGATTTCAAAATACCAATGCAGTACAACAATGTAACCCAATTATGGCAGCAGAATCAAAACTTTGATGAACACAAACTCAAGAATATATTCCAATCAATATGATAAGTGTGTGATTTCTATATTTTTATTCCCTTTGCACTATGCTTTTTAATATGTTTTATGCCTTATTGAGTTGATTAGAATTTATTTTATAAGTTTGGTATATTTTAAAGACTTTGTGAATTAATTGTTAAAATATAAGAAAGTTCCAACATTCTTAATATTGATGTTCTAAGCTTCATGCAGGTTTTTGATGGGAAAAGAGTTCTAGAATTTTAAAGTGGCCTTCAGTGAAGTTGTAGAGGACGTCTCAAGCTTTCCAGAATGGTATTATGGGTAAAAATTCGAGTTCGTTTGGGCCCCCAAATGTTATTTCGAAATCTGGTTTAGGAAGCTTATCCGAATCCGAATCCGAATCGTAGTAGCCGCACGATCTGATTAAAGCATTCAACAGTGGATGAAATTTTCATAGAGTTTCCTACTCAAGTTAGGAAACCTAAAATAGAAGATGTTGAATTGATTTAGTATTTGAGTGAGATAGGGAAACTACTATTCTAGAAGACTCCAAGGAAGGAAGGAAACTCTACAATTTTAGAATTCTATACAAAGAAGAAATTCTAAGCTACAAAGGATTGCCAATGCTCTATAAAGAGAGAGAGAGCATTGGTATTGAAGATAGTCTCTCTCTCTCTTTGAATGATTTTTCTTCTATCTTTCTCTGAAAGGATTGTAATGTCTGACTAGTTTTTCTTATTCAGTTCAAGGGGATTTTGAAACCCAAACTCATGTCAATGGTGTAATCGCTTTTGAGTAACATTGTTCTTCTCTTCTCTTTTATTCGAATTGTTTATTTCATTCTTCTCTCTTTATCTATGATGTTTGTCTAAATAATTCAATAATGACCTGCTTAATCGGTTAGATTGATATTGATTGCTACATCTAGAAACTGTGATACATAATCGTCCTGTTTCTAATCAAAAGTAGCAAACAGTGGTAGATGATTATGTCCAAGTTTTCATTTCGTCACTGTGAATGAAATAACCTAAGTTTAATAATCCCCGCTTTTGAGAGATTGTTGCTTAGATTGACCTGTTCTCCTCTTGCTTAATACTGCTGTTGAATTAAATATTGAGAGTTTATTCAGTATTGTTCAATGATTAGATCTCTCTAAAGAGCTTGATTCTGTATAGATATTCAAGGGAAAACTCAGGTAACAAAGCTTATTGTTATCTAGGGTCTTTAATCTGATTGTGAAGAAGAGATTAACGTTGCGATTAATTTTACTCATTGTATGTATGGGTGGAGATTGAACCAAGAACTGAATCTTCTCATCTAATTACTTTTCCATTTAAATTATATCTGTTTATTTTCAGTTTGATTCAACCAACCAAAACCCCCTTTGTTACTGTGATTGGTTAGTATTATTTAGCATTTTAGTTTGAGTGGAATTTAAATTCTGATCAAATCATTCTATGTGAGATCGACCTTTACTTACCCAGGCTACAGTTTATTAATCAAGTCAGTAAAGAAATACTTAATTAAAATTGATGCATTCGACACGCTACCACAATACAACTAAATTTAGCAACCAGTTGATAAGCAATAGCCCCTACACGAAGAGAAAAAAGTGTAACATAGAGAAGGTTCAAACACTTAATCTGGTATCGAGATTATGAAGGGAGGAAAATGGAACTTTGTAAGGCATGGGAGCCACAAGGCATGGGAGCCACAAGATTGGAATGCCTGAACTACGGAGACTGGCTGGAATGGTTGCAGAAATCAAGAGCTGGTTATTGTTTATTTGATTTTTATCTAGCAATTAAATTTATTCTAGGAGTTGAATTTTCTGTAAAGGAGGCTAGACCTTGGCAATCAGACCATGCAGCAGTTTAGAGGCAGGTTGGACTTGAAACACTTCAGTGCTAATTTTGAAAAGCAGATTTAAAGTCTGGGAACACCGTCAGAGCGTGTGGGTGTCTGAATAAACTGATACTTTAGATATTAGTTAGTCAAACTCAACTCAACTAAGCCTTACCCCCCAATAGAGCATTTTTGGTGGGCTTCATTATGGTAGCCACTCCATATGTGCTTCAACATGCAGGGCACTGAGGGCTAGACCATAAACATTCTATCTACAACCTCGTATTACCCACAATTTTCTTAAAAAATATATATATATATATATATATATATATATTCTATTTTGCTGCAGTATTTTAAGAAACAAAAGGTGATATTCTTCCGTTTATTTCCATTTATTTTAGGAGTTCTGCCAAGTTTTTAAGTCGTGATCAAAGCTGAGTCTTCTTCAATTTTCCAATCTTTGAATGCCTTGTTTCTCAAAATGTAGCAAACCACTACCCAAGTTGACCATTGTTGAACGACGCTAAACCCAAGGATTACAACATAAGCCTCGACTTTTTTTTTTTTTTTTTTTTTTTTTTTTTTACTGTAAATCAATCACCAAAACCAATTGGACAGACCATTATTACCATTTAACCCATTGTCCCATTGGCCAGCTTATAGAGTACAAGATTCTAGTTTTCATATGAATTCAAGAATCTAAAAGACATAATTTCCTTAAGGTCCTACATCACTGGTCACTAGACTTCTGACATTTTAAGAGAACAAATAACACAAATAATCTAGAGCAGCAGATCAAAAATAGATCTGATTGCGAATGTTGAGGCTAAAGAAAACAAATCAAACTCAAACTTGCATAAATGATATAACAAGAAACAGGAAGGTGTTACCAAATCGACTCTCAGTGCCTGCATGTAGTATATTTAATAAAATGAATAAATTTCAACTACCCCCCATAATAGTTTCGAAACATCACCTACCACCATACTTTTCGAAAAACATCAATTACACCCAAGTAACTGATGGAGGTGACGGAAATGAGTGTTAGACCGTTTTAGCCTTTATGTTTTTAATTGAAATTTTTAAAAACTAACAAAATTACTAAAATAACCCTGATCATTTCGGTTTTATAAACAGCCCAATCCTCTTAGGGATGGACTCTCCTCCTCCGCTAAGAACTGATCCTGTTCTCCTCTTCAAAGAGAAACCTACGACTGCCATAGCTGAAGTCCAATTCTGTTGCAACAGTTGCTGAATCTTCTCCAGCCACCGGTGAATAGGTAAGTTATCCCCTTAATCCCCTCTCTTTCCTTTCCTCTCTCCCTCCCTCATCGTTCTCCCCTCTTTCTTTTCCTTCGTTGTTCTCCCATACCGAAAGATCAAGAGATCAATTCGAGAAGGATTGGAGGACGATAGAAATGATTTGCGCAAAGAAATTCAGGACTCAGAAAATCCAAGAACCAGCAACTCAAAGAACTTGGGGACTTGAAAGAATCCTGCAGCCCAGATCGACGGATCAAGAACCAGATCTGAATTCCTTTTAGTCGTTTCGATTATCATCGTCATAGTTGTGAACGGCTGGCCATTGAGGAGGATGAAGAGGATGAAGAGAACCAGATCTGATTTCCACATGTCCTCACATAGCAGATCGTTTTCCAGAAGATTCAAGAACAGCAGCAACTAGGAAACAAGAAAAGAAAAAAAAAAAAAATTTGCTCTAAAAATTGTTTCGATTTTGATTTGACGGAAGGAAGTATTTCGTCTCTGATATAAAGGCAGAGAATCTAGTTCAGATCGGCAGCAGCAAAATAGAATAGCAAAACCAAGTTCAGAATATGGAAAACAGACCAATACTAAATTGAAACAGCACATAAGATCGTCGAAATCAGATCTAAATCTGTAAATCCGAGACAAACTAAACCCCATCAGTAATCAGTAACCTTGTTACAGCAACAATCATTCAGTAAAATCCCAAACCAGAGAGCAAGTAGGTTGAAGAAGCAAAACAAAAAAAAGATCTATGACAATTTCGATGAAGCGTGGATGGAATTAAAAACAGAATAACTTACTTGTTTAATGGAGGATAAGAGAGAGGACCACTGCGTCATCGTCGTGGGTGATGGGGAAGAAGACCACTGTGTCGTCGTCGGCGGAGACTATCGAAGAAAGTTTCCTCTGCTTTCTTCCATTTAAGTCGGGCTTACCATTTAGGGGTTTAGGGTCAGTTTTCATTTTTTTTTCTTTTTTTTTTTATTTTGATTAGGGGGTCAGTTAACTGAGTGAGGGTAAAAAAGTCTTTCAACTTATCTGTTAGGGTATTATAGTCCAATTAAAATTCATTTTTGATGACATCAGCAACTAACAGGATTGGTTAAACGGAATGGACCTATTTGATTAATGGTGGTAAACGTTTGGGTGGTAGTTGATGTTTTTTGAAAAGTGTGGGTGGTAGGTGATGTTTCGAAACTATTATAGAGGGTAGCTGAAATTTATTCTTAATATAATTGTTGTGCTTTAAACAGAAAACCTGTGCCTGAGTAGTGGCTAAGGTGTTGATATGCAGGGATGGATATCTTGACTTCAAATTCTTTACAGGCATGCTTCGAGAATAAACTTTTAAAATGATATACATGGCTAATGAACCAAAAGACTGGTTTCCCAACCATCTGGTGTGAACAGTTCGAATGACCAAATTGTTTGGGATTTCGAATGATCAGATTATTTGAACTGGATAATCCATTGACCGATCAACAGCCTTGAAAGGACCTCTAGTCCTTTGGGTGATAGACCGTCAAGTCTCAGAACTGCCATTCTAAGTGGGCAGCATGCCAGTCCAACAGTAACACCAAAATGGAGGCAATAGGTAATTAACCATCCACACGATACCAATTAAGATTTTCTTCCAAGAATTTACTATTAGTATACTATCAGCAGCCTTAACAGATCTAAAACATAAGGAGATTGGTACCTTAGGTACCGAATATATATTCAGGGAGGGAGGCAGAGGTAGGGAATCTAAGGCTGCTAAGTTTGCCCCTTTACCATGAATATAATGCAGAGAAACCCAAAAATAAAAAATAAAAAAGGAGAGGGGAGGGGGGGGGGGGATGGCCCATGAGAGAATGCAGCAAGTAGAGCAATATTCTGTGGGAACTCTTTCACCTTCTAGTCTCCTCGTATATTTGGGAGGTAGGCACAAAATAAATATTAGCATAAGGACTAAACTATAGAAAAGATATTTAGTATACTGGCCCAATTCTCTTCAAAACACAAGGAACCAGTCTGCTATCGTCTCCAATATTCATATGCTGTATATTTTTTTGTTATTTAAAGTTCAAAGCTTATTGAGCATGTCAACATTATAATAGACCTTGATCCTATTTCTCTTTTGCCATCACACAATTATCCATCCACATTTTTTAAAATAAAATTCTCCAATAAATTTCTCCTTCACCTATGACAAAACAGATCAAGCGACATCAATTATGAGAATATGTTCATAGAACTATATGCCATCAAGATGCTGCAGTCTCGCATTCTTATCTCCACCACTTCTGAAGCCTGATGTTGTAGAAGCTCAAGTCACATTAAATTACTTTGAAATAAAGAAGAAGAAGGATTATCAGAATAACACTGCATAAGAGCAAAACCTGAAAGTTTTCTCCAAAACGACTAAGAGCGAGCAGAAGCAGAAAGTAGTTGACTTTCTTTTGGCAGAGATTCAGCCACTAAATTATGAGCTAACAGAGTCTAAAAGGATGAACAGCATAAGGTGGGCCACAAAGGAGGAGAGAAAGAGTAAAAATACATCCCAACAAAATCAAAATGCATCAAGACCTGTCGTAGTTCCTAGTTGGCATGACTAGGAAAGGGTATTATTGTAATTTTTATTTTTTTCCCTGTTATGTTTCTTTTAGTCTCTTTATTCCCTTATTATAATAAGGGTAGGATTGTAATCTCCTGTTTTAGTCTTTCATTATAAATAAGTAGGGGGGAGAAGAATAATCATTCTCTCCCATTCTCTAATTCAACATGGTATCAAAGCCTCCCTAGCCCTCTTTCTCTACTCTTTTCTCCTCTTTCTTCTTTTTCTTTTTTTCCTTCTCTTCTAAACTGTTGCCGCCAGTCCTGTCGACACCCTAGCAGCCCTCCACCAGCCTGCTGATACACTCCAGCAGCCAGCCACCACCACTGCAATTACCGCCTGCCCAGAAACCTCCCTTCCAGATTACCGATAGCCCAGAAACCATCCACAGAGCCTGCCGACATCAGCCAGTATACCGCCTGCCCATAGACCTTCCTTTATAAGCCTGCCAACATCACCCCTGATTACCGCCTGCCCATACAACCTTCTTTATAGCTTGCCAACATCAACCTTCTTCAAATTACCTCCTCTCCATAACACATAAATCTGCTGCAGCCCAATCTAACCTATCTAAACCTGTAGTAATACCTAATAATCCATCCCAAAACCCTACCACAATACCTAATCTCATCTATCAACCTATTTAGGTCTTCTCCTCATCCTCTCTAATTTCTTACCCATAAAACTAAATCACTCTGAAAGGATTTGTCTATTTTTGTTGCCGTGTATCCCTTGGTATTAGGATGTGCTTTGAAGAGATCACTCGACTAGCCAACCTCTATTCTTCCTTGCTTATATGAAGATTGAAATCTACAGCATATGTGTCTCTCGTTCCTAGAAGTTTGATACACAGCATCACTATTGAAGGTATAGTACATTACTCTGCTCAAATTTGTTAGTCAAATTGTTCTTGGGTTGTGATCATCCCATGGCTGACTCTTCTGAAGTTGTTTCTCCTAATATGGAAACCTCCAAAATTGAATTCATTTCTATTGCCCTTAACCTAATTAAGTTGGATGGGACCAACTATCTGATGGAATCGAAAAAAACGCATATGGCAATCTCTGCAAGAGGCCTACTGGGTTACATTAATGGTCACAAGAAGGCACCTCCTCTCACAGACAAACTATATGACAAATGGGCATCTGAGAACTCCATTGTGATGGCTTATTTTATTGGTTCTATGGAGCCCAAAATTGGCCGGGGGTATGTATTGTTACTTGATGCTACAGAAATTTGGAAGGCTGCCAAGGAGACTTATTCCCAAGTTGGCAAGTATTCTTTGATTTATGATCTCCGTATAAAGATTGGTGCAACCAAGCAACGGGACATTACAGTTTCCCAATATTATTATGAATTCCGAAGCCTATGGCAAGAGTTAGATTATTATGACAACTTTACTGCTGCTTGTTCCACTGATGCTGTTGCCATGAAACTTGCAAAGAACAAACTACGGATCTACAATTTTCTAGCTGGCCTCAATATTGAATTTGATCATATTCCTGCTCAAATCCTCAGTAGGGAGCCTCTCTCATCTTTAGAACAAGCTTATGCCTTGTTTCAGTTTGAAGATATGCGTCGTACTTCTATGATGCCCCCACTACCAGCATAAAGGTCTGCCCTCCAAGCCACTCAGCCAAGTGGCTCTGCATTACCCAAACCAATGTTGGGAGTGAGCATTGTGGAAATGAACGACACATCAAAGAAACTTGCTGGAAATTGCATGGCAAACTAGCTGATTTTGAGGCCAAGAGGTATGAGAGAGGAATGCAGAGATTTAAGAATTTCAAGGCACCACAGGCTCATCAGATCGAGACTTGCCCTTCTATTGGGGCTCTACCTATGCTATCAGCAGAAGAACTTCAGGCTCTCCGAAATCTTCTCAGGCCATCTACTGCAACCTCTACAGGTCATCATTCAGCATTTGCCACACCAAGTTCTTTCTTTGTACAGTCAGTTATTTCTCATGATGAAGCAAATCAGGGTTTACGCCAGGAAGAGCTGCAAACAATCAATGGGCCTGGGTTATTGGGCCAAGCTAATGCTGGCTAAGCAGCCAGCCGATAGCCATCCTACCGCCAGTTTTAGTAATCAACAGCATTATTAGTATTTAACAGATTTAGGACTCTTTTGATTGTTAATGTTATTTAGTTTCCTAAAATTTAGCAATTAGTTATTTAGGAGTTTTGTTATTAGTATTTAACAGATTTAGGACTCTTTTGATTGTTAATGTTATTTAGTTTCCTAAAATTTAGCAATTAGTTATTTAGGAGTTTTGTTATTAGTATTTAACAGATTTAGGACTCTTTTGATTGTTAATGTTATTTAGTTTCCTAAAATTTAGCAATTAGTTATTTAGGAGTTTTGTTAGGAGTTCTCTTAGTTTCCTAATTTTAGTTTTTGAAAACTTTCCTATCTTTTGTTTTAAAAACTTCCTACTCTATAAAGGAAGTTTAGTTTCTAATTTCAGTTTTAAAGTTTTCCTATTTTTGCTTGTAATCTTTCAAAGTTATAAATAAGATAGAGAGGCTGGCGGCAGACCTTAGACCAATTCAAAAAAAAAAAAAAAAAAAAGCTTCGAAATTTCTGGGTTGAGTCTCCCACGGTTGTGAGACTCAACCACTGATTTTTTCCTTACGATTCCTTGCTCTTCCCTACGTTTTGATTTTAATTCTGCTCTCTGTTTATGAAACATTATACTACTGATTCTTTGAACACCAACTGAAGAAGTGAGATCACAATTTAGACAACCATCAAGCAGATCTGTTCTAGAGAAGGGGCGGTAACCAGTTCCAGCAGGTTTTGAGACTCGTGGCTGCTGCATCTCTTCTCGGATTGCTTTCAAAGCATTCTAGTGGATAGATTTGAAGTTGAATAATTATTTATCAAATTCAGTCATTCTTACTTGTTGTTGAAGTGTTAAATTTGAATTGGGCTGATTGATAGATCCTACCCTAACAAGGTTTGGCATAAATTGAGATGTAACCCTACCTTGCCATCACATGATGGTCACTGTGCTTCCTCTATTCATGACCCTTGGATTATGGACACTGGAGCCACTGATCACATGATTGGATCAGCCAACTCTTTCTTTCTGTACTCTCCCTCTTCTGGGAAAGATACATTTCGAGTGGCAAATGGGTCTCTTTCTCCTATATCTGGAAAGGGATCCATCTGCTGCTCCTCCACCCTTACTTAAGAGTTTGTTCTTCATGTTCCTAACTTTTCCACAAATTTGTTTTCTACTAGTAGCCTTACCAAATCTCTTAACTGCAAAGTGACTTTTTTTGGGTCTTCGTGTGTAATTCAGGATCTGGTGAGCTGGTTAACGATTGGACATGATAGATTGCATGGTGGTCTCTACTTGTTTACAAATGGTCTTTCAGAACCTACATCAACACCTCTACCTTTGCCTCTACCTACACTACATCACCTTTACTCAGTTGTCAGCACCCTCCAGCAATGGCACAAATGTCTTGGTCACCCCTCTTCAGTAATTTTGTCTCAGTTGTTTCCTTTTTTTTTATTTAAGCATTGTAATAAAAACGAGTTATTATGTGAAGCCTATGTTTTGGCTAAGCAGGCTCGTACAACCTATTTACCTTCCTTTAATAGAAGTAGTGGCTTGTTTGATTTAGTGCACTCTGATGTATGGGGCCCTGCTAAAACGACTTCTATTTCTGGCCATCGTTGGTTTGTCACCTTTATTGATTGTTACTCATGGACTACATGGGTTTACCTAATGCATAATAAAAGTGAAGTTTTTCAATGCTTTCGCCAATTTCACAATATGAAAAAGACACAGTTCCAGGCACAACTGAAAGTACTTCGCAGTGATAATGGTAAGGAATTTCTTGATGGGACATTTCAGAACTACTCGTCAGAAACTAGCATCTTCCACCAAACGAGTTGCGTTGATACACCTGCTCAAAATGGCATCGCCAAATGAAAAAACAGTCACCTACTTGAGATGACCAGAGCTCTCATGTTTGCGAGCAATGTTCCAGCCTGTTTTTGGAGTGCTGTTGTTTTTACTGCCACTTCTCTTATCAACCAGCTTCCTTCAAGAATTCTCAACAACAAAGCCCCTCTGGATCTACTACTTGGTACTACTTCCTTTGTGTTACCGCCGAACGTTCGCAATCATCAATCTCCTAGTAAGCTCGATCCCCAAGGGCTCCGGTGTATGAAATCATTGGCTATCCTACCACTCAGAAGGGTTACAAGTGCTACTATACTCCTTCCTGGAAGACATATATTAATAGGGATGTTTTCTTTCATGAACATTTGATGTACTACCAGCCACATCTTCAGGGGATAAAGGATGAGCAAAGTATTGATGATTTGCTTATGTTTGATGATTTGCTAGAGGAATTAGAACAGGTCTAAGAAAGAGTCATGGATTCAGCTCCAGAAACAGAACCAGCAGACCATGACACAGCACCACCTTCTATACCTATACCTGTACCTACACCTACAACTAGTCTCATAACCAGTCCAGCCAAACCTCTGCAGGTATACAACTGAAACCGTGCCAGAAACAAGCAATGAAAGGCCACTACCATCAACGCCACTACACATGTCCCTTCACCGGCCTTGGATCCAGAGTCTAGGCTTCCTCTTAGTAATGAAATTTTACTTTCTACTCGGACTTACCCATTGCTATTCGGAAAGGTACTAGTTCTTGTACACATCACCCAATTTCCAATTTTGTCTCTTATAATTCTTTATCTCCTTCCCTCCGTGCATTTGTGTCTTCACTTTCCACTGGTTTCTTCCTCAGAAATGGTAGGATGCAATTGTAGATGAACGGTGGAAAGCTGCAATGATGAAAGAAATGAAAGTCTTGAAGAAAAATGATACATGGGATCTTGTTCCTCTCCCACCAGGTAAGAGGCCAATAGGGTGCAAGTGGGTCTACACCGTCAAGTAGAAAATTGATGGCACTGTAGATTGGTATAAGGCAAGGCTGGCTGCTCGTGGGTTCACCCAGACATATGGGATAGATTATCAAGAAACGTTTGCTCCAGTAGCCAAGATGATGACAATCCGAGTACTTTTGGCATGTGTCATACATTATAATTGGAACTTACAACAACTTGATGTGAAGAATGCATTCATTCACGAGGAACATACAGAATAAGTGTATATGGATTGTCCACCTGGTTTTACAGATGCAAACACCAAAAAGAAGATATGCAAGTTGAAACGCTCTCCTTATGGACTTAAACAGTCCCCTAGAGTATGGTTTGGGTAGATTTCATCTATGATAGTATTTGGCTATGTTCAGAGTAATGCTGATCATACTTTATTTATCAAGCATACATCAGAAGCTTTCACTGCACTTCTCGTATATGTGGATGATATTGTTGTTACTGGTAACAATGATGATGAAATCAAGATATTGAAGTTATTTTTGGGAAAAGAATTTGAGATCAAGGACCTTGAAAAACTCAGGTACTTCCTTGGGATTGAAGTTGTTCGTTCTACAAAAGGCATCTTTCTTTCTCAACGAAAGTAGGTTCTCGATCTTCTTTCGAAGACAAAATTATTAGGGTATCGTCCATGTGATACTCCTCTGGACCCTAATACTAAGCTCAAGGAAAAGGAAGGGACACATATAGATAAAGGCAGATACTAGCGGTTGGTTGGAAGACTAATCTATTTGTCTCATACCAGGCCCGATATTGCATTTGTAGTAAGTTTGGTGAGTCAGTTTATGCATAATCCCTATTCTATACATATAGAGCCAGTCTATAGACATTACCTAAAGTCTGCTCTAAGGAAAAGGATTCTGCTCTCACCACATGATCATCTCAAAGTAGAGACTACTGACGCTGACTGGATAGGCAATTTGGATAAAAAATCGATTTCGGGATATTGTACATTTGTGAGTGAAAATTTGGTTACTTGGCACAGCAAGAAACAAAATGTGGATGCAATGTAGAAGTAGAATTCAAAGCTATGGCTCAGGGAATATGTGAACTCTTGTGGTTGAAGGGTTTACTTGGGGACTTGAAAGTTAAATGTTCTCAATCCATGATCTTGTTTTGTGACAATAAAGCGGCCATCAGCATTGCTCATGATTCGGTACAACATAATAGCACTAACCATGTTCAAATAGATCATCACTTCATTAAAGAAAAACTAGAAAGTGATCAAGTTTAGATTCTTTTCGTCAAATCAGAGGATCAACTCGTAGATATTTTCACTACAGGTTTACCTGGGAAACCATGTCACATGATATTGTCCATGTTGGGGATACATGATATATATGCACCAACTTGAGAGGGAGTGTCGTAATTCCTAGTTGGTGTGACTAGGAAAGGGTATTACTATAATTTTCATTTTTTTCCTGTTATGTTTCTTTTAGTCTCTTTATTGCCTTATTATAATAAGGGTAGGATTGTAATCTCCTGTTTAAGTTTTTCATTATAAATAAGAAGTAGAGGTGAGAAGAATAATCATTCTCTCCCATTCTCTGATTCAACAAGACCAAACCCACACTTCCAATTCAATCCGCCGTGCTTTTTTAACTACTTCTCAAGAATTAACAGCATTGAAAATCCTCCGAGGAAAATGGGGAAAGCAATACATGATATTTTTAAAACAAAAAGCACCCCTATTCTCTAGTAAACAGAAACACGCGATCACATATAATTGATTCGGTTCAATAATCAGGCTGACCAAAAAACTACAAAAAAATAAATAAATAACTAATTGACTACATGTATATAATAGATTTTAAGAATCAAATAAAGGAAGGTACTGCAAATACTAGTCCATAATCTTTATCTTATATCCCAAATACTGAATTCGGGGGACTAATTCCTCTCAACCTTGTAGATGAGGAGAAACATTTCCTGATGATTAATAAGAAATAGCTGCTAACTTTGAACCAGAGGCGAGAAAAACCAAAGCAGAAATATGATAGAACACAACCTCACCCAGTATAATGTGTGAATGCATGCACGCATATATCTAAGTGCAATCAATGAAACAATTTCACAAATTTGACATCAAAGTTTTGTTTGATTATTTTCTATTGGGAGAGGGGTACAAATGCATAAAATTCATGAGACATATACAGCATGATGGTTTGTCTTTCTCAGGAAACACTATACATAGCTGCAAGGGAAAATAATTAAAAAATAAAAAATAAAAAAAATAAAAAAATAAAAAAATAAAAGCTGAAATCTTAGATTACACAACCTTTACACAGACATGCATTAGGAAGATTAACAATCGTTCATCCCACTACACAGATAAAGAGTATCACAGCATCGCAGATTAAAACAGAAACCATGATTCCACTATTTAGAGAAAGAAAAGAGAGCACTCACATAAGTATTAAGCTGCCTGACGAAGCTAGAGAAATTGCTGTGCTTGAAATATTTGGGAAGCAAGGTCTTAGAAAAAGCAGCCATATCCCAAATAATGAAGCTGTCATTAGACGGACTCCATGAAACGATGGAATCAGTTGCGGGATCTTCGACCATATCGCAGCATTTTGCGAGAAAGGGAGCAAGAGGAGGGCTACTATTCCCGACCGATTCTTCCATGATTAATGGTCAGGAGATCCTAAAACCTCTAACGATGATCGTCACCAAATAATCCAAACAAAAAGAATCTAGTAAAGCTTTAAGCCACCTTTACCCCCTTGTCAAGTTATCCATTTCAATTTCCTTTTCAGGTAACTACTTAGATTTTAGATTTACTAACCAAATTTGAGATAATTATATACGAATCAAATAGTGAAGGCGGGAACCTCTGCTACGTGAACCACAGCCAGAATCAGAGCAGCAACTAAGCATACATCTACCGATTTAAGCGACCAAGAACCTTAAACCCTAACGAGAGAGAACGAGAGAGAACGAGAGAGGAAACAGAGAAAATCAGAAAACAAGGAAAGAGGGAGGAAGAGAGAAAGTAGGAAAGAGGGCGGATTGGTTACCAGTCGTATAGTGTGTCGTCTGTACAAATTTGTTACGCTGCGGCTTGTGACTTGTGACTTGTGATTTGTGAGTGAACCATTGCGTCAGTCGCGGGTGAGTAACTGGATCACCCCAATTAGTAGAAACGGTTTGTAAGGGTATTTTTGTAATAAGGTAGAATTGTATCATAATTATAAAAAATTTATATAAAATAAAAAAAAATAAAAAAAAAAAGGTTTCCTTGTAACCGACCCGGTTACAATTAAACATTGTACCAGTGTTTCTGCCATTATATCTTAACATCCTATCTTCTCTTACCAAAAACAATATTAAAAAAATATAAAAAATAAATTTTTTAAATTTAAAAAAGAAATTTATATAGGTATAATACAACATGATTGTATAAATTATTTAAATTTTTAATCATAATTAATAATGAAACTTACTAGATATAAAATTTATTTTATTTTTTAAATGTTAGGGATTTAGATGCAAAGTGAAGTGTAAATTAATAACTAAATAAAGAATGATTTGGAATTAGTTAGATAATCATTTGATAACATATACTTAAGTGATTATAAAAGTTTCCTTTCTAAGGTTCTCTTTGGTATGTATTATAGAATTAATTATATAATACATTATAACATAAGTAATTATTTAGTATAATTTATGGTACTTATTTATATTTAAAATAAATTGATATAATCTAAAATCTACAAATAGTTTAGAAGATGTTTATCGTTATTGTGATAATCTGTTATTACTTCTATTACTTCTTTATGTCTAGACAGCTATTATTTATCACTCATAAATCCTTTTTATAAATGATTTATTATAAATAACTCATAATAATAAATATATACTCTACTAAAGGGAACCTAAGTAAAAAAAATTTCACTTCCCTTCTTTCAATTCACCTTGCTAGGGGTATTGAAATGGCCCTTATTAAAGGTCCATCTATATGACACCGGTTTTTGTCAATGACCCATTGACATTGATTCCATTTCATGTGCATTCCTTGGATCATCACGGAAACCACAATATACAGAGGGATATATTTAGTATTTGAGACGAGAAGGTTGAGGGGTTTTGGGTAATCCGAGGGACACTAATCACTAGTACCAGATTAGTGTCATTAAAAATATCCCTTACATAAATTGTTTGTTTACATTGCCATTTATACATGATGAATTTTGTAATTAATTCTCTTATATGCACGATCATTGGTTAACCACTAGATTTTACCGAGGATAAATTTGGTATTTCGGGGTAGATTGTATGCGTGATGCATCTGACGGCCTTGACTTCGGTTATGAATAGACAAAGCCTTATTTTAAACATGGCACATTCTTTTTAGGGTAAATGACAGCAAAGGTACCTAATGTTTTGATAAATCATACCAAATGTACCTCATGTTTCAAAAATCATATTTGAGGTACTTAACGTTTTGAGAAATCATACCATAAGTATCTCATGTTTCTTATACGTTAGAGTTGGGGTACCTTCTATTTTGACATTTTTAATTTTAACCCTATTTGGTAAAGTATATAGGAGAAGATGAGGAGATAAATACAAGATTTCCTTCTGTCGCCTTCTTCGTTCTCTTTCCCAAATCGAAGTTCGACTCCTGTGTTCTTTTTGAAAACACAGCAATTAAAACAAATTGAGATGGAAAGAAATTTTCAAAACAATCTTGTCCAATGAAAATGCCCAAATTGGTAGCGTCTTCAATTTCCACCTATCACTCGTCAGAGCAAATGAAAGGTAGGATTTTTAACATTGTCACTTGAAAATAGTGACAAAGTTTGCAAGTATTTGGGGCTCTTGTGATCCATTTTTGTGAGGTAAGAAGGGATTACAGATTTGGGAATAGCAGAATCTCTCATTTTCTCGGCCAGTTTACCAATTTGAAACATTATGTAATAAAACAACCCTTTTCTCTCTCTCTCTCTCTCTCTCTCTCTCTCTCTCTCCACGAGCCATGACAAAGAACCAATAGTGCATAAGGAAGACTCATTAACCTTAAGATGTTTGCAATTAAGCCAAAAAAAAAAAACAATTTCATTAAAACCCACTTCAGAATCAGCTCTCCCCAAAATCTCCTAAAATGCATGACAGTTTCACTCTAAGAAAAGAAAAATAGGACAATGATGGTGTAAGTCTAGCTCTTTCGTAAACAGATAACAGCCAAATGAAATTGATTTTTTCTAGAAAAGAAGAAAAGATGAGTAGTCAAAGAAGAAAAGAAAAATCTAGAAGAAGATTCGTAATCGGTTTTGGGGTACAGGCAGTTTAAGAAACAAAGATTAATATAAAAGGAAGAAAATCGAGATGAAAGGGGTGGCATTTTTTTGAGAGAAAAATCAGGGAGAAAGAGGATAGCCTCATGAAAACAAGAGTTTGAGGGAAGAGAGGAGAAAGAGGGTTTCTCTGAGAGGAATCAATAAACTACGAACCGATTTGTTGATTACAGTGATAAGAAGATGATTGATATTTTTGATATTTTTGGCTGAAATCGATCTCAGACTTTCATTTGGGAAAGAGAGACGAAGAAGACGGCAGAAGGAAATCTTCTTGTATTGATCTCCTCCTCTACAATCAAGTTAAAGTGTGGGACATCAATAATCTTCCATAAATTATTGGCGGAATAAAAAGAAGAAAATGGGAAGACGAACCAAATTGCTATTGTCGTGATCAAAATCCAGATGCTTAACGACAACAAGTTTGTTGGAAGGAAAGCAGACACAGGAACCAACCCCGAGTTGGAAGGTCACCATTAGAGGAAAGCAAAAAGAGGTGTTGGGTTTAGGGATTTAGGGGCAGGGATTGGATCAATCAAGAAGGGGGAGCTACAGAAGATGTTCTCGTTTTCGAGAGATTTGGTTGGAAGATGAGGTAGTGGTAAGGCTAATGTTGGAAATAAGAAAACAAATACCTCAAATATGATTTTTGAAACATAAGATACCTATGGTATGATTTCTCATAATGTTGGTACCTCTGGTACAATTTACCCTTCTTTTTAATTACTCCTTGTCTTATTCTCTACAATATTTTAAATCAATTTATTCTCTAAAACATTTTAAATCAATGATGAAATGAATTTTCATAATTTTGAAAATAATATTTTAATTTAAAAAATCCATTTTTTAATTAATTCACAGTAGCTAATCTACCATGGAAATTAGCCTTCCATAGTCGTTCGAGTGCTTAGAATTAGTAATTGAGAATGATGGCTGAGATATTTTGTGGCTCGTGAACTTGAAGGAGTGGTTTAATAAAAAAGAAAAAACCATAAACACGTGGATTACGAAACCAGATTTTTCATGTGCTTCGCTTTGGAAGAGGAATCGAGGGAGTCGGTTACTTACATATCCAAATCGTTTCCTCCCAGGGGTTGGAGAGGAGACGCGATTGCCACCAGTCGATGCCCACGTGTTGGGCATCGGCTGGTGGCAGTGGAGTCTTCTCCCAAACCTCTGGGAGGAGACAATTTCGAGTAACGTCTACCGTCCACATTCACCACCAGTCTTGCGAGTAGACCGAAGACATTTTGCTTTTTTCTTGGAACGGAAGAGTGGAGACTGAAGACTAACTAGTGATGACACAAGAATGAAATTGCTTGTTCGCCAAGCTAACAGTTGAGATCTACAGTCACAATGTGGGATGCGCCCATGTAAGATATGGGACCTATTATCCACTCATTGGATTCAGGACATACTAGTTCCTACTCCTTTGGTTGTAATCCAAGTATCTGCTCAATGAATATATTTTCTATCAACAAAAAAAAAAAAAAAAAAAAAAAAAAACTAAGACAAAGATCAACATGAACCAATCGGGAAATCAACATGTCTTTGTTACAAATGACTGAGATCTTGTAATGGCCATGATACTGATTCCGAAACAGTAGTGACCTTCCTTGCTAGGAAATGGGCAATATAATTACCATCCCTAGGAATGAAAGAAAAATTATATATTTTACACTTTGCTGCCAGATAGAGTGTATCTCTCACAATGGAACTAACAGAGTTGCATGCTCCATTTCCACCAGAAGATAATATATCGATAAGTTTATTGCCATCCAATTTTACCATAAGCAGATCATAAACCTCTTCCAGTGCCAAAAGCATAGCCTCACGAATAGCAAGAGCCTTTCCCTCAAAAGCCGATCGAAATGTCCATTCCCGAGAAACAACTTTGCTTAACTGATCACCATAGAGAACCCAACGGAATCCAATACCACCTTTTTGAGTATCCTCTAGAAAACAAGCATCGGTAT
Source organism: Protea cynaroides (assembly GCA_028583415.1). Classification (NCBI taxonomy): domain Eukaryota; kingdom Viridiplantae; phylum Streptophyta; class Magnoliopsida; order Proteales; family Proteaceae; genus Protea; species Protea cynaroides. Next base: position 94,824,001 of record CM053269.1, read on the forward strand.
TTATCATGAGATACCCATCCAAAGATTGCTGAAAACTGGTGCATAAAACTAGGTTCTCCCTAGGAACTACAGAAGATGAAGACTGAGAAAAATGGATATCTATAAATTCAATCAAAGTTGCTTGGGCATGACTTAGAACCTCAATGGGAGACCTTTCTTTCTTCTGAAACAGGAACTAATTCCTTGCCAACAGATGAAGGTGGCTTTGCAAAATAGGATTTTACCTTCAAATTTGTTCTGTCGAATCAAATTGCTTTATGACTCCAATCACTGAGATAAGGAGAAATCCATGTTATTCGAAGGAAGATAAGATAAAGAAGCACCACATTAGATTGCTCTAGCAAAGGAGCAATGAAACAGAATGTGATTCACAGTTTCATCTCCACTCCCTCATCTTTTACATGAGCTAGAAAGATTAATGTTTCTATGAAGCAACTTTGAACCCGTTGCAATGCCATCCGCACAAGTTCGCCATAAAAAGGATTAATTTTTGGTAGAGAATGGCAATGCCAGATCAATTTCGAAACTTTTTTGGCACATGCTTCCATTTTGGGATTCTCAAAGTTGATGGCAGATTGAGCAATTTAGGGGTTGTTTGATAAAACTTCAACTCTGGGATTCTTACTTCTGGTTCAAATCTCTACTCCAACTTCAAAAGGATTCAAGAGTATGAGGGAGTAGAAACATATTTGTTAACCTAATTTAGTCATGGACTCCAGAGTAGTGGTGGGGGGTGGCGGATGGTGGCACTAGTGGTGAGTGGTGATGGTTGGTGACGGTGGTGGTGGGTGGGAGGTGGTGGTGAAGGGTGGCGGTGGGTGGGTGGTGGTGGTGGCGGTGGTTGTGGGTGGTAGTGGATGGTGGTGGCGGTGGTGGTGGGTGATAGTTGGTGGTGGTGGTGGCTGGTGGTGGTGGTGGTTGGTGGCTGGTGGTGGTGGCGATGTAGGTGGCAGTGGGTGGTGATTGAGGATGGTGGTGGTGGCGGTGGCGGTGGGTGGTAGTGGATGGTGGTGGTGGCGGTGGCGGTGGGTGGTAGTGGATGGTGGTGGCGGTGGTGGGTGGTTGGTGGTGGTGGCGACGAGGGGTGGTGGTGGTGGCGACGAGGGGTGGTGGTGGTGGCGGTGGTGGTGGGTGATAGTTGGTGGTGGTGGTGGTAGGTGGTGTGGCGGTGGTGGTGGGTGATAGTTGGTGATGGTGGTAGGTGGTGGTGGCGGTGGTTGGTGGCTGGTGGTGGTGGCGATGGTAGGTAGCGGTGGGTGGTGGCCGGTGGTTGGTGGTGGTGGCGATGGTAGATGGCGGTGGGTGGTGATTGAGGATGGTGGTGGTGGTGGTGGTGGTGGGTGGTGGTGGTGGGTGGGTAGTGGTGGTGGTGGGTAGTGGTGGCGGTGGGTGGTGGCGGTGTGGTGGTAGTGGTGGTGGTGGCGGCAATAGGTGGTGGAGGGTGGTGGCGGTGGTGGCTGGTGGCTGGTGGGTTGTGGTGTTGGTGCTGGTAGTTGGTGGTAGTAGTGGTGTGGGGTATTTTTACTCCAAAATTACGCTCTGAAGTCGAAAAGCATCTATTTGATGATTCAAAAAATTGGATTCTAGGGGCCCGTTTGATAAAACTTCTGCTTCTGGATTCTATGGAGTCTGGCTCCCAGGGAGCCATTTTGGAGTAGAAGCGCGTTTGATAAGTCCAGTTAGATTCCAACTCTCACAGAGTGAACCGGATTCGAGAATGACTCCGAATCCAAAATTTTGGAGTCATAAATACTTGCTCCAAGTCGTTGGATCAACTTTTTAAGAGAAAAAAAGAGTCGACACTCGGATGACTATCACTTGACCACCACCACCACCACCACCACCACCACCACCACCACCACCACCACAACCACCACCACCGCCACCACCACTACCACCACCGTCGCCACCTCTACCACCACCACCACCACCACCACCACCGTCGCCGCCTCCACCACCACCACCAACGCCACCGCCCACCACCACCCACCACCACCACCACCACCACGGCCGCCGCCACCTCTACCACCACCGCCACCACCACCTCTACCACCGTCGCCTCCACCACCACCACCAACACCACCGTCCACCACCCACCACCACCACCACCACCACCACCACCACCACCACCACCACCACCACCGCCGCCACCACCTCTACCACCACCACCAACACCACCACCACCGCCGCCTCCACCACCACCACCAACACCACCGCCCACCACCCACCACCACCACCACCACCACAACCACCACCACCACTACCACCACCACCGTCGCCGCCACCTTTACCACCACCACCAACACCACCACCACCGCCGCCTCCACCACCACCACCACCACTACCACCACCATACGTTTTTTCTAGACTTCGATTGGAGGGATAGTGTGTTATCAAACATGTTTCTAATCCAAAGATACTCTAAAATCCATTTCAAAATTACGTTATCAAACAAGTTTCTACTCCAAAATAATCCTAGAGTAGCTTGGAGTAGAATCCAAATTTGAACCAGAATCCAGAATCCAGAAGCAGAAGTTTTATCAAACGGGCCCTAGAGCTCATTTGGAGCCGGTTCACTCATGGATTCTCCAGAAGTCCGAACCAGGTTACCAAACAGGCTTCTACTCCATTTATGCTCCAGAAATCAAAATCCAACTTCTGGAGTGTTACCAAACACCCATTTAGAATCCTCTTTGTTCTTGAGCATGTGATAGGCTGACTTTATTGAAAAAATATCAGAATTAGAAACTCCCCATACCATATAATCTTCCTTAGGAAATAAACTTAAATGGATATTCAAGATTTCCTTCGCCTCCTCTGAAGAAAATAAACTCAGAATACGATCTTTTTCCAGCATCTATTATTTGGATCAATAAGATCACTAACCCAATATATGTTGTAGGCTGGATTCATATTAGATATGGGCATAAAAGATGGGATATTTGGGATCCAAGGGTCTTCCCAAATTCTTATTTTGTTTCCTTTTTCAACATGCCATATCAGGCCTTCCTTTAAGACCTGTTTACCTTCCAAAATGCTTCTCCATGCCCAAGATGGGTGGTGGCCTAATTTTGCATTTATAAAATCCGTATTAAGAAAATACAAAGAATTCATAACTTTATCCCATAGAGTGCCTGGATTGGTAAGAAAGCGCCACGCCTGTTTTGCTAGTAAAGCCTTATTATGTAAGAGTAGGTCTCTCAAACCCAAACCCCCCACACTCTTTTGAAGTGTTAACCTTCTCCAAGAGATCCAATGAGTACTATTGTGCTTACCTCCATTACTCCAAAAAAAAAAGTTTGTTGTGGCTTTACATAGGGATTGATGGAAGGAGGATGGAAGCTTGAAGTGTGAAGCAACAAAATTTGAGGTTGGCAGTGCAGCAACCTTTATGAGAGTCTCCTTTCTTACAAAGGAAATTAAATTTCCTTTCCAACCATTTAATTTTTTGATTGATTTTTCAAGATTTTCCTTGAAGGCAAATTTCTTAGAGAAACCAAGTGTCCAGACATCTTTTCAGAGAAGACATTTGCTGAAGATTTGCTTGACAGAATATCAAACAATCATCCGCAAATCACAAGTGAGTTAAAGCTTCTCCAGATTGATGTAACTTAATACCAGAAACTAGTCTCTCATGCACTGCTTTATTAATAATAGATGTGAGGGCTTGAGCACATAAAATAAAGAGAGTGGAAGAAAACCTTGACGAATTCCTCTAGACAGAATAAAATAGTCTCTTTTAGCTCCATTTATAAGCAGAGTATAAGAAATAGTAGTGATGAGCTGCATGGCCATAGAAACCCACTTGTCAGAAAAACCAAATTTTAATATAAGCCTTCTGAAAGTCAACTTTCATGGCCATTAAAAAAAAATTTCCTTTCTTCCTTCTCTTTATAAGATTAAACATCCATGAGCTATTAAGATGTTATTAGAGTATCGATTTGGTGTACGATTTGGTGTAAAAGCTGACTGGATTGGCCCCACAATCTCCTCTAGAATCGGTTTCAATTGAGTAGCTAAAATCATGGAAATTATTTTGGTGGATACACCACAGAGACTAATCGGTATGTAATGATCCACTGATTTCGGATTTATATTCTTCGGAATCAGGCATATATATGTCCGATTTAATTCCCTAGGCATATACCCAGAAGCAAAGAAATCTTGGGTAAATCTGATAACTACCTCCTTGGTAGTGTCTCAGAATTTTTGAAAAAATAGAGGGGGAAACCGTCTGGGCCTAGAGACTTGCAAGGGACCATTGCTTTTTAAGCCAAAAAAATCTCCATCTCATTAGGTATACTACACAGATCCTCATTAGTGGTAACTGAAATTTTCGGTTGTATGAATTGAATAGAGTTTAATAAGGCCAGAATTCACATTAGAGGATGAGTAAGCATTTTTAAAATAATTATAAAATTCAGTATAATGGCAGTTTCCTTACTTGTCCAGTAACCATATGAGACCCACACCTGGACTCCTCAAGGATTTGGATCCTTTGTACAGGGTCTCACTGTGCCAACCCTTGGCCCCGGATAATTTTGACTATTACATTGATGTCGGGTCAAGTAATGTGAGTTAAGTGTAGGAGAGAAGACCCAATGGAGCTAGGAAGTGTTACTAATGAATTGGGGTCATCAAACTAAGCCTGAGCACACAAATCTACTCAACTGACAGACTGTGCAACCAAACCAGTCAACCGGTTTAACCCAACCGATTGAGTGTACGTGTGACACCCATCCTTTCCCAAGACCCTATAAATAAGGGCCTTGCCCTTATTTTCCCTCCTCAGATTCGTGGGTGCTTGTGAGGAAGAAGAGAAGGAGCTCAAGAAGAAGCTCAAGCTCCATCCTCTTGAGGTAAGTACCATACCTCACCTCCTCTTCCACTTTTATGGAGAATGTAAACTATGAGACCATAGTGAGCTCATCCATGGTCTCCACAATGGTGAGCCATCATTTGCCCTATGAGTGAGTTCTTCCCTCACTCCACTCTATGGAAGTGGTGAACGAAACCCTAATAGGTTCTCATTTCATGAATTCATGATGGAGAAGTGACCTACACCTACTTGGAAGAACATCATGGAGTGGGAATGAAATCCCCAAGATGAGAGACCAAACCCTAACCTAGAAAAGCTAGGGCATCGATTCCCTCTACGGATGTGGATGTCAATGGAGTTCAATGAGCCCCCAATACGTTTAGTAATGGTTGGGATGAACTTCCCACCATTAAAAATGGAAGGAACCATGATGGGAAACTTTCCCCCAAAGATTTGGAGTTCATCTCTGGTTCGTACCCTGATTCTGAGCTACCATCGGATGATCGATCAACCGGTTGAACCTTAGCCCTAGACCAATTAAATGTGACCAAAGACCTCCTCAGCCAAACGGTTTGACCGATTAACCGGTCGACCAGTTGCCATCTCACAGTCAATCAATTGTACTGGTTCAACTGTTTGTCAAGTGGTTTACTGGTCAGGCCATTTAACCAAGCGGTGGCATAATCGGCTAACCTACAACCGGCTATACTACCAATTAAACTACTGTAACCTTTTGTCCATGACAGAGTATTAAACCGGATGACCAACCGATTGAACGATCAACTGTCCGTTCTACTGGTTACTTTTAAGTGAATTTTCCTAAGTGTGAGTGGTAGACCAAATTGATTGACTGTTCCACCGGTTCCATCTGCTGGTTCAGTCAGTTTCGCTTATAAGCCTTGTCTGACCTATAAGCCTAGTCTAACCTTGGGAATGTCATCCCTTCAGTTCCCAACCTACATTGGGACCTGTGTATGGACCCTAGGACCTGTTTACGATGGTTTAAAAGATATTTATCAAACTAATTGAACTATTTAATCATACTAGGTAAAACACCGCGGGTAGTGGGCGAAGTTTTTTGCCGGTTTCAAAGTTCTTCAGCACCTTTGGTGTCTACAAGTGAGGGGAATTGGTTGCTCGTAGTGTTTGAGCATGTGGGTGTTTGGTGACGATTGTTGTTTTTATTTTCATAACATGTCATCTAATAAATTGTATTAACTATTCATGCATTTACATTATATATCAATAACAATGTATGCTGGAAATAGTGTATGGTGGACGTGTGGAGTATGAGAGTACAATACACGGTTCATTAGATGTAGGACGAGAAATGTATGTTGTTGTGTACATGATCATGTATGGTAGTCGGGTGGTGTATGGGAGTACGTGCACACGTGCTACGTTGGTCTTCCTATATCCTAGTGGGGACACTGTGATCAATGGGAGTAGTGACCCGGGACTCGTCGTTGGGGTGCAACGCATGTATAGTGGTTCATGTAACGGGTTGTTCATGTAACGGGCTACTTTATGAATTCACATTGGGATTTGGCTAGTCCTCAGTGGAGCACGACGAACTATAGGAGTAGGGAGTCGGGGTCTCTGCTGGGACCCTACATTGTTAAGACCATATATGATGGACTTGCGGAGTAGAGGTGTACGAAGCACGTGCCATGTTGGCAAGCTATACTCTAGTGGGGGCACGGTCAGTCTATGGGAATAGGACAAGGATTCATGTTGGAGTGTAGATTTATTTATTGTGTGACATATCATGTTGAGTGATTGTTGATCTGGGTATGATTGTGTTGTGGGGTATATGATCATGTGGAGTATGGGAGTACGATACATGACCATTTACCCGGTTGCACCTTAATGGGGAGACGGTAAGCTTATGGGAGTAGGACGGGGATCTCTGCTGGAGTGTAGCCCTCTTATTGTTATACTTATCATGCATCATACATCAACTTGGTCAAATGACTTGTGCTTTAGCAATTGAGTGAACGAGCCATTGATTCACATGGGGTCCGTCTCGGGATCAAGGGTGTCATTGATTGTCTGGGTATGTCTCGATATCAATGACGGTTCATCTAGTGACAAGCCACTGATTCACATGGGATCTGTCTCAAGATCAGGGGTGTCATTGATTCACATGGGGTCCGTCTCGAGATCAATGACGGTCGGGTTAGTGAACAGGTTGACCATGATTTGCATACACATTGTATGACACTCACAATTACTTGTTTATTTGCTTCTATACTGCATTCATAATATTGTTGCTTAGGGATTTGCATGAGCATCTGTTTCTTCTCGTTGAGCTGGGATGTAAGCTCACCCTTCGATATCGAATCTCTTTTAGCTTTGATTGCAGGTACCTTTATTGTATCTGCTGCTATGGATCCTATTGATGTTGAGGGCATTTCTCTTAGTGGAGGGCCACTAAGGGATCATGTCAAGGGCTATACCTGTAAGGACTATGTTTATGGGACCTGAGTCAGGACCTCGCTTCCATGATTTTGATATCTGTAGATAGATACGGATTGGTCTATCTACAATATTTCATTCAGATCTACTCTAGTTATTTAGTACGGGGTATATATAATATGAGTATTACTTGTATAACATTTTGTGAGACATAACAGACTTATTATGTAATGATAACATTAGAAGCATCTATTTTCTATTATGATTCCGCTGCAACTCTTATTATTCTGCTACAATGATTATTAATTATTGTTGATTATTATGGATATTTTTTGTGTAAACTTTAGGGTTTGCTGGTAAATCATTTTGGTTATCGATCGCTGGATGATTCGGGTTGTCTCTTAGATGACTCGGATATCACGTCCGATTCCCTAAAATGGGCTGTGACACACCTGATGGGAGTTTGAGTTGTGTGATTCTGTTTTGGCACCTTCTCTGAATGGTTAAAGTAAGAAAAAACTTCGTGTTTAAATCTCCCCATTGCATCCAACTAACTCTAGACTTCTTATGCCACATAATTTCTTCCTTGAGAAGCTTTACCCCTAGTTCTTTAATAACCTCCAATTCTTTAGATAAAGAATAATCTGAATCTGATTTTTTTTTGGACCTCCTCAAGCTTGGTATGTAGAGTGGCAATATTTAGTTGAACATGACCAAAACACTTCTTGTTCCAATATTTTAATCTGGCCCTGCAATGATTAAACTTCTAAAATAATTCATGAGGATCATATCCTTGAATTGGTTGATTCCACCCCTTCTTGACAATATCATGACATCCTGGGTGTTGGAGCCATATCGCTACAAAGCAAAACGGGTTGATACCTCTGAATGCTGCCCCTTGTGTGTCTAAAAGGATCGGGTTGTGATCCGACGCATATGCAAACTTCACATTAACCATAGTATCTTCAAACCTAGATTTCCACCCAATATTCGAAAAAGCCCTATCCAATTTTATTCGAATATTCTCCTTTCCTTTTCTCCTATTATTCCATGTAAAACTTTCTCCCTTAGATAGAATCTCAATAAAGCAGCATTGGTCTAGAAAATCTTTGAAATATCTACAGTCCTTATTTGGAATCTGATTCCCTCCTGATTTCTCATGCCATTTGTTGATAGCATATTTCTACCAATTAATTATATCGGGACACCTGTCCACTTATGAATCATATTAAGAAGGCAATATGTGTCCTGCCAGATGTCACCCTAGGGACTTCTTAGCGATGGTGAGAAGAAGCACGTGGGTATCCATACATGCCAGATCTCTGGACTAATCTCAAGCACCTCAAGGGGATCGTGGTTCAATAATGATTCAGAAGATTGGGTCTTAGATAGGATTCTCCACCCATGAAGGACGCGCATGGCGGTATATAATGGCAGGAGTGGTTGTCACACCCCAATTTCGACTGAACCAGAAGTGTGAGTGAACCGACTCTAAACCACGGTTCACACCAGGATCTCAATAGACCGTGTCAACCAATCATTCCCAAGCAGTCTAACTTAATCAAGAGTAATACATAGCAGCGGATTAAAATATATAAATGAACTGAACTCTATATTATAATTAAAATAAATACTCAAATTATTCCATCATTCACAAAATTTAAGTAATAATTATTACAAAGTTTTTAACAGAAAATAAACCAATCACTGGGAGAAGACACAGAACGAGCACTCGCATGACGCATCATGCTCGTCCTCTACTGTCTGGGAGTCCAGGGCAGCCACCGTGCTGTAGGCTGGAGCAGTCATAAATTCCTCCACCGTATACCCTGCATCAAGATCTGAAATATATATATATATATATATATTTGGGTGAGCTCACAACTTGCTCAGTAAAGTACAAGACCAATGCGACAAACAATATGCATGGAATAACATTATAATTGGGTCAGGTATAATTTGCAAATATGCTATGATAAGGTTTGGCGGCCACCGCACCTCCATGCACGAGAATGTGAGCACACCCAACAGTCAGGGACTTACCACACTACTGCTGTTGCCCCACATCACTCACTCTGATATGGAGATAGGGCTCGAGTCTGGCGGGTAGGAGTAACCACAATCCCACATCCTCCCCCTGATACTCTATACCGTACCAATACCTAAACCCCAATTGGCAAGGGCTTGCAAGAGGGTTCCATTTCTAACCAGTCCTAAATGTCAATACAGTATCAATGGCCCTACCCAGCACGACTCCCTACGATATAGAGATAGGGCTCGAGTCCGGTGGGCAGGAAGAACCACAATCCCACGTCCTCTCCCTGATACCCTATTCGCACCAAGTCTGCTTAAGTAAAAGGCTATATGACCCTACCCCAGCACAACTCCCTACGACATAGGGATAAGACTCGAGTCTGGTGGGCAAGAAGAACCACAATCCCACGTCCTCCCCCTGATACCCTATTCGCACTGAGTTTGCTAAGGTAGAAGGCGATACGAGAAAAGTGTTAGCTGTGGATATATCCAGGGCACACCCCCCCTTCACATTCCACACGCTAACTAAAACATACACATGCCTAACATCCAACAATTCTAGCATATGAAATGCATGAGTAGATAATAATAAAAGAGACAACTACATGACATGTGAGATGCACATACATCAAGCAATCAGATAAACATAAAAATTATTCACAAGGTTTACTGTTCTTTAATTAATTAAAGTTTGGGGTCTTGTCCCTTAACTGACACGTAATAAAACTCTCACTCTGCATCATAGGGTTTACTCACGTTGTCTACAGGTCCTACATAATCATATCTTTATGTTAGAATCTATTTATTAAGGTTTCAGAGGTCAGAACCAGGTTTGGCCAAGCAAACCAGGCTCGGGAAGCATATCGGTCGCAGGTACCGGTCGCAGTATAGTGAGACTGGCATGTGCCACCGGTATGTATACCGACTGTGGTATATACCGGTTGCACACAGGTGAAGCCGGTATGTGCCTCCGGTATACACCGTAGGCCCATACCGCCGGACCTTGTGTCCTACTGGTATAGTCTGTGGTCTGGATCTGAGAGCAAGGTCTAGGATCTCATCTCCCTTCCTTGTTGGTATCGACTAAGTTTTTTAGGGTTTCTCCTAACTCATTCGAAGGTTCAAATACTATGTTGGTCTTTTGATTTCGACTAGAATGCCGTATCAAGTCTAGGTTAGATCCGAATGAGAAAACTAATGGAAATCCTAGGATTTTTGGATCACTGCACCGCTTCGCGGCTCCGATCCGGCATCCTAATATTACTAATAGTATAGAGCACTTACCGGCGGTGTTCGTCGGTTGGCAGCGTGCTCCTCCACTGAAGTCTCCTTCCTGGGCGGCCTCTTCCTCCTTGCTCATTCTCAACTCTTCTCTAGACGACTAGGGTTTGAGAAGGATCAATGAAGTGGGATCATCCCTATAAATAAAAGAGAGCCGTTCTTGGGAAGGTTTTCCATGATTGGAAACTTGGAAAGTTTCCATTCGGAGGGAGGGACCCACTGGAGTCCGTCTCCCACAGAAAATAAGCATACCAGTCGCACATACCGGTCGGAGTGACCGCAACCGGTATAGTCCGACCGCTATACCCATACCGGTTACACATACCGGTTGTACTGACCGCAACCGATATAGCCAGATCGGTATGAGATTTAGATATTTTTCATAGGTTCTCTTACCTGAAAATTGAGTGGCTCGACACCCAGCTTCGCCTTCTAGTCCGGTTATGATTGGGAGACCTGTCATCATATATAACCATGGATTAAACCAGGTTTTCAAAGTACGGTTCTTACAACTCTACCACCCTTAAAAGAAATTTCGTCCCCGAAATTTGCATGTAGGTTTCACAATTCCCCCTCCCTTAAAAGAAATTTCGTCCCCGAAATTATACGTACCTTCAGAGTCGAAAAGATGAGGGTATTCTTGTCACATGGCATCCTCCTCCTCCCAAGTAATTTCTTCTACGTCCTGACTTTTCCAAACTACCTTGACATAGTGGATAGATCTCCTTCGAAGCTGTTGTACCTTTTTACTAATGAGCTGGATTGGCACCACCTCGAAGGTTAAGTCTTCTGTCAAATCTGGGGGGTCTGCAACAAGAATGTGCGAAGGGTCTCTCACATACTTCTTTAGTAAGGACAAATGAAAGACGTTGTGGATGCTATACATCGCTGGTGGCAATGCAAGTTGATAGGCCACTTTGCCGCATCGGGACAGAATTTCATATGGTCCCACATATCTAGGACATAGTTTTCCTTTTCTGCCGAACCACTTCAGTCCTCTTACTGGTGACACCTTCAAGAAAACTTTATCGCCAATCATGAATTCAAGGTCCCGTCGCCTGTTGTCAGCATAGTTCTTTTGACGCACCTGAGCTGTCTTTACTCGGTTCTTGATTTGATCTACTGCCTTGCAGGTTTCTTCTACAAATTCTGGTCCGACGATCCTTCTTTCTCCAACTTCGTCCCATAATAATGGTGTCCGACATTTCTTGCCATACAAGGCCTCATATGGGGCCATCTGGATCGTAGACTGGTAGCTGTTGTTGTAGGCAAACTCAATGAGGGAAAGCTTCTCATCCCAAGCCCCCTTAAAGTCGACAGCACATGCGCGAAGCATATCTTCTAGGATCTGGATGGTCCTCTCTCGACGCCCATCTATTTGAGGGTGGAAGGTTGTACTTGAACTTTAGTTTCGTCCCCATTGCCTTCCCGTAGCCCCCTCCCAGAACTTCGATGTGAAGCGTGGATCTCTATCAGATACTATGCTCTCTGGGACACCATACAGTTTGACTATATTGTCCACATACAATCTTGCCAACTTGTCTATGGTATATTGCGGTCTGACTGGGATAAATCTGGCGGTCTTGGTAAGGCGATCTACAACTACCCAAACAGCATTCACTGACCTTGGAGTCATAGGTAGTCCAGTGACAAAATCCATGGTAATACAATCCCATTTCCATGCCGGCTCAGGTAACGGTTGCAATAATCCTGCAGGCCTTTGTCTTTCTGCTTTGACTTGCACCCTTTTCCAATTCTTCTCGAACTGTCCTGAGGTATAGGTCCTGTAGGACTGCTGCCTTTATTTCTTCCTTTAAGTCGGGCAAAATCTTCAATGCTGCAAACATAAGGGTAAACTGGTGTATCAACTCTTGCTCAATAGGATCATCTGTTGACTTTATTAAGAGTTGGTCTTCATCCTCTGATGAGCCAAAAACAGCAGCACACAATGCTGCATTTGTACTTGGTCCCGCTCGGGGCTCGATGCCCATTTCCCGCTTCAGCGCATCAGCTACAATGTTAGCTTTACCAGGGTTATACTGAATGTCACAGTCGTAGTCCTTGAGTAATTCTAACCACCTTCTCTGCCTCATGTTCAGGTCTTTTTGGGTGAAAAGATACGTCAGGCTTTTGTGATCAGGCTTAATCTGGAATTCTCACCATACAGATAATGCATCCACGTCTAGATAGTATGAATGACCGCTGCTAATTCTAGGTCATGTGTAGGGTAGTTTTTCTCATGCTCTTTCAGTTGTCTTGAGGCATAGGCTATCACCTGTTCTCCTTGCATCAACACACAACCCAGTCCCAAACCTGAAGCATCTGTATATAGTGTGAATGGATGGTCTGGAGCTGGAATAGTCAATATAGGTGCTGATACCAGTCTTGACTTCAATGTCTGAAAGCTTTTCTCACATTCTTCAGTCCATATGAATTTCTTGCCCTTTTTGGTCAACCTGGTGAGTGGGACAGCAATCTTGGAATAGTCCTCCACAAACCTTCTATAGTATCCAGCTAAGCCCAGGAAACTACGAATTTCAGCAACTGTCTTCGGCGCCTCCCATCCTACTATGGCAGAAATTTTACTAGGATCGACCTTGATTCCTTCAGCAGACACCACGTGACCAAGGAAGGCCACTTCATCTAACCAGAATTCACATTTCTTGAATTTTGCATAGAGCTTCTCTCTCCTTAGCCTTTGTAATGCTGCTCTTAGATGCACTGCGTGTGTTTCCTGATCCTTGGAGTATACTAAAATATCATCGATGAACACGATAACCGATGTATCCAACATGTCATGGAATACTCGGTTCATTAGCTCCATAAATGATGCAGGTGCATTAGTCAACCCAAAGGACATCACAAGGAACTCATAGTGTCCATACCGCGTCCTGAAAGCTGTCTTGGGGATGCCAGCCTCCTTAATCTTGAGTTGATGATACCCTGACCTCAGATCAATCTTCGAGAATACACTCGAACCTTGTAATTGGTCAAACAAATCATCTATTCTTAGTAGTGGGTACCTGTTCTTGATAGTGAGCTTGTTTAATTCTCGGTAGTCCATACAAAGACATACGCTACTATCTTTTTTCTTGACAAAGAGCACAGGTGCTCCCCAAGGTGAGATATTAGGCCTTATAAATCCCTTGTCTAACAGTTCTTGCAGCTGAGTTTTTAACTCTTTTAACTCGGTGGGAGCCATCCTGTAAGGTGCTTTAGAAACCGGTGCTACTCCTGGTAGGAGGTCTATTACAAACTCAGTAGCTCTGTCTGGTGGCAACCTGGGTAGGTTTTCTGGGAATACATCAGGAAATTTCCATACCACTTTGATGTCCTCCATTTTTGGCAAGTCAGCGGTCACATCCATCACTGATACGAGGTATCCCACTCCCCCTTTCTCTAAGCACTTCTTTGCTTTTAGGGCTGAGAGTATGAGCTTTCTCTTCCTAGGCAATTTAGCCCCTATAAAGTTGAACTCAGTCCCTTCACTGTCTTTAAATATCAACTTCTTCTCGGCACATAACAGGTTTGCCGAATGTTTAGATAACCAGTCCATTCCCAGAATGACATCAAAATCTGACATCTCCAGCTAGACTAGATTGGCTTCCAACTCTCGTCCTTCAATATGCACTGGGCAAGGACCATAATACTCTTCTAATATCACCTCCATTCCCGTGGGAGACCGAACTAACAGACTTGGGTGTAGAGTCTTGATGGGTTGATCTAGTCCTTTTCTGAATGACACGGATACAAAAAAATGGGTGGCCCCAGAGTCAAACAGGACTCTTGCGGGTACCCCCTGCTATATTCACTGTACCTGAGGTTTTTAAATTTTTCCCTTAGTTTCAAATGCATAAACAATTAATGCAACAGTTAAGGAGGAAGTATAAGATCATACCTGTAACTACATCTGGTGATGCGGCTGCCTCCTCTGTAGTAACAGCATATACCTTGCCTTGCTGCTGCTCCCTCTTTGGTTGTGGGCATGTTCTGGCATAATGTCCCACCTGTTGGCAATTAAAACACTTAACACTAGGGTTCGGCCCCGTTGCTTATGATGTGATTGCAAGAGCCGGTCTGGGAGGCACTGTGCTATTTGGTGGCCTGAATGGACGGTATGGCCTGTTGCTTCTTCCGCCTTGGAACTCAGGATTAGGTCTCTTCAGACCCGTATTCTGTGTGAGGAAGCTTTCTCTCTGGCTTACCTCGATGACTCGAGCCACCTGTACAGTTTCATTATATATAGTCAACCCTCGACCCAGCACATGCTCTCTGATAGCACCCCGGAGACCCATAGTGAAACGGCGAGTCTTTGTTTCTTCCTCCTGCATACTGGTTGGAGCAAAGAAAAATAACTCCTCATACCTCTGCCGGTACGCTTCTACGGGTCATCCGTGGATCGCTGCAGGTTAAGGAATTCCCTCTCCATCCGATCACGAAAAACTCCCCGGGAAAGTACTTGTCAAAGAAGGCTTCCTTGAATATGGGCCAAGTGATGATCTGGTGCTTTGTTTCCAAATACGATCTAGTAGAATTCCACCACCCATTGGCCTCTTCCTTCAGCATGTGAGTGGCATATAATACTTTGTCCCCATCCTGACACTCCAATAACCGAAAGTTTTTCTCCATCTCAGCTATCCACTGCGCTGGCCACAGTGTTTTCCCTGACTTCCCTGTAAAGGTTGGTAGTTTGAGCTTTAAAAATCCATCCACCGCCCTAGAAAGACTATTCTGAGCATAAGGAACCTGCCCATATGGTGCCTGTCCATACCATTGTGGCTGATAAGAATAGCCACTCTGATTTTCCCCCTAATATCCCCCATAGTATGCACCCCGATGCGGTCCCCCGATACCCTCCCTTGATCTTGGTTAGGAATTGGCGTCCCTGTAACTGGGTGGGGAACTGTGTTGGGTTGACCCTGTTGTGGTGGTTCTTCAGTAACTGTGCTAACCCCCACTGGTGTTGCATGAACATTCTCGGCATTTGTGGATGGCATGTTTGCAGGGTGTGCCACAGGCCCAAGTGGCCTAAACATTTTCAACATTTCCTCAAAGAACTTCTTCTGTTGTGCCTCCATATTGGTGACCAGGTTAGCCATCATTGTTTCGGAGCCTGTAGATGGTTGCCCCTGTGACGGCGATTCTTCATTGGCCTTTACCAGATTTTTAGTTTCGTTTCGGGGGTTAAGTTCCTCCCCACCTTCTCTCTCTTCATTTTCTTCTGTGTTTTCTGTACCTGAACTCCTGTCCATGGTAGGCGCCCTAGAATGGCGGCGTCTGCGATGAACTCTACGCCCATTTCCTCTAACCATTGAGGCAATTTAATTCCCTGTATGATATCTAAATACATTGAGATACATGAGACAATTAGAGAATTATTCCAATTAACATTTAGTCTCAACGCATATGCAGCATATGTATACATCAATAAGAAAGAAGCATAAGCAAATTTTTAGTTATCTTTCGAATTTTCACATATAAAATCCTTTATTCTAGTCTTATCATGCAGGCGTGAGGTCTGGGATCAAGTTCAGTCAATTCTCAGAATGGTTTCGTATTCCCAATCCCCATAGGGTTCCAGCGGCAGTACCGGTCTCTCCTGGAGTAAGACCGGTATAGCTGGCCATTCATACCGGTCTGGCCATACCGCAGGCAGTACCGGTCGCACAGTCCATATTTATGTGCAACCGGTATACCCTGCGGTAGGTACCGGTCGCACCATACCGCAGGGGGGGTACCGGTCGCATTGTCTAGCCCAGATGTGTGACCGGTATCCCTAAAAACCTTTTAAAATCGTGATTTTTAGTCTTATTTTCATTTCTCTCTCTTGAGTTTACTCCGGTGGCGATTTCTCTCTGGGTTTCCGAGTCTCTACAGTGCATCCGGTGCTCCTAAGATTGTTTCTACTTCATCCTAGAGTACCAATCTCGTCTCTCAGGTAAGCTCATCCTTCTCTTCTCTCTTTTAGAACATTTTTTTCATCGTCTTTTATACCAAATCCTAGTTCTTTCTTGATTTGAACATTTTTAACCATAGAAAACTTCTTTCTTTGGTTGAGAACAGTTTTAGGGGTCTAAATTTGCAAAACCCCTCAACCAATTCGAATTTCTATCGCTTGGTTTAAAGAAAATCTCAAAATTTCGACTTTTAACCTAGGTTTCTAGGTTTTTTCGAAATTTTTGATAATTTTAACATGCCTCCATTTCTCTGTTTTTGATGAAATTGTTTGACCTATGTTAGCATTGTACCATCACCATAAGTCATTCCATTCATATTAGGTGTGTTTTTAGGATTTTTCACCATTTGCTATCGTGATACTGTTGATATTTTTCTGAATTTGTCTCTAACTGACTCTGGTTCCTTGTTTAACAGATACACTATGTCTGGACGCCGTGGAGCGGGGAAACGATCGTTTATGCCTGGTATGCACATGCCACATCCCCTTCCTGTCTTATATGATGAGAGGTTTTTCCGGTCGGAGGCGGTCGCTTCACACTTAGCATGGTTTCGAGCAAAGCGTATCGAAGCAGGCCTTTTGTTAACTTAGAGCATCTTCACCGTTTTGATGTTGAGGCGGCTTTTGGGGTAATAGGTTGGTTACCTCTTATCCAGTATAGAGAGACTACTCGTTCCAACTTGGTAAAACTATTCTTCACCAACCTGGAGGTGGAAGGTAACTTAGATGATTGGGAGCATGCCAGAGATCTTTGCATCACCAGCTATGTGAAAGGGGTGATGATTTCATTTAACGCAGCCGAACTAGCTGCTCTTCTGGAGATTCCTGACGACGGGGAACTCATTTATTGTCCACCTAGAGCCAAAGGATATCTTACTGAGGGCATGAGGGCAGCCATAGCCGCGCAGATCTTATTACCTGGTAGAGTCATGTTGGCTTCCAACCTACGTCCTCAGCCTCGCCTTTTCTACCGGATCATTCAGCATAACATTGTTCCCCAGAGTGGATACTATGGAGAGTTATCCCAGTTGACTCAGTAACTCACCTACTATGTGCCTACTCGGCACCGGATTTGTTTGCCTTACTTGATTATGCGGATTATGATCTTTGCAGCCATGCCTGGTGTGTCGGGCAATCTCCCATATGGTCGGTTGATCACAGCTTTGCTACAGCGTCTAGGTGTGGATATGCAGGGTGAGGTGGTTGTAGAGATCACCATGAGTTTTGATATAGATGTCGAGGCCATCTATAAGATGCAGATGGACGATCTAGTACTCAGTGACGAGGAGCTACACACTCGTCCTCTCCTACCTATGAACCATGCGGCCCTTGCAAGAGCAACGACAAAGCGCCAGCCAGAGGCGGTCGAGATGGGAGATGATGAGGATGCACACATAGAGGACATCCCAAAGACTCGCACCCCAACATTCTCCGGGGTGCAGGACCTTCTAGGCCTTCTCCGATTGCTTTGGACCATCTAGGCCTTCTCCGGTTGCTAGACTATCTAGGCCTTTTCCGATTGTCTTGGACCATCCCATCCCCCTTTAGACCCAGTGATGAGCATGCTCATGGAGATCAGAGACACCTAGAGAGGCATCCTAGATACCCAGAGAGGCATCCTAGATATCCAGAGAGGGCTCATGGATTCTCAACGAGAGATGGGTCAGGAGTTGGGGCGTTTAGCTCGTTGCCTACGGGTCACACAGGACCAGGTTCATTGGCTCAGAGAGGTGTACGAACGGGACTATGATATTGCAGACCTGGTACCATCCAGGCCCGCTACACCACCATAGTCAGATGTAGTTTTTATTTTATTTTCATGTGGTTTATTTTGTTACTAGAGTAACTGTCCGACTTGTGGACTGTACTCTATTGTTCACTTGTACTAAAGAAAATTTATGAAATGGTTAATTAGTTTCCTTTAATACTTCAGTGTTTATAATTGTTCTTCCTTTATTAGTATATTATGCATCTTTCTTAAGTCTCAGGCATCAAACAAGCTTATGGTGTGTTCTTATTAAAGTTTTTAAATTTTCCTAATTCAACTCATTGGACACAGTTAGATGCAGAATGATTAGCTAGACAGAGCCTAGCGCTTTGATACCAAGTTGTCACACACCAATTCCGACTGAACTAGAAGTATGAGTGAACCGGCTCTAAACTACGATTCACACCAGGATCTCAATAGACCATGTCAACCAATCATTCCCAAGCAGTCTAACTTAATCAAGAGTAATACATAGCAGCGGATTAAAATATATAAATGAACTGAACTCTATATTATAATTAAAATAAATACTTCAATTATTCCATAATTCACAAAATTTAAGTAATAATTATTACAAAGTTTTTAACAGAAAATAAACCAATCACTGGGAGAAGACACAGAACGAGCACTCGCATGACGCATCATGCTCGTCCTCCACTGTCTGGGAGTCCGGGGCAGCCACCGTGCCGTAGGGCGAGCAATCATAAAGTCCTCCACCGTATACCCCGCATCAAGATCTGAAAAGAAATATATATATATATATATATATATATATATATATATATATATATATATATATATTTGGGTGAGCTCACAACTTAGCTCAGTAAAGTACAAGACCAATGTGACAAACAATATGCATGGAATAACATTACAATTAGGTCAGGTATAACTTGCAAATATGCTATGATAAGGTTTGATGGCCACCGCACCTCCATGCACGA
The DNA here is from genome assembly GCA_028583415.1 of Protea cynaroides. Classification (NCBI taxonomy): domain Eukaryota; kingdom Viridiplantae; phylum Streptophyta; class Magnoliopsida; order Proteales; family Proteaceae; genus Protea; species Protea cynaroides. The sequence continues at coordinate 94,843,221 of CM053269.1, forward strand.
GAGTGTGAGCACACCCAATAGTCAGGCACCTACCACACTACTGTTGTTGCCCCACATCACTCACTCCGGTATGGAGATAGGGCTCGAGTCTAGCGGGCAAGAGTAACCACAATCCCACGTCCTCCCCCTGATACCCCATACCGTACCAATACCTAAACCCCTATTGGCAAGGGCTTGCAAGAGGGTTCCGTTTCTAACCAGTCCTAAATGTCAATACAGTATCAATGGCCCTACCCCAGCACGGCTCCCTACGATATAGAGAGAGGGCTCGAGTCTGGTGGGCAGGAAGAACCACAATCCCACGTCCTCCCCCTGATACCCTATTCGCACCAAGTCTGCTTAAGTAAAAGGCTATATGACCCTACCCCAGCACAACTCCCTACGACATAGGGATAGGACTCCGAGTCCGGGTGGGCAGGAAGAACCACATTCCCACGTCCTCCCCCTGATACCCTATTCGCACTGAGTTTGCTAAGGTAGAAGGCGATACGAGAAAAGTGTTGGCTGTGGATATATCCAGGGCACACCCCCTTCACATTCCACACGCTAACTAAAACATACACATGCCTAACATTCAACAATCCTAGCATATGAAATGCATGAGTAGATAATAATAAAAGAGACAACTACATGGCATGTGAGATGCACATACATCAAGCAATCAGATAAACATAAAAATTATTCACAAGGTTTACTATTCTTTAATTAATTAAAGTTTGGGGTCTTGTCCCTTACCTGACACGTGATAAAACTCCCACTCTGCGTCACAGGGTTTACTCACGTTGTCTACAGGTCCTACATAATCATATCTTTATGTTAGAATCCATTTATTAAGGTTTCAGAGGTCAGAACCAGGTTTGGCCAAGCAAACCAGGCTCGGGAAGCATACCGGTCGCAGGTACCGGTCTCAGTATAGTGAGACCGGTATGTGCCACCGGTATGTATACCGGTTGTGGTATATACCGGTTGCACACAGGTGAAGCCGGTATGTGCCTCCGGTATACACCAGCAGCCCATACTGGTCGGACCTTGTGTCCCACCGGTATAGTTCGGTGGTCTGGATCCGAGAGCAAGGTCTCGGATCTCCCTTCCTTGTTGGTATCGGCTAAGTTTTCTAGGGTTTCTCCTAACCCATTCTAAGGTTCAAATACTATGTTGGTCTTTTGATTTCGACTAGAATGCCGTATCAAGTCTAGGTTAGATCCGAATGAGAAAACTAATGGAAATCCTATGCTTTTTGGATCACTGCGCCGCTTCACGGCTCCGATCCGACATCCTAATATTACTAATAGTATAGAGCACTTACCGACGGTGTTCGTCGGTTGGCGGCGTGCTCCTCCACTGAAGTCTCCTTCCTGGGCGGCCTCTTCCTCCTTGCTCCTTCTCAACTCTTCTCCAGACGGCTAGGGTTTGAGAAGGATCAATGAAGTGGGATCATCCCTATAAATAGAAGAGATCCATTCTTGGGAAGGTTTTCCATGATTGGAAACTTTCCAAGTTTCCATTCAGAGGGAGGGACCCGCTGGAGTCCGTCTCCCGCAAAATAAGCATACCGGTCGCACATACCGGTCGGAGTGACCGCAACCGGTATAGTCCAACCGGTATACCCATACCGGTTGCACATACCGGTTGCACTGACCGCAACCGGTATAGTCAGACCGGTATGAGATTTAGACATTTTTCACAGGTTCTCTTACCTGAAAATTGAGTGGTTCGACACCTGGCTTCGCCTTCCGGTCCGATTATGATTGGGAGACCTGTCATCATATATAACCATGGATTATACCGGGTTTTCAAAGTACGGTTCTTACAGTGGTGGCCTTGTCTGTCTGTATGATCTTCATCCTACGGCCACCCACTATAATTCAATCGGCTCCATCAGTGAGGCTTACATTGTTCGGTCCTGCTGGAGTCGCATCCTGGTCATACCCACTCAATCACCGAAAGGCATATCCGCTCAAGCGAAAGGTGTGTCCTTTATATAATCCTATGACGATCACAGGTAACGACATCTGAATTCCTACCTCTCTGAGAACACTGATTGCTCTGTTACTGACTTAATCATCGGAGTAGACACCAGACATCACTGTCTAGCTCCGATAACATTCATCTTATCTTGTAGGGAACAAGACACGTCAGCTAGCCCAGTTTCAGTAGCAACAGTTTGGCGTCCATCGTGGAGCCCTGACTATTCTCCAAGAAACATCTACGATGTGATCTGTACTAAAAAAATGGTGACCATAAGAAAATATGCCGGTAAAAACGATGAAAATCAACCCCTGAACAATGGAGAGGAAGGAGATCATGGAGCAAATCCTCCTGCAGGAGTTCTTCCTCCACCAGCAGGACAACATGTGACCATAGAACAATTTAAGGCTCTTACAAATTAGATTGCAACACTAACCAGGGCGATCATGCCGCCACTTGCTTCGTCGCGGCGCAATCCAAACACAATGGCTAGAGGGCCAAGGACAGGATCCAAAGGATCCAGACAATCCAGACACTCACACTGGTCAGCTCAGCCATCATCTGGCCATCAGCAAGAATGAATGCCAGACCTTATCTCCAAAGAAGATGACACCGACTATGTAGTCGAGGAAGAAATATCTCCCACCCGTTCGAAAAGCTTCTCTATGCATGATCGCCTAGGACCCAGGAGTGAAGATGATGCTGAAGGAGTATAGAGGAGGGTTGACGCTGCTAGAGCCAATCGAAGGGCCGCAGAAGTCAATGTCACAGCTGGTAATCTCCCAGCTGACCATGCCAGAGTAGCAAATGCAACACCCACCACTGCGGATCCAGGAACTCTCAAGCAGCAGATGCTCGCCATGCAAAACAAGCTTAGTGAAATGGAAAGGCAGCAAGCTAACCGAATGAATACCCACAGGAAGAGAGAATACCACGCCAAAATGGCTTTCTCCAGGGAGATAATAGATGCACTACATCCAGACAACTTCAGGATTTCCAAAGTTGACCCCTATGACAGAACCACAGACCCTCAACTGCATCTGGACAACTATTCTGCTATGATGCTCCTTTATAGATACAATGACGCCATTCTCTGCAGAGCATTTCCCTCCACACTGAAGGGACCGGGTCGGCTATGGTTCAATAATCTCCCAATCAACTCAATTCGAAGCTTTGACGAGTTGAGTGATCTTTTCTTCGATCACTTCGAAACTCAAGCCTCACCAAGGAAAAATTCTAATTACTTGATGGCAATCAAATAGAAACCAAGTAAGTCTTTGAGAAAATTCATAGCTAGATTTAACAATGAGGCGCTGGAGATCAAGAATCTCAGCCCGGACATAAGGATGATAGCCTTATACGATGGGGTGACTGATCCTGATCTACTGAAGTAGTTGGCCAAAAGACCACATGTCGATCTTAAAGACTTGCAAGCTTGGTGTGACAAGTACACTGTGGCTAATGATGCTTTGCTTCTAAAGCAAGGCAAACAAAAGGTAGTGGGAGAAAATAAAAGAACCGAGTCTCAAGCAGATATTAACACATCAACACAGCCCTCTAAGAAACAGAAATCAGAAAAAAATGATTTTTCTGGAAAGCAAATGACAAAGGTGGAGTTCGATTAGGACACCTTTAGTCCCCTAAACTTACGCATGGGAGAGGTAATATATGAGCTAAAAGGTAACCCTCTGGAACTGAAGACCCACCAAAGTTGAAAGGAGACCCAAAGCACCAATCGATAAAGAAATACTACAAGTACCATCGTGACTATGGTCACGACACAAAGCGTTGCCGAGCACTTAGGTATGCAATCGAAGATCTAATTAAGCACGACCATGCTAAAGAGTTTGTAAGCAAACCCAAGACCGAAGGTTGGCAAGGAAAGAAAGTCGTCGATGACCATGAAGATGTGGTGGAACCCAAGCACAGTCTCCAAGACAAAGACGATTCCGATGACGGCCTCAAGTTACCACTAAAAAGGAAGATCGGTGATACGAGGGGAGGCCGAGTCGGAATGATATTGACAACACCAATTGCAAACTGATCAAATGGACAACCACAAACTTGAGGGCGCACCCTGACTTGACATAAAACCTTGAGTGCAACCCAAGTGGAGGAAGTTGTAGCCGACCTGACAAGGTGGTTCTCAGTGTTTCACCCAAACCAGAAGTCAGGGGATGAGATATGGGCTGACTACAAACCTGAGGAGGTAATTGTTGACCTAATACAAAGTTTCAAAAATCTCAGTCTGGAAGACACAGAATCACCAGAACGACAATCAAGTCGTCATAAGAACACTAGCCCACCACTCAAGCGCATTGGCACACCATAAAAACAACACCGACTGCCTAAGAAGGAATACTGGAATTCCCACAGCACCCTGTTCGTCATTCCAGAGCATTATACAAATGCAATAGGGGAACCCGCTGCTGGGAACACCTCTAAAAGCAGCCATGCCGAGTATGCCAAAAGCGTTTGCAATGCATCCTCATCCACTGAACCATATTATGCAGGAGAAATCATCACATTCTCTGGCGAAGATTTAATCAATATCAAAGTTCCACATGAAGATGCAGTAGTCATCACAATGGTGATGGACAAAGTTAATGAAGTCGAACGGGTCCTGGTCGACACTGGTAGTTCTGCAAATATTCTGTACTACCATGCGTTCAAGGCTATGAACCTAGATGAAAGACGACTGTAGCCGATCATATACTCCCTAATCAGTTTTTTTAGAGATACGGTACAAGTAAAAGGTAGAATCGTACTCGAGCCCGAGTAAGGACTAAGCCCAGAAGAAGGACCTTCTAGACTGCTTACCTGGTGGTGGATGTGCCCTGAGCCATAATGCGATTCTAGGTTTGACCAGGACTCAATTTCCTAAGAGCCTGCCTCTCAACCTATTATCTCGTCATGAAGTTCCCCACCGAAAACTGTACAGGATTCTGTAGGGTCGACCAAAAACTCTCCCACAAATGCTACAAGACTGATCTCGATAATAGTGATGATAAACTATTGACACAATCAATCGAGATTGAAGACCTCCGAGATGACTTCACTCAAGAGCGAGGAACTTCTGATGAAGAGCTGGACCAGGTACCCATCTCAAAGAAAGAAACACATAAACATTTCTAGATTAGGTCCTCCCTATAGGGTGAACAAAGGGAGAACTTGATCAACTTTTTGGAAAACAATCCTGATGTGTTTGCCTGGTCAGCATCTAACATGCCATGAATACCAAGGGATTTAATGTAATACCGACTTGCGATTATCCTAAGTTCAAGCCGATTCATTAGAATAAGAGAAACTTAGCCCCAGACCAGAAAGCCGCTATCAAATTGGAGGTAGCCAAATTGCTCATCGTTGGTTTCATTAAGGAAGTCAAGTACCCCCAGCGGGTCTCAAATGTAGTAATGGTAAAAAAATCCAATGGGAAGTGGTGAATTTGTATTGATTACTCTAATCTGAATAAAGCTTGCCCTAAAGACTACTACCCTCTCCCTAAAATTGATAGGTTAATTGATACAAAAACAGGCCATGAAATGCTATCTTTCATGGACGCCTACTCTGGGTATAAACAGATAAAGATGTATGAGGCAAACAAAATTAATACAGCCTTCGTCAGTGGGCTCTATTGCTACAAGGCGATGTCCTTCGGCCTCAAGAACGCAGGAGCGACTTATCAGAGGTTGGTAAATAGGGTCTTCGAGAATCAGATTAGAATAAATATGGAAGTCTACGTGGATGATTTCCAAGTAAAAAGCAAGAAGAAAACCAACCATCTAGACGACTTACAGGAAGCATTCAAAGTCCTCTACAGCCATCAGATGAGACTTAATCCCATTGAGTATGCATTTGGAGTAGGCTCCGAAAAATTCATGAGCTTCATGGTGTCCAACAGGGGCATCAAAGCCAACCCAGCAAAAATTAATGTCATTATGCTAATGTCGGCCCCCACAAAACCAAAGTAGGTCCAAGAACTGACAGGACGAATAACCGCCCTAGGGCGATTCATGTCTAGGTCGGCTGATAGGTGCTTACCATTCTTCAAGACTTTAAAGGGAGCCAAACACTTTGAATGGATAGAAGAATGTCAGAACACTTTCGAAGATCTGAAAATCTTTCTGACCTCGCCTCCCCTACTTGCGTACCCCGAAGTCAGCCATAAATTACAACTCTACCTCGCTATCTCAACCGTGACCGTTAGCTCGGTTCTAATAAAGGAGGTCGACAAAGTTCAAAGACTAGTATATTATGTCAGCAAAATATTACATGATGCAGAGACCAGATTCAAAACGGTTGAGAAATTAGCACTTGCTCTGGTTACTGCAGCTAGGAATCTGCGACCGTACTTCCAAGCCCATACCATCCTGGTATTAACAAATAAGCCCTTGAAGAAAATTCTAGCGCGCCCGGATATCTCCAGACAACTTGTGAATTGGGCGATAGAGCTTGGAGAGTTCACCCACGGCAGACAATCAAAGCCCAAGTATTAGCCGACTTCACGCTAAAAACTACTAAAGAAGATAGCGCCAACATAGAAAAAATCCTGGCAGAGGAAGATATCTGGCAGAAAAAGAAGAAACAAAAAGTCGAACCTTCACCAACATGGACTTTATACATGGATGGATCCTCGAACGACAAGCACTCGGGGGCCAAGGTAATTCTCACCAGTCCTAAAAACTTTAGAGTGCAAGTCGCTCTTCGTTTCAATTTCCATGCTATAAACAATGTAGCAAAGTACAAAGCCCTTCTAGCTGGACTCAAACTGGCAAAGTTCTTGATGGTGAAAAGATTAGATATACAGTGACTCACAGGTCATAGTAAAACAAATCAGGGGGGAATATGAAGCCAAACAACCCCACATGCTAGCATACATCGAAAAAGCAAAGTCACAACTTGCTTTGTTCGAAGAATACCAAATAAACAATGTGGACCAAGAAAACAACACAAAAGCAGATGCTTTATCCAAGCTTCTGGCAGAAGACCTCTCCGACTTCGACAAGTCAGTGTACATTGAAGGCCTCAAGCAGAAAAGCATAGCTAAAAAAGTCGGCATACAGCAAATCGATAGTGAGACGACTTGGACTAATCCTATAAGAACCTACATTGAAACCGGCGAGTTTCCAAAAGACATATTGGAAAGGTGTTGAGTTCAAGCAAAATTTAGCCAATACATAGTCATGGATGGAAAATTATATCGTAAGTCATTCACTCATCCTTTCTTGTTGTGTCTCACCCCAAAGGAAGTCCATGATGTAATGTGGGAAATCCACGAGGGGATCAGCGGCAATCATATAGGCCGTCGCACCCTCTACTAAAGACTCTTACATTATAGATATTATTGACCAAAGATGATGGCCGGCTGCACTGATTTTGTGACAAACTATGAAAAATGCCAAAAGCATGCTGCAGTCAGCCATTTGCCCACAAACGAACTTCAGTCCACTAGTAGCCCCTTACCGTTCACAATGTGGGGGCTAGACATTGTCGATCCGATGCCAGGGGCCAGATCCTCTAAAAGATATCTCATCATTGCAGTGGATTATTTTTTCAAATAGGCTGAAGCTGAAGCTATAATGTCAACCTAGACGGACCGGATTGAAACTTTCCTCCAGACCAACGTCATATACCGATATGGCATCCCAAAAATACTAGTAATAGATAATGGACCACAATTCGATGGTGAACAATTTAAAGCCTTTTATGAAGGCTTCAACATTGAGCACACGTTCGCAACTGTATATCACCCAGAGGCAAACGGCCAGGTAGAATCCACGAATAAAACCATCTCCCAAGGAATAGCTCGTCGACTCGGAACAGCCAAAGGAAAATGGGCCGATGAGTTGCCGAGTGTCCTCTGGTCCTATCGCATTATGAGCTGGACGCCTACTAGGGAAACACCTTTTATGCTAGTGTATAGAGCGAAAGCAATCATATTAGTGGAGGTCACTAACCCCACTATTAGGATCTTCAATTACGACTAGATCCAGAATAGTGAAGACTTGAGAACCAACTTAGACCTACTGGAGGAGATCCGTGACAACACTCTGAACCGAACACTGACATACCAACAGAGGATAACCAGGTATTACAACTTGCATGTCCAAGCTAGACAATTTAAGGTCGGCGACTGGGTGTTTCGTCGTACCACTGTATCCAAACCTTCCCAGCAAGGCAAATTAATACTGACCCAGGAGGGACCATATAGAGTTGTCCGCGTCACGAGGCCAAGGACTTGCTACCTCGAAGCGAGGGAGGAAAAATATATCCAGAAACCCTGGCACTCAAAAAATTTGCAGAAATTGTATCATTGATGTAACAAACATGAGGAAAATTTAATGAAATGTCCTACATCTCAATCTTTTGCCTTGTGAATTTCGTAGTAATATCCCAACGTGAACCGCTATAACACAGACTTGTGAAACACTTGGGTTATATGCCCATATCCACCCATGAGTCAATTACATAGCAACTCACGTGATTTAAGGATCAATACAACTCGCTGAAGAGCAACTTGCATAATATGGGGTTTAACGACTGCCAATATTGCTCAGATCCATGTGTATGCACCATGCACCAATTGTGAACTCGAGGAAAAAAGAACGCTCCAAAGTTAATGAAAATAAAGGCAAAAGGACAGGCAAAGCTCGGCACAGAAAACAAAAGTTCTAGACATTTTCATAAAAAAATTTACTTATGAGATTTACAGTCGCAGGTTACGAGACAAGATGAAGAAATAAAAGGAAAATGCTTTGACAAATGAAGAACTCAAAAAGGAAGGCACTATAGCATCACTCATCGGACTCCAAGGAAGACGACATTTCCCCAAAATCAAAAAAATCAAAGTTTGGATCCTTGGCCAATACAAAGTCACGCAAGGAGCAAAACTTCTACCTACAAGCGGCCCTACTAATTTCTTCGCGAAGTAGACCAAATTCATCCCCTTCGCGAACCATTTCCTTCAAATCCTCAAATTTCCTAAAATGGTCCATAGAGCCGTCCACCATCTCGTGAAAGTGCCTTTCCAAATTAAGCTTTACTTCCAACGCCGCAGCTTTCTCCGTTACTGAAACATTTGCTCTCTCCAAGGCTCTCAACGTCCTGACCTACAGCTAATTAATCTCATCTTTTTGACTCTCTCTCTCTCTCTCTCTCTCTCTCTCTCTCTCTCTCTCTCTCTCTCTCTCCCCTTCACGAGAGCTTCTTTTGTCGTCTTCAACCTCTGTTCAATCTCTGCATACTTGCCCTCTAGAGATTTGAATCTTGTGAAAGCTCTGCAAAAATAGTTAGCAAGCTGCAAACAATAAGAAACGCAGTTAGAGACCAAACAGAAAATCGTGGGTGTATATGAAGTTAGAACACTTACACTACACAAATCCAAAGAAATCTCGCTGTTTAAATATTTGGAAGTCCTCTCAGCAACAATCTCCTGATCCCCTGGGAGACAGATGCAAGAGTTCCCTAGCCACCCGAGTATCCAATAAGCCCCTATTAGTGGCCTTCACGGACCAATTTGGGACAAAGATTTCCCCTTTAGGGAACTGGTTTAACTCCCTAGACAAAGGTGCCTGAGTTGTAGGTTCCTCTAAGCAATCCATCGAGAAGTCATGGTCGCTGGGAGAATAGGAGACTTCTACTGTTGCAGACTCACTGGCGAGGGGTGACGATTGCCTTTTCCGTTTCAAAGGAGGTCCTTGTCCCTGCATGATCTTCCCTTTTAGATGCCAAGAAGCCCTAACAGCCCTGCCCGAGCGTAAATGTTCCCCAGTGATTTGGACTCTTGGAAACATAGCATTATAAACAGAAAAGAAAAATACAATGCAATCAAAGGAGATTTGAAGATGTACCCAAGTACCAGGTGTTTTTCATTAGCTTCCATCAAATTCTCCGCCTTGGCAAAGGAATCGCCCTCTACTACTATAGGTGTTTGAACCTGAACGAATGGATGGAAATTGGGCTTCGCGAATTCAAGATGAAAAAACTGAAACTTGCATACGTACTTCTCGGCAAGATTAAAAAAGTCAGAGTCATCACTAGATAATCCGAGTTTCTCATTCAACTCCTTTGCCTCGTCATCATCAAGAAAGCTCTAAACATTGCTTATGGGGAAAGGGGACTTATCCACCCGCCCAATTAAGAGAAAAGAGGTACGCCAGTTTTGAAGGGATCCACTCTGAGAACCAAAAATCTTTGGGACCTGAGACCTTGTCTTGAAATAACACCACCCTGTGGGAGGGGGAGAATCAAAATTAGATTCTTTTTCCATGTTAAGGCTATACATTGCCCTGAATAAATCAACAGATGGGGTACGACCGAGGTGCAGGAAAAACAAGATGAAAGAAATTAAATGGCACCAGGAATTGGGTTGCACCTGCCCAAGGGCAAGCTGATAGTATTTCAGAATTGAAAAAACCTCATCTGGAAGAGGCAAACGGAATCCAGAATTGAACAACTCTTTGAAGACGCAGATCTCGTAAGGGCTCTCACCGTTGGGTGCTTCATCACTTTCAGCAGCCCTGCATTCAAAATCTCTCGGAATGGCAATAGTAGAAGTAAAGAAAAACACCTCCCCTTGACTCAAAACGGAGCGATAATTACTGCAAACTAACCGCTCCCTTGAAAGGGGGGATGGACTGACAGCAGAAGAAACATTCCCAGCATGGGTACGTAAAGAAGACATTCTTCAAGACAGCAAAGAAGAGAGGAGAAATAAGACTGGGGGAAGAAAACCACAGAAAGAGATTTGGGAAGAAGGATGCAGCTTTAAAAGGAAATCAATCCCAAATTATCCGCCCCAAAAGAATATATAGACACTACCAAAAGTGGTTCCCTCCGGATTTCAAATAGTTGAAATCTATAAAAAAAATACTGAGAAAACGGTCAAATCAATCATCAACCATCGCAATGGTTCAAAAAGGAGGCTGTTTTACACATGGTAGCACCCCGCTAGCTAATGGCTAACTGTCAAATTAATACCCCTGGGTACTTATGAAAAGAGACTTTTAAAGTTCAAAATACATTGGACGAAGGAAGCGCCACCTGGACGATAGCCTACACTCCCAAAACCGACACAAGCAAGATAAAAAGCGTGTAAGAATAAGGTGCCAACACGGCGCATGAGCAGAGACCACAAATCATATTACATGGAGAACAAGTTTACAAGCCGACTCCATCACAGCTTTATTAATCAAACTGTCATGGTGCACAGGGGCAAAGACATTATACAAGTCAAAAAGACTAGCTCCTGACCATACTAGTGGAAGGTTTCCTAAGGCGTTCTACGACTTCGACCAAATTCTTTGCCACCTTCCTAGTTTCACGCTCAGCTTCAACTCGCTGCTGCGGCATCATCTGGTAAATGGCATCCAGAGAAGGGTAAAGATTGTAATAATAACCCTCACACTTGGAACACCCCAATAAGTCGGCCAAAACCTCTTCCGCCATTGTGAGTTTCTCTGCAAGTAAACCCAACCGATGCTTTGCACTAATACGAAGTCGTCGATTAGTAGCACCCTCTTTTAAAAGATCATCTCGGTTAAATTTCACTGATTAGAGCTCCCTATAACACTCAGCATGTAACCTACGAGTGGTTGCATTCTGCTTCTCTGCCTTCTCAGCTCGAAATCGCAGTTTTCTGCATTCACTTTTTCAAAACTCATTGAGGCAAGCCATCGCTGTGCCGACTTTGCTTGATGCCGCTTCAACTTCCTGAAGCTGATTATGAAGGGATTCAACCCCCACAAGGGTGTCCGAGAGAACGTCCAAGAGATCCTAAGAGAAAGTTGTAATGATTAGACAAAAAATTCCAGGAAGATCACACACAACCACAGGTATAGAATGAGAAAAATCTGTGTTTTCATTAAGCCAAAAGTGGTGAGTTACAAAAAGCCAAAAAAAAAAACACAAGAGGGCGCGAAAAAAAAAAAAAAAAAAAAAAAAACTAAGGAGTCCTCCCAACAACCTCCGTATTCGTCCTGGCATTCTTGGCAGAACTTTCTTGACCAAGTTGGAGTTGCTCGCCTGCAACTTGGGAGTCCCGAGGACCAGCAACGTCGAAAATAGGGGCTAGAGGATGGAGTACCGCCAAGGCACGTGGCTCATACTTAGACACGACTTCAATACCCTTGCCTTCGACTTTCTCATCTTCATCCCCCCCCTTCAGAAGAAGAGGAAACCTCACCCAAGTCCATACGGTGCCCGGAGAAATTGTAGTCGGGCATCTTCTTGCGCACAAAGTGGCACAAGTTGTACACCCCCTCCAAAAATGAAACAACACCGACCAAGGTACGGAGGGCTTTCTTCTCAGGCTCATTCTGGATGAAGGCATCCAACTTCTCAGAAGCCTTGCTCGACTATAGCCTGGTCGACCTTTTCGAGAATCCCAACCTTAGTTTCCCTGAGTTTAGCTCGAAGATCTTCGATGGTTTTATCAATTTCCCTCTCCGTCTCTTCAAGCAGCGCCTTCAGCCTGGTCATCTTGGATTCTACTTCACTCCTGCCCAAGTTTATGGCGTTGAGCTGCCCCTCGACCACCTCCAGCTTCTTGGTCAGAGCCTCAATATCCTCAGAGTACTTTCGATGAACTTTCTAGGCCTCCTCCATCACCTCTTCTGTAGACATGAGCTTTTTCTCGCTGGTTTCTAGCCTTTTTCCCTTAGCGAGGTTGTGGACGTGACGAGCTCGTGATATATTCACAAACTACAGAAGAAACATAAGATATTAGAAAGAGAAATTGATGAAACAAAGGAAATCCAAGGAAATGGATACTCAAACCATAGTTGTCAAGGCGTCGTCGCCTAGGCGTCTGGGCGGTTTGTACAGGTCTGGGCGCCAGGGCACCTTGTGGTCGCCCAGGCCAGACAGGAACAACATTTATCAGGCAGTACTTGCCCAGGCCAGACAGGAACAACATTTATCAGGCAGTACTTATTTATGACTAATATCATTTAAGTAAATGTTTACATTTACTTAAGATATTATTCATAAATAAGCAAATACCCCCTATTTGAATCCAATAAAAATAGTCTAAAATTCAAATTCCAGAAAGAAAAAAAGTCAACCCCCCTGTTCAAGAACAAAAACCATATTTTTGGGTGCGAGGGCGATTTTCAACTTTTAAATGCTAGGCCTTTTTCTAAATATAAAAATTCTATAAATCTTATTATAATAAATCATCACTAAAAACCAAGAGTGCTCCAAAATAATCTTTTGCTTTGATGCCCAAAAAATAATTTGCATTCAGACGACTTTAAACAGCATTCTCGTATTCCAAACAAGGTTTGACCGGAGTGTAACTCCTTCATTATAATTTGGATTCAAGCAATCTCGGATTTGTTGGAAAGCTGATTATGCTAGCTTTGCAACGAATTCGAGATTGCTTGAATCCGAAAAATATTAAAGGAGTTACGCTCCGATCAAATTCGTTAAAAGTACGCAAATGTTAGTCATAAATAATTATTTACTTAACTCTAGACACAATCTCAGGTCTTAGTGTACATTAGTAAACTTGGGTCCACACCACATATTAATTAAGTTATGTCTTAAATGTTGATTATTTATGTAGAATGTTGCATATATATAAACATTAATATTTTAGAAATAAAAAAAAAGCACTGGGAACGCCTTGGTCGCCTAGGCAACGCCTAGGCGGGCGCCTAGGCACCTAGGCGCCCAGGATGGCCCCAAACGCCTTGGATCGCCTTGTCGCCTTGACAACTATGACTCAAACCAGTAAGGTGCCACTCCTCTGCCTGGTGAAAGGCATCCTCTGTCATCTTGTCAAAAGCCTTCCAGTCCACGGAAAGACACATGCCCTCCACCACCTGATATGCGATATCAAGCTTCACCATTGCACGGTCGACCTGCCATGTCGGCCAATAAGGATCCCAACAACCTTTCTTGAGGCACGTCTTTCAGAGCTACTAATGAATTCGTTTGGGGATGAACTGGGGCAAGCAATCAATCATCCCCTGGAGACGAGGTGTCGAGCTGGTTACGTGCGGTGAATTCGGCACCGATCTCACACCCTCGGCTGTCGCCCTAGCAGCAACAGACACTGAAGACAATCTCGAAGGCGACGTAGAAGTCTCTCCACCTAGCTCGTGCGACAACATCACAAGGGGAATGCTAACCGAAACCCCGACGACTTCTAGAAGAACCAGGGGGACATCAATAGGGGCCGCCTTCATGTAGGAAGGATGAATGATGGGAGAAGATTTCTCCAGCTGAGCTGTAAGTGCAGACTCAATGTCAGTCCCTGCCTTCTTCCGGGATGGGGGCATCACTACCCTCACCCTCAAACCATTCCTCTTGACCCGAAGGTTTCGCGGCCTTAGTTCGAGAAGCATTCTTCTTTCTTCCTGTCTTCTTGGAAGAACCCTCGGCCCCGTCTTTCGTCACCTTCTGCCGCTCATGTAACTTCACAACCGTGGTGAGATCAAGAGAAGTTTTCGCCACTGCAACATCATCAAAGCAAGAAAATTAGTACCAAACCAAATTAAACGTCAAGTCAGCTCACAAATTACACACTTCTGGCTTTACTTGAACTCTTTGTAGCGAAATGGAACCTTAGGGGAGTCGTGTCATCATAGACATCGTCTCCTGTTCCAAAGTTTCTGAGGCAAGGAAAGAAGGGAGAAGTAAGATCCTCATAATCGATCTTGGTACCCAACTCCACCATGGAGAGGCTAAGGTCTTCCTCCTTGTCCAAGGATGAAAGTTGGTTTAGAGCACCAACTTCCGAAAAGCACCATACGTTCACTAGTGGCATGGGCTTCTTGTTGTGGCGGCCCATGAAAAAGAATTTGTTCGACCAACGGGGAACCTTGTTTCTTTCCCTACTCAAAATCTCGAAAGCTCGGGGGTCGCCTATTGAAAAAATACCAGCCCGACTTAGGTATGTCTTTATCGGATGGGTTAGCCTTGTTCAAAATGTACATATATCTGAAGAGGTCAACGCTCACATCCTCTCCAGTTTTTGGAAGAAGACGATGAAGGCCAAGATCATAGACCATGAATTGGCTTGGATTTGACTCGGGGCCAGACCATAATAGTGAAGGATTTTAACTTCCTCTAGAGGGACTGGGAGCTTGAACCCTAAGCGAAAAAACTCGGTATATATGCACATCCCTATCCTGTGGGGCCGATAAGCAAATTCGCCTTCTGAAGGAACCCTAGTGTAGTAACAGCCGTCAATTGGGGATTTGGCAAAGAAGTTATTGAGCGTCTCCTCCTTCAGTCTGCTTGTTACCTCGATGGCCTCCACTTTGGTGGGAGAAGGGATCACAATCTTCCCTAGATTCCCCAAGAAGTACTGGGGCTTCCAACATCGGAATCGCAAAAGGCAAGGGCCCCCTAGATTCTTATTCTTTCTCGGCCAGTAAAGTGAAAATACTGGTGATTGTCTCCCATGGACCTAGGTACATAGGACAGAATATCTATTGGTAGTCTCTTGTCCCCTACTATGGGAACCGCTCTGGCTACAGTAGTAGACCTCACCGAAGTTCTACACCCTGACGGTACTCGGGTTGCCAAGAAGTCCCACGCAGTGTACTCCTCTAGAAACCAACCAAATATGGGTTCGTTTGGTTTTAAGGGCACCGTCCCTGGAAGATCGAACATTCTAGACATGGCTAACTCTAAAAGGAACTCTAAAAAAAATGGCCAGAGAATAAATAAACAGTGAAACAGGAAGCCAGAGAAATTACTGTGGAAAAACAACGAAGGAGCTACGGATAGATGCAAAGAAGATGAATACGAATCTCCTCTGCTCCAAGGGCTCTAGTGATCGGAAAACCAAAAGTGATTTTCAACTTCTTCAATGAGGCTTTATAACTCCCATTCAACGGATTTAAAGAGGTTGGAGTTCGAAGTTCACCGTCGCGAAGGATGTCGATTCCTTTCCCTTTGTCGTAATTAACAATGAAGGTGAGACGTCTCCACTCAATAAATGGGTAGAACCTTCATCACGTCCAATCCTTCTCCATCGCATTTAATAATGCGATGTTTTAAAAGGTGGAGACAAACTTGCTTGCTAATGTCATTTCCGTACAGATGTAAAGATCGTGGCCTGACGAAAACAACTACCTCGACGCATGGCTTTCCCCTAGAAGTTACTGTTCTGAAACTACTCATACCGAATTGTCGTGTAATCATTATGGGCGGGATATTCAAAATTTCTTTTGGAATTTCCCAAAATAGTTATTTTTGAATTATCATATGACGGTTACGCATCCGCGACAACCTTGGAATTGAGCGGCATTGATTTTGCGTTGATCAAAATTTTCAAAGCCCTGCGACGACTTGCGAACTCCAAGCTAGGATAAAGGACATCCAAGTGGGATCTTGTCAACGAGAAACCATGCCTTCCAAGTCGTTGCTACTTCTTCTAAGTTGCCGCTACATCTTTTAAGTCGTCACTACATTCTTCGGCGAAGTAGCGACTTCAAAATGGCTCAAGCAGTACAGCTTCAGGTATCTTATAATTTACTATGGCGACCTGGGTTGAAATATACTGTGATCTTGAGATTGCTTCTTTGAACTCGGCGAGTCCGCAGAAGCGAGGGGCAACTGTTGATAGCATATATCTCCCAATTAATTATATCGGGACATATGTCTACTCATGAATCATATTAAGAAGGCAACACGTGTCCAACCAAATGTCACCCTAGGGACGTCTTAGCGATGGTGAGAAGAAGCATGTGGGTATCCGTATGTGCTAGATCTCTGGACTTATCTCAGGCACCTCAAGGGAATCATGGTTCAGGAATGATCCAGAAGATTGGGTCTTAGATAGGATCCTCCACCCATGAAGGACTCAAGTGGCAGTATATAATGGTAGGAGTGGCGGCCTTGCCTGTCCGTAGGATCTTCACCCTACGGCCACCCATTATTATTCGATCAGCTCCATCAGTGATGCTTACCTTGTTCGAGTCCTGATGGAGTAATAGCCTGGTCATACCCACTCAATCAGCGAACAGCATATCCGCTAGAGCGATAGGTGTGTCCTCTATATAATCCTACGACAATCACAGGTAACAACATCTGAATTCTTAGCCTCTCTGAGAATACTCAAGGATCCCATCTCTCTAAAGAGCTTACCATCTTTTAGTAAGCTCCACACTGATTGCTCTGTTACTGACTTTACCGTCGAAGTGGACACCGAACATCACTGTCCGGCTCCAATAACATTCATCTTATCTTGTAGGGAACAAGACACATCAGCTAGCCTAGTTTCAGCAGCAACACCATCCAAGATAGGAATTGAAATCTCCTAGACATTTCCAATCCTCATTACCATGATTGTAGTGCTATAGAAGATTCCTTCATAAATCCGCTCTTTTTTCCTTAATGGGTTCCCCATACACAAAGGTGATGTAGCAAGAAAAGAACATGGGACGAATGAGATGTATATCGATAAATCTATTACTAGCATTAAGGATCTCTGTCACACCCCAATTCCGCATTGTTCAGAATGGTGTGATGAACCGCTAATAACCAACGGTTTAACCAGGATCTCGAATAGGTTGTGTCCGTTTGTTTAAACCATACACTTCCACAATCATAATCAGAATAAATACACAATAGCGGAAGTCTTAATATTAAATGAACTGAGAATCTAAATATGATAATCATAAATAAAATATCTAATTATCTTACATTGACTGAGACATAAGTAAATAAAATATCAAATTATATTTTCTCAATAATCCAAATAAAAATCTAATCGAAAACGCATGAGTTGCACTCGCATGACGAGTCATGCGTCTCCACTATATCTTCTGCGTCCATTGCCGCAACATGTCCGTATGTGGGAGTACTCATATAATCTTCCGCAGTCATACCCGTATCATCAACTAAAATATTTGAATTCAAAAAGGGTGAGCACACATCATGGCTCAGTGAGCAAACAAAACAATGCAACAAACATATGGATGCATTCAATTCATAACTGTGGTCTGGTATATAAGTTTGCAATGTGCAATAAAAAGGTTCGGAGGCCGCCTCACCTCTATACACGAGTGTGTGGAGCCGCCCAATGAATATCGACATCGCCGTCCTACATGCACCCACCATGGACAAGTATACACCCAATGAAAACGGCATTGCTGTACCGACTGTCCATACCAACACGTAAGCCCCTATTGGCGAAGGCTTGCAAACTGGGTTCACAATTAACCAATCCTAATGTCAACAATGTATCCAAGGCCGCACCCCAGCATCCCTCAATACACCCATAGAGATAGAGGTAGGGTCTGGTGACCAGGACACACAACAATGTCACGTCCCCCCTGATGCCCTACGATGTATTAGTTCTGCTAAGGTAATGGCGATACGACGATGTTAGTGGACAAGACTTGAGTAGAGATAGAGCTAGAGTCTGGTGACCAGGACACACCTCGATATCACGTCCTCCCCCTGATGCCCTACTCGCATCAAATACACTAACCAAATAAACATTCACATGTTTATTCCTAACATCACCATCATCATCATGTTATAAATATACGAAATTAAATATACATGAACAATAATAGCAGGAATAGAAAATGACATGTTGAATGCACATTACAATCATACAATCATAAATCATACAAGGCATTGGACTCAATAAATGAAAACAGTTTATTATTACCAATTAGTTTAGGTCTTGTTCCCTCACCTTTGCTTAAGTGTAGATCCTCTTTCAAGCTTTAAGAATCACATTTATATCACTAGAAAAACCTAACAAGTCGATAGATTTTAATTAGAATTAATTCCAACAGTTTTAAGCTTGCTGTAAAGCTAGGGTCGCAGGATGGGTCGCAGGTATCTGAGACCCCAGGGTGTAGGGTCGGTCATAGGGTCGGTTACCTATCGACCCTATGTGCAACCACAGCCTCCCTGGACTTCCCGAGAGCATGGGGTCGATCCTATAATCTCGTAGGTCCATTCTAAGAATGATCTATGGCCCATAGCTATGTTTTTTACACACTTTCCATCGCCTATGATGATTACCTTCATGGATTCCTTCGAAACGCATCCATGGGTATAGATGATTTGGGTTTTTCCCAACCCTAACTTCTTTATAAACTATTCTTAGGGTCTTCCATAGTTCATGGAGAATGTATTCATACCTTAGGGTTGCTGAGATTCAGAGATTTCTCTGAATTCCTTTTCTTTAGTTGTCTTCTCAAATTCTCCTTCTCTTCTTCTTCTCCTCCTTCTCTTCTCTTTCTCTCACTATCAATTAGGGTTTCAAAAGGAGTGAAAGAGGCTACGGGACGTCCTATTTATAGAGAAAAACCTCCCAAAATCCGTCCCAACGAGTTTAGGAAAGGTTCCCTTTGAACTAGTAAAGTTTCCTAATTTTCGATTTCTGTCAGTCTTCCTAGGGTCGATGCTAGGGTCGCAGAATCCATCGACCCTAGGGTCTTAAGTCATCCGACCCTAGGACCTGAAAACCATGGGTTGGATTTTGTTGAGGTGGGGGTCGACCCTACCTGTTTAGGCATGCGACCCTACCCTCCATTTTACTGTTTTTGGGTCAATTTCATATCTGGTCTTGTGATTTCCTTCACGCACTTGGTTCATATGGCTCGACCATGATAAGTAGACCTGGTACAAGGTGGTAAGACCGATTAGTTCGGTACGGGTCTTACAATATCAATCTGAATATTCTCCTTCTATAATTGTACAAGGCCACTTGGAAGACCATTGGCCTCCACCACAAAGAAGTTACTCCATTTTATTCTTCTTAACATATTCTCTATCTTCTCCTTTCTATTCTTTGTTTCCATTAAAAACACGATATCGGGATCATTCCCACTTAAGAGATTTTTAAAGGCTCGAACTGTCGAGGGGCACCCAAAACCTTGACAGCTCCAGTAGAGGATTTTCATGGCGACCCGTGGGGCTGATTCTCCCCAACTTCCACGGGGCCATTCGATAAAAAATAATCTGCTGGAGATTCATGGTGGTCAAACTCAAAAGAAGATGGACGAGCCCTCTTAGTTCCTTGATAAACAGAAGGCACACTGCCTATTTTCATTCCCCTAGTATTGGTTGGCTGGCTCCTAAGCTGAGACCAATGTGATAGGCTCATATGAAGATTCATTTCATGAGGGTTATGAACTTGTTCATCCTGGCTACCTGTAGAGGTTGTATTATTAACTTGAATCTGATTAAGATCAATGGAGGGATAAGATGTAGCTATAGGCTTGATGGTGTCTTGGATGTTTTGATTTTGGTTAGATATCGACACATCAAAAAATTTGGGGGTTAGATTCAAAACGGTTGAAGCTAAGTCAGGGTTTCTCATTATGAACTCTGAAATAGCGGCTTATTGGTGGGCTGAAAAACAGTTGGATGTGATAGGAAAGAGAATGATAAATTCTTTCCTCTCTTGAGTGAACCTAACAGGAAACAATCAAATAGAAAGCAATATTCCCAGCACAATAAAATCCACACACACAACACAAGAAATTTTACATTGGAAAACCTCCCCAATGTGAAGAGTAAAAACCACGAACTGTAGTCCACTCAAATCTCTTCAGTATCACCAAAATATGGGAATACAAGAGACTTCTCTAGTTAGAACTAGAGGCTTACAATAACATCATTCCTTAATAACAAAATATTCTTGGCATATATCATCAAAAACATCTAGAACATGTTCTACGAATACACCATCAACAACCCAAATACCAAGATGAAGATTGAAAGAGATCTCACCCGAATAGGTGAAAACGTTGATTATCGGACTGATCTAGAAGACTTCAATCGTCAATCGCACCGTTCAGAATGAAAAACTCTCAGTTACGAATCTGTTGTCCAAATTTCAGCTCAATCGGACCACGGATGACCTTCCGATCCTCACCTTGATTGAAACTACGTAGTTTTCTTCTCAACTCTGTTTTGGGCGGACAGCAACTCAGTTAACCTTTCTTTCTCTCCTTGTTTCATTCTAATAGGGTTAAAGAGATAAAACCCTAATTCAACTATAATTGAGAAAGTTACTTAAGAGCCCTTACTCCTTATGGGCTTATAAGTAATTGGTCATCCTCTACATAAGAGTGAAACCCAACCCAACAAATCTCCCCTCCCGACTATGTGGAGGAATCCATCATACCATCGATCAAACAACAAACCTCAAGCTTCTCTCTTGGTAAAGCCTTTGTCAACATATTTGATCCATTATGGTCGGTATGAATTTTCTCAATCTCTAGCAACTTAAAATTCAAAACATCTCTAATCCAATGATATCTCACATCAATATGTTTTGATCTAGAGTAAAAAGTAAAATTCTTACCAAGGTGGATAGCACTTTGACTATCACAGAACAATACATACTTTTCTTGCTTGAAGCCAAGCTCCTGCACAAACCTCTTCATCCATAGCAACTCTTTGTAAGTTTTCGTTGCTGCAATGTACTCTGCCTCGGTAGTAGAAAGACTGAAAGAGCAACACATTTCTGTAATCTTGATTGCCAAGCTACAGCTCCTCCTAAGAAAGTTATCAAATAACCCGAAGTAGACTTACGAGTATCAACATCTCCAGCCATATCTGAATCTGTGTAGCCAACCAATAAAGGTTTCTCACTTCCAAAATATAATTTCAAATCAGACATTCCCCGAATATACCTCATAATCCACTTAACTACATTCCAATGCTCTCTTCCTGATTTGAGAGGAAACGACTAACGGTGCTAACTGCATGTGCTATGTCTGGCCTTGTGTAAACCATTGCGTACATCAGACTTCCCACTGCTGAAGCATATGGAACTCTTTCCATGTTTTCTTTCTCTTCGTCAGTAGACGGGCTCTGCTTGGTACTTAATCTAAAGTGAGTAGCAAGAGGAGAACTAACCACTTTAGCTTTGTCCATCTTAAATCTTTGAAGTACTTTTTCTATGTGCTTCTCTTGAGACAACCATAATTTCTTGGCTTCCTGTCTCGAATGATTTTGATGCCAAGAATTTGTTTTGCTTTTTCCAAATCTTTCATGGCAAAAGACTTTCTCAATTGTTTCTTTAACTTGTCAATCCTTGAAGCATTCTTGCCAAGAATTAACATGTCATCTACATAAAGCAAAAGGATAACAAAATAATCATCAGAAAATTTTTGGACAAAAACACAATGGTCAGAAGTAGTTTTTCTGGAGCCTTGTTCCCTCATAATTGAGTCTAACTTCTTATATCATTGTCTCGATGCTTGTTTCAAGCCATAAAGACTTTTCTTCAATCTACATTCATGCTCCTCTTTTCCCTTACCTCAAAATCTCTGGTTGTTCCATGTAGATCTCTTCCTCCAATTCACCATGAAGGAAAGCTGTTTTCACATCCATTTGCTCGACCTCTAAGTCAAGACTAGCTGCTAAACCAAGAACCACCCGAATGGATGACATCTTTACAACTGGAGTGAAAATCTCATCAAAGTCAATGACTTTCCTTTGATGGAATCCCTTGACCACCAATCTAGCTTTGTACCTTGGATGTGGAGTGTCTTCTTCATGCTTCACTCTATACACCCACTTGTTTTTCAAAGCTCTCTTGCCCTTAGGTAACTTTACTAAGTCAAAAGTATGATTCTCATGCAATGACTTCATCTCATCTTGCATTGCTTCAACCCACTTGTCCTTGTGTTCATCTTCCATGGCTTCTTCAAAACACTCAGGCTCTCCCCCATCAATTAATAATACGTATTCATTTGTAGAATACCGTGTGGAAGGCTGTCTATCTCTGATAGACCTTCTGATTGGAACATGTGGTGGAAATTCTAGACTGGCAGCTGCTCATAAGAATCATGCTCTGTCTCAACCTGTGTGGGAATATCAGTATCACCTGTATCATGTTGATCGTTCTGATCCACATCTCCAACTTGTTAAGGAACTGATTTTGAAGGGACTAGATCCAAGTCAATCAAATCATCACTTTGTTGAGACACTGTCTTCTCTGCCTTATCAATATCTTGTACAGTCTGGTCTTCCATAAACACAACATCTCAGCTTCTGATAATTTTCTTTACAGCCAGATCATAAAACCTGTAGCCAAACTCATCTTGACCATAACCCACAAATACACACTGTCGTGTCTTGACATCAAGTTTAGACCTCTCATCTTTGGGAATATGCACAAATGTCTTGCATCCAAAGACACGCAAATGATCATAAGAAATATCCTTACCTGTCCAAACTTTATTTGGCACATCATATTGTAGCGAAACACATGATGACATATTCAATAAGTGTACAACTGTACTCAAAGCCTCACCCCAAAAGTATCTTGACAGCTCTACATGTGAAAGTAAACATCTGACTCTCTCTACCAGTGTCATGTTCATTCTCTCAGCTAAACCATTCAACTGAGGAGTTTTTGGAGGTGTCTTTTGATGTCGAATACCCTGTTCTTTGCAGTAATCATCAAATGATCCTGTATATTCTCCCCCATTATCTGTGCGAATGCATTTCATTTCTTACCAGTCTGTCTCTCAACTGAAGCCTGAAATTACTTAAATATATTTAGCACTTGATCATTTGTCTTCAAGGTATAAACCCATAACTTTCTTGAGTAATCATCAATGAATGTTACAAAATAGAGAGAATCATCAAGTGTTATCATATTCATAGGACCGCACACATTAGAATGCATCAAATCAAGTACATTTGATTTTCTTGAAGAAGAGGAACTCTTGAAAGAGACTCTGTTCTGCTTTCCTACCAAGCAATGGGTACACTTTTTCAAATGTACATTCTTCATTCCAGATAGGAGTTTATTCTTGGACAGCAACATCATTCCCTTCTCACTCATGTGACCAAGTCTCTTATGCCACAACTCAGTTGTACCTTCATTGTCAACTACATTTACAATGTCCTTAGAGAGCCTTGCTTGCAATAAGTACAATGTTGAACATTTTTTACCTCTTGCTACAACCATAACACCTTTAGTGAGCTTCCATTGACTTTCACAAAAGGTATTACAAAAGCCTTCATCATCAAGTTTGCCTGTATAAAGTAAATTCAAACGGATGTCAGGAATATGTTTCACATCCTTAAGAATTAATTTTGTACCAATATAGGTTTTCAAACAAACATCTCCAATGCCAACAACTTGGGCCAAGCCATCATTGCCCATCCTTACAACACCAAAGTCACCTGGCATGTAAGATGTAAAGTAATCCCTTTGAGATGTAACATGAATGGAAGCACCGCTGTCAATCACCTAACTTGTCTCATGGCTTGTAAGATTGACTACATCACTATAATAGACAGTGATACATTCCTCAGAAGTGGTGGTAACTCGTTCATCATCACTTTCATCATCTTTCTTCTTTTCTTTATCCTTTTCCTTTTTATTATCTCTTTTCAGCTTTTGACAATACTTCTTGGTATGGCCCTTTAGATCACAATAATGACATTCAACATTTGTAAATTTATTGGATTTACCTCTGCTTTTGTCTCTATTCTTCAGACCACGGCTCTTACTCCTCCCCCTATTTTCGGTGCCAAAGCATCTGATTGTGAAGAGGAACCCTGTGACTTTTTTCTCATATCTTCATTAAGACACTGCTCTTAGACAAATCCATTGAGATTACATCATCTGGAGCTGGGTTTGATAATGACGTTCTAAACGTCTCCCAGGAGTCCGACAAGGTACCAAGAAGCCATAATCCCTGTATCTCTTCATCAAATTTGATACCCATCGAGGACAACTGATTAATGATTCCCTGAAATGAGTTCAAATGATCTATCATCAGAATTCCATCTTGATACCTTAAGGCCATCATTTGTTTAATAAAAAATAATTTATTATTTCCTGTCTTCCAAACATACAATTGCTCAAGCTTGGTCTAAAGAGTACATGCATTTGAAGCCGATACTTTTCATTCTCTTTGTGTGATTTCACTTCACTACAAGTCTTGCTTTGTAACAATCAATTCTCCCACTGGAATCATACATTTTCTTATATACCCATTTTGAGCCTAGGAATACACCGCTCATGACAAGAGCATAAAATCTCAAATCTCGTTGATGTTCATAGACAATAATATATCTTTTATAACCACTAACCACTCAAGAGCAATCTCATTACTGATAGCTTGTTTAAAACTATTGGGATCTTCATCTTGTCCAACACCTAAAACATCCATTTTGAGATATAACATGTGATTGGATGAAATCATAGATCTACATGGTCTAGTATATCTCCTCATTGCCTCATCTAACTTTGCTATTTTGACTATGCATCAACCTGAATAAAGATAGTTTCAATAATTATCTCATTACATTCTGATAATATTTTTGATACCTCAACTAATTGCTCCACAGTAATTTCCATGTGGTCTCATTAAACTTATATTTCTTGGATGTGACTACTAACCAGCATCATCAATGAATCTTGTTTAATCCTTCAAAATTATTGACACCCCATAAAATGGTAACTCAATGTCATAAAATGATCACTCTCCCACGAGTATTATGAAACCATGTTACTATTACAATCCCAATTAAGAAGATAACTTGAACTGCTATCAACTTACTTGGCACCCTATCAATACTATAGGCTACAATATTGATCACTCCATAGGATGTAATATTGTCTCAAGTTTTCTTGATCATATATATTTGCCACTCTTTTGTTGTTAAATCTCATCCACATGATGTTAAGCCATAAGCTTTAGCACCTGTAAACATTTGGCTAAAATCATTAGGAGTATATCAGTATCACAAGGTCTCCCTTAACAGTTACTTTCTCCTTCAGATCCAACAATCTTAATCCTTTAATTAAAGATTTTCCTTTCTTTCTTTTCAATATATTGAAAAAAATAATCCAGTGAACTGATTATCACAAGAATTCCTAAATAAAATCTCGATGTCCACAAGATCCAATAATTCTCTGTTGCAAACACCTTTTAATATTTCTTAATCTTGTCATCTTCCCCTTAAACAATCCTTACAAGTACGCAAATCATTAACTTTAAGGGTTTCCAGAATTATATTCTTTACAACCTTTTACAGTATTTCTTTAGATAAGAGTCCTAAAGGTTTATGCTAAGGATGGAATTAGGATATATTGTCTAATTTCTATAGCTAAGTAAACTACAGAGAGTAAATAAGGGTTTTTCCTACTCTCATAGGTTTGAATTACTTCTACTACTTAAGTCTCCAATCTCCATCACCTTATTGAAATATCAAACTTTCTTCTCTAGTTAAACCTGCTCAACTTTATAATCTCTCTCCACATGTCTGTTCTGAGTCACAGCACATTAATTCCACATTACTTAATTCCATAATGTCATTTTTCTTGTCAAAAGTTTCTAACCTTTCCTTGAAAATTTGTCTTCCTTTTGTGAGACCCTACCCCTTAAGTTATTATCTTTATCAGAATATGCCTTATGTACTTGATGGCAAAGAGGGTTCAAAGCAAGTCAAATTAACAATCCCTCTTTGCTGTAGGATCTTAATTCAGTCCAACACAAAAATCTGGTGCCGCCAAAACCTGGGCAGGTTCAAAGGATGTCGGCTGCTGATTTGGTTTTTACTTCCTCTAATTAGTGCTGAGTATTTCACATATAACCAGCAACAAAGAACAAAATAGGAGTATTGAATGCAAAGGAACAAAGGAAATAGAGTTCGGTTGAGTCTCACAACCTTGGAGACTCAACCAGAAAATAGGAGTTTTACTCTCTTCTTTTTTCTGGTCTAAATCTCTCCCCTGCAGCCAGTCTGCATTCTCTTTATTTATAGCTTTGAAACATTACAAATAAAATAAGAAAGAACGAAATTTAGTAAAACCAACCTTCCTTTATAATTTAGGAAGGCTCTAAAACAATAAAAATAGGAAAGTTTCTAAAAACTGGAGTTAGGAAACTAGATTTTAAGCAAGTCTTAGTCTCCAAGCAACTAAGACTTCTAAACTAACTAGCCTAATTTTTAGGAAACTAAACAATGGAAATAAATAAACTGAAAATTAAGAAACTAATAAAAAGAGTCATAATTAATGCTGTTGGTACTGTTCACGTGAGCAAGTACCGCGTGAACAATGTTCACGTGAACAGTACCGCGTGAACAATGTTCACGTGAACAGTACCGCGTGAACAGTGTTCACGTGAACAGTGTGGGTTGGGCCCATGTTGACACATCCTTTGGCTGATCCACTACTGGTTGATCCTTGGACTGCATCAACAATTGATGGCAAAGAAGGTTCAAAGCAAGTCAAATTAACAAGCCCTCTTTGCTACAGGATCTTAATTCAGTCCAATACAAAAAATCTGCAGAGAAAAGTAATGAAAAAACCCACTTATCTTGAAATTTAACCCTTGAAATCACTTGAAACTTGATGGGAAATACTCTTTGGAATGATTATGAAGACATATCCAAAGTTGGAGATGATCCGATCACAAATGAGAGAGATGTGATTTTTTGAAAACTACCTATCATCTGAAAACGGGACTCGGTTTAGTTAGAGCTGGTCGATATGATTTTAATCTTTAATCCCACGAGCTTTCGTTGATCAAATCAAGACTTAATGGTATCGCAATTCGGTATGCAATAATAAGAACTTGAAGGAATTAACGGAAGGACAAGAAAACCATAAAACAGAATATTTCGGTTGAGTCTCACAACCTATGAGACTCAACCAGAAAATCAGGAGCTAAACTCTCTTCTTTTTTCTGGTTTAAATCTCTCCCCTGCAGCCAGTCTGCATTCTCTTTATTTATAGCTTTGAAACATTACAAATAAAATAGGAAAGAACGAAATTTAGTAAAACCAACCTTCCTTTATAATTTAGGAAGGCTCTAAAACAATAAAAATAGGAAAGTTTCTAAAAATGGAATTAGGAAACTAGATTTTAGGCAAGTCTTAGTCTCCAAGCAACTAAGACTTCTAAACTAACTAGCCTAATTTTTAGGAAACTAAACAATGGAAATAAATAAACTGAAAATTAAGAAACTAATAAAAAGAGTCATAATTAATGCTGTTGGTACTGTTCACGTGTGCATTCACCACGTGAACAGTGTTCACGTGAACAGTACCGCGTGAACAGTGTTCACGTGAACAGTGTGGGTTGGGCCCATGTTGACACATCCTTGGGCTGATCCACTACTGGCTGGTCCTTGAACTGCATCATCATGATAGACCGAACTTGCCACTTTGGTGGTCCCACCCAATTCTTACACATGTACAAATCATAATTTGAATAAACTAGGACAATGCCACCTTTGGGTGAACACTGTCATTCTTTAAAGCATCTACAAACACAGTCATTTGAATTTAAACAAATCATGATAAAACAAGATACACCACTTTGGTGGGATCCATCAAGTTCCACCATGATATAAATAAATCCCAATTTGCAGCACTAGTGTGATATATATAACTATGAATGTTTTCAAAATACAAATAAACATTCAATTAAACATGCACTTTAGCTCCACAATCAATATGGTACAAAAATATTGAGAAAAACCAGCAAAAACATTGCAAATCGGACTCCAAAAGAGCATCAATTTAGAAAAGCACTTATCTCAATGTATCAAAATTTAACAATATATATTTTAGATTGAAGAGCACTGAAAATCGAGTCCAACAGAATAAATCGGAGGTCAATCCGACCTTCTTAGCTCCCACAATCACGGTTTAAGTCCAGATTGTGAATAGAGTTTTAAAACTGTAAGACCAACAGGCCCTTAGGCCATGGACCGGGATGAACCTCGATCTGAACCAAACGAAACTTGTTTGGTTCGACCAAACCGATTCAATCCGGTTCGCATATCCAGGTTACCGGGCCAAATTTTCGAGTAATCGGGCTCTGGTATCGGGTTAGAATATGGAACACATGCCCGGGTTATCAGGTTCGAATACAGGTCGACCCATTTGGGTCTTCGATCGTCCCACTTGGCCCCAACTGGGCTGGCTTCTCGGGCTTGGTCGGACTAGGCTTACCTGGCCTGGACTGGACTGGCCCTAACCTGGGTGGGGCTGGTTTGGGACTGGGCCTAGGCTAGGCCAGCTCTGGCTGAGCCGGTCTAGGCTTGGCGGGCCTGGGCTGGCTGGACTCGGCACGAGTCAACCCTGCCAAAACCAACTAGGGTACGATTCTGCGCCAAGTCGACCCAGCGATGACTCAGTGCCGTTAGAATTGTTTTTTTTTTTAAATTATCGAAGAATGGATCTCACGCACTTTTTCAGGCAGCGAGTGAGAGCGTTCAGCCACCTCCGGCGACCAACTTTGTATCGGTTGACTTGTCTTTCAGAGTACTACAATCTGGCATAATTTATTTTGATTTGTACCGGTCTGAAAAAATTTTGAAGATGTTCCAAACTATGACAGTTTCGTGGGAAAAAATTATGAAGAAAAATCTCTCCATTTTTTAATTCAATTAGTCCTACCATCTTAACTATCCCTTACCTACGATCCTAGCTCTGTGTGGGTGGCTCTAATACCAATCGTTAGAATTTTTAATCCAAGTTAGGGTTTTCCCATGAGATTTTCCATAAACCCTAACGAATCCACTACACAGATTACTAGAATACAATGGGCATTAAAAGAGATGATAGAACACATACCATTTGTTGTAAATTGATTTCCTATCTTGAATGTCTCGATTAAAATCTTCTACAGCCTCTTGGGATCCCTTTTTGCCTCTGTACGTATGGGAGCATCAAAGAGATAAAAACCAATGGCTGCAGGGACCGTAACCATAGTATTTATAATACTACAGTGGACCGGGTTGGTAGTCTCTAACCAATGACGAACCAGACCTGAACCGGTCAAACCAGTAATTAAACTCCCACTTAACAACTGATTAGGTAATTGATCAAGCCCACACAACAGGAATCTAACACTTTTCGCTCTCAGATTCTCTCGCTCTCTCACTTAATCCCGATTTCTTCTCTACTCTTTCCTTAAACACCAAATCACATCCCCTTTCTATGAACCAACATCCACCAACCTTCTCTCTCTCCTTGCGGTTTTCTCTCCATCCTTTTATCTCCCTCTCTTCTTCTTCTTTCAGCCAACACTCTCAACCATCTCCCCAAGTCCTCTCCTTCCCTACCTCCTCTCCTCTCATTTTCTCTCCCCCACTCCTTCTGATTCGAATGAGAGAAAAGCCCCTAGATTTAGGGTTTTAGTTGGGGTTTTGTAAACCTCAACAAATTACCCGAATTGCCCCTCTCTAAATTGGCCGAATGACCCCCTTTTGATTTGATGTTCATGACTTAGACAATTACTATATTATCCTTACCCCTAACATATATATATATATATATATTGTTTTTTTTCATTTTCATGATTTTTATATTTTTTTATTTATTTATTTATTTATTTATTATTATTATTATATTTTTTAACCTAAATGACTAAATATGCCCCTCCCATTGCATAGGATGTCGTAACGAGGGCGGGAATTCCCGCAATGGCAAAAGTGGGGTGCTAACAGTTGGTTAGAGACAAAGTAGGGAAGAGAGAAAAAGTAGTAAAAGAGATAAAAATAATAATAAAAATAAATAAAAAAATAAAAAGAGAATAACGAAGAAAATGAAGAGATAGTCTCCCATAAGGGGAGGAGACCACCTAGGAGTCAAAGAGGGACTCCAGAGGATACAAAAGAGAGGCTACCACGTTATTGAAAGAGGGGGAACTCAAAATTTCGCTGGAAGAGAGGAAAAGAGAGAGAAAAGTGAGAAAAAAGAAGGAAAAAGAAGAAAGAAGAAGGAAAAGAGAAAAAGGCTTACCTCCATCAACACCTTGGCTCTTCTTTTACCTCTAGCAAGGGTCTACACCCCACTTAGGGGACAAGGTAAGTGGTTCTCATCTCCTCCATTAATGAATCACACGAAGATTGCATGATAAAATAGGCTAGATAGGAGCTAATGTAGAGTATGTGTGTGATGTTTTATCGTGCAACTTTTGCAATCCAAGTTTGAGTCTATTCCATTCTAGTTTGCAATTTTTTTTTTTTTTTTTTTTTTGTTGATTTCTTGAAGAAATTTCAGATTTGCAAAGTCCAGATCTGGAATCCAAACTAGGGTTAGGGTTTAGACCTACCTAGAAGATGATTCTGGAGCCCAACAATTTATGGGAACTTCCTTCACATGTTAGAAATCTCCCCCAGGAATTTTAGCATATTCTGAATTCGAGAAGGCCTAGAGAAAAATCTCTATAAGTCTCAGCAACCCTCATCAGGTACAGAGCAAAGCACCTCTGTTATGGGCCATAGAACCGGGTCATATGATCATATTTTGGAGATAATGTCAACATGAAAGTTTTATCACTTTCAGTTAGCTAAATCCTCCAATTGGACTCATATTTTTTGGATTTTTCTTTGATTTGATATGATTTTTTGAGTGTTTATTGGTCTACTAAAAAGGTAGTTTTGAACAGTAATCATGCATGACTGTATATCTTACATTGTAACATGTTAGGGTTTAGATCTGCATGCCATTTCTTCGTAATAGTTATATACATGAGTCAGTTAAATTTATGGTTGATTTTACAGTGTAATTGGTCTGAATCTGGAATAGATCTACCAGTGTATATACCTACACTTGTGGTGCTATTTTGACTTAGCTATGGTCTTTGTTAGGGTCTGATGTAGACAGATAAAACCTAGAGTTTTAATTCCTCTTTCCAGTGCATCATTTTGAGCTCAAATTGAGCTCACGAAGTGTCTGTTATGGTTGTTCTCGCATGGGTCGACAGAATCTATCACAGTACTTGAACATCAAGTTGTTTGGTCAATAAACAAGTCATTAGAGTACTGTTTGGCTTTATTCTTTTGAGGGGAGTTATCCCTAGGAGTCTAGAAGAACCCTCTAGAATTTTATTATTTTTTAAAGATTCTTAAAGTATAATATGAATATTCTCCCATGACTGGTCTAGACCGGGGACAAGCCTATACAGTTTCAGTTCAACCTAGTGACTTAACCTTGACCAACAGGAAACCTTAGTTTGGTTTCACTGTTTTTGAGGTGAATGGTGCACATTGATACACACATGGCATGTTAAATACAGGTATGTCACATGTTCGGAATGCTCACATGCTTGAAATACCTACATGCTTATATGCTATCTTTGGAATACTCACATGCTTGGAATACTTGCATGTTATCTTTGGAATGCTTACATTACTATACTCATATGCTATGTTTAGATTGCACACATGTTGTTTTTGGATGCCTTACATGCTATTGTTCGAATGTTTACATGTACACTTGTCAAATTGATTCTCACATGAAATCTTGTCATATT
Source organism: Protea cynaroides (assembly GCA_028583415.1). Lineage (NCBI taxonomy): Eukaryota > Viridiplantae > Streptophyta > Magnoliopsida > Proteales > Proteaceae > Protea > Protea cynaroides. Next base: position 94,875,421 of record CM053269.1, read on the forward strand.
TGAATATATAGTTATCTTTGTATATCTGCTATTACGTTGACATTCCTGCTATGATTGGTTGGATACACCTGCCATGTTAAGCTTAGGAACCCCTACAATTTAGGATAGACACAACTACCATAATTGGAAGAGTGCCACATAAGAAAAACTTGCATAAATCTTAAGCACACAATAATTAGGAAAAGTGGAAACCCTAAAATGGAAAGCACACAGTAATTAAGTGAAAATCCTAAAATTAAAAGCACATAATAATTAGGAAAAGTGAAAACCCTAAAGATAGAGAGCATACAACAATTAGGGATGGACAACCCTAGAAACCTAAAAAATGGAAAGAAAGGGACAAAAAAAACCCTAGAATCCTAAGAATGAAAAATGTAGGGAAAGGAAACCCTAGAAACCTTAGTAGGGAAGGAATGAAAATGTCCATATCCAACTGCTACAACACACATTAGTAGGGAAGGAGAGATCCGACTGCTACAGCACACATTAGTAGGGAAAGAGCTTGACTCCGACTGCTATAGCAAGAAGGGATAGGATACCCTAAAAAACCTAAGTACGAAAGGAATGAAAATGTCCATATCCGATCGCTACAACACACATTAGTAGGGAAGGAATGGAAATGTTCATATTCGGCTGCTACAACACACATTAGTAGGGGAGGAATGGAAATGTCCATATCCGATCGCTATAGCAGAACACAACATAGTATATGAGGTTCGTACTACGTTGTACTTGATTTTCAGATATGTATGGAATACATAGGCAATTTGGGAGTTAATAGATACAATACTACAATACAAGTCATCAGATTTAATCTAAACCATCCATCAGCATAAGCTTTAACTTGAACAAAGAACATAATCAAACACATGCAACAGCTACATCCATAAACTTTAAGCACACAAAACCCGTTCGAACTACATTTTTGGACCTGATCTCAAGAGACAAAGGTCTCAAAGGGTACGTACGTAATTTATGAATATTCCTAAATTCGGTCCAAGATTGAACCAATATTTGGTCTGATTTACTGTACAATAGCTTGTTTGTTTATTTGCTTCAAGAGATGATTAGCTAAACCCTAAGTTGGTACAACTTAGCAACTTGGTTTAGGACATCCCTCATTGAACTCTAGTCATCCAGTTGACTAAACGCAATCAGAATTAGAGTCTAAGGAAAGTATATGAGGCCAATTTTCTTTATCGGCCAGTTTGGGTGCCTAACGCCTTCCCAAGACCGTACCCTGAATGCTTACCCTATCTCATGCAGACCAATGAATTGATTTTACGGGTTATGAGTCAATAGAGTCTTACCTTATGGTAAGACTACATCTTAGGTCCTAGACCTTAATCTAGGTGGTGACTATATAAATTTTTGATTTTTCTAGGGCAAGTTTCCTCATATGTCCTCATAATAGATACCTTGGCATGACCCTTGGTGTTATTATCTTCATTCTTTGGGTAATGGTTCACATGCGGAGCGAACAATTGTGGATCATTCACCTCACCCATGCTTGAGAGTGATGAACTTGATATGACACTGAGAGGGGGGGTGAATCAGTGTCTGAAACTTTTTCTTAATTATTTCACTGTTGCCCAGAGCTGATGGAGACCTAACTTTTCACATACACACAAGCGCATGCAAATCTACCTCGCTACCACTCAGTGGCCAGGTCTACCAGATTTGCACACCCATCCTGCAAGCCATTCCACGCACTCCAAAATATATAAAAAAAATAAAGACAGTCCACAACACAGGATATACGTGGTTCACCAACACAGTGTGTGATGGCTAGTTCACGGAGTAATGCCCAATGAGCTCCGTATATACTCAATATACTTCTTTTTACTGTCTACACAGCAGGGAGTACATACACCCAATTTACCCAGCATAAAACTAGGAGGGCACACATGTGCCAGGAATTCAGATATCAAGTACCAGTATTCAGCACACGCTGCACTCCACGCTTAACCCGCCCCCACGGGAAGCAAATAACAAATTTTTTTAGGCTTATAAATTTGCCTTACAATTTTCCCCCACTAGCTAGGTATTCAACAATTTGCACCTACACTAGCATACAATAAATTGAAAGCATAAACAGATAAGGGACTTGGAAAATCTTACAAAGAATGCTTTCGAATGGCCAATAATATCTCTGAAGCTTCACACTGACCTCAAGTACTCTTCAACAGCCTTCAATGTGCACACCTTGCTCATAGGCTTCTAATCTCTTCCACACAACTCATAATCACCATGAATGTAAAAATAAAAGCTCTACTGACCTCTCATTGGGATTTAGCACTCCATTGATGCACAGAGAAGAGGTAGTTGGTGATTGATCACTCCCACAGGGCACGAAACACTAGAAATCCTTCTCCCTGCCTTCAAAACGCTCTTTTTATTTTTTTCTCTAGGTTTTCACGACTCCCAACGGCGCCCAATAGATAGAGCATCCAAAAATATGGAAACTACAACTAGAACGGACCGATTTGGAGCTCGGATAAAGAAGTTATGGCAGTTTGAAGTTCGGCCAACCAAAAGATTCAAAATAGAATCTTTCCTTTTATAACCATGCTGCCGATGCGCTGTCGTGATATGATTGGTCGATCAAAGAATCTTCAGCACGGACCGTCAGATTGACTTCAAAAAGCGGGATTGAATCTGAGTCCTTGGATCTGGATAAATCACGCCTCTGAAAATCGAAGATCACGTGTGAAGCGCTGGATCGGAATCTCTTCCGTCATCGCACGATGAACGTGCCACACCGAATAAGGCGCCGATTCCGTGAAACACGAACCACCTTTTTAAACTGCCTCCATCCAACTAGAAGCCTCGCGATGGAATCTAGACAGAATCTTCGCATCACACCTTAGCCCGCATTTTTTCAGGCCATCCGATCTGAATTTTGACTACGTGGCTCATTCTGAGCCGTCCAAACAGAATTTATCTCTATTTATGATAATTTCAGCGCCATCCTTTAACTTTTGATAATTGCAAAGAGGCCCTCTAACTTTTATATAATATTACTGTTTTCCCTGTATCACATTCACTCACCGAGAACAGGGATTTTTCCCATATTTCAAGTGATCCGACGAGAATCGCGATATCTCCCTCATCCGATGTCGGAATTGAGCGATTCAAGTTGCGTTGGAAAGCTAACTCGACGCTCTACATCTTTCCAATGTCGGATCTCCATGAACCTGCTGCGAGAATCACCAAAAATAGGCCCAAAGTTAAAACTCTGTCAAACCTTGGAATTTGAACCCAAAACTTTGTGTGCATGCATGCCACGGCACGTGGGCTGCCGTGTTGGCATATCACCTTGCCACCACACCCGTGGATCCCACCCACAGTCTCTCTCCTCTTTCTCTTTCTAGTTTCTCTCTACATCTTCTTTCTTCATATAATGCTTCAGAATGTCGTAACATTGCCTCATCATTAGAAACTCGACCACATCACCAGAAACTGTGCCACATCACCAGTGGGGTCCACAAACACTCTCTCTCATCAAAATCAGTGTAAAATCCCATTTAACTCGTTGCAAGTCATCTGAAACACATGTAGAACGCTGTAGAACACACAAGCAAAGTTGCCACATATGTACCACTGCACTGACATTCACTCTCCTACACTAACACTCTCCTACACTGACATTCTCTCTCTTGATTTCTTTAACTGTATACTCACAAACACTATCACATCAGTCAAGTTGCCAATAATGACAACATAAAGTCCAACAATCTCCCCCTTTGGAATTGTCGACAACTCACTCTGCACATTAGATCTTTCTCTCCCTTTGACAACAAATACAAAGGGACATGCCACATAGGAGTGCCCACCGCATCTTTCCAATCCTATGGGCCAAAAAAAAATAATAAACCATTATATCAACACATAAAAATATCACAGAACTCCTCCTGAGTCCAACATAAGAAGAATAAGGATAACAAGCATAAGCATACACCACTCAACATATAACTACCATAGGACTCCCCCTGAGTCTACCATGAGGAGCAAAAGAATATAACAAATACACACTGCTCCCCCTCACGCCAAGCACCTCACTGCTTGGTGAGCATGGTCATGCATGAATCTTCGACACTCTCTGTTAGAGTGTATAAGTTTCTCGAGGTTCTCTGTCCTGAAGCCACAGTCTTGCCACTGTTAACTCTTTTGATCTCACATCCCTGTTTGTTGAAGATCACTTCATGCCCTCTGTCACAAATCTGACTGATGCTGAGAACATTGTGCTTGAGTCCTGACACATAAAACACATCATGGAGTTTCACCTTTCCTTTGTTGATGCTGATAGAACCCTTTCCAGTTACCTTGGCCCCTTCATTGTTTCCAAACTTCATTGTACCTCCCTCATACTGTTGAAGCTGCTGAAACATTTTCTTATCACCTGTCATGTGACTAGAACATCCACTGTCAAGAATCCATGGAGATGGCTTGTTTTGTGTCTTGAGCGTTGTCTCGAAGCATGCAACACCATCACTTTCTCCTGCTATAAAATCTGCAATGATTTTCTTTTTCCACACTTTTCTAACAACTGGTGGAGTCTTTTTGTTCACTCTCTGCTTAGCCTTTCTTTAACTATTCTCTCTTTGTTGTGTCACTTTTTGTCGAGGTGGCGTGAATGGAAAAATTGTTCTGCATTCTCTTGCAATATGCCCTGGCGTGAATGGAAAAATTGTTCTGCATTCTCTTGCAATATGCCCATAGTTATGACAATTGTAGCACTCAATAAAATTTTCTTCAAGGGATGCAAATTGATTTCTGCTTTCAACTCTGACTTCTCTCATGTTGAATTTGCAGGTGGCTATTTTATGTCCATAGGCATTGCATTTAAAACAATATCCCAGAAAATAAGATTTTGGCCTAGAAAGTGACCATGTACCTCATCTGTCTCTGTGGTGCATTGGGATAATTTCTTTCATAGAAGTTACTGTGTTTCACTCTCTTACCTTGTCTTGCATTAGTAGTCTGTGGAATAAGAACATGATTTTCTTCTTGAACATAAACCATAGGAGCTTTGCCCTTTCCACTCTCTTTCACAAAAGAGATGAGACCTTTCTTCTTTGAATTGGCACTGTTAGAATTTATAATTTCATCTAGCTTACTGCTACTAGGGTGCACTGGAGTGTTTCTTGGTTCATCAGGTTGATTCAACTTTTGATGTCTTTCAAGCTCTTCTAATTCATACTCAGTCACTTTTGCTTTCAAATGAATAAATTCTTTCTCAAGCTCTTCAAATTTACTTATCACAGGAGCTTGTATTTTAAGTTGAGCTCTCAAACCTGCATTCTCAGTCATTAATTTGGAGTGGTCTATAGATACATGTTCAAGCTGAGTCTTGAGACTGTCAATAATTTTCTTGGACTCTACATCTTGAACTCTCAAGTCTTGAATCAACTGTTTCTGCTTTTTAAGTTTCTCGAGACAAACTTCTTATTCTTTCGTTCTTTGTTAAGTTCCTTCATAGCTACTTGAAATTCTGCTTCAAAATTTATTTCACCTTCTTCGTCACTGCTTGAGCTTAATTTTTCATTTTTGTTCTCTTCTCGTTCTTCAAGAAAAATCATGAACAAAACCTCACTAGACTCACCCACTGAAACATCATCTGAGTCGTCATCTGAAGTGTCACTATTCCTCTTGGAAATAAAGCTCCTTGTTCATAGGCTTCTAATCTCTTCCACACAACCCATAATCACCATGAATGTTAAAATAAAAGCTCTACTGACCTCTTATAGGGAGATTTAACACTCCATTGATGCACAGAGAAGAGGTAGTTGGTGATTGATCACTCCCACAGGGCACGAAACCCTAGAAATCCTTCTCTCCGCCTTCAAAATACTCTTTTAATTTTTTTCTCTAGGTTTTCACGACTCCCAACGGCGCCCAATAGATAGAGCATCCAAAAATACGAAAACTGCAACTTGAACAGACCGATTTGAAGCTCGGATGAAGAAGTTATGGCAGTTTGAAGTTCAACCAACCAAAAGATTCAAAATATAATCTTTCCTTTTATAACCGCACCGCCGATGCGCTGTCGCGATATGATTGGTCGATCAAAGAATCTTCAGCACGGACCGTCAGATTGACTTCAAAAAGACGGGATTGAATATGAGTCCTTGGATCTGGATAAATCACGCCTCCGAAAATCGGAGATCACGTAAAGCGCTGGATCAGAATCTCTTCCGTCGTCGCACAATGAACGCGCCACACCGAATAAGACGCCGATTACGTGAAACACGAACCACCCTTTAAAACTGCCTCCATCCAACCAGAAGCCTCGCGATGGAATCTAGACGGAATCTTCGCATCACACCTTAGCCCGCATTTTTCAAGCCATCCGATCTGAATTTTGACTACATGGCTCATTCTGAGCCGTCCAAACAGAATTTATCTTTATTTATGATAATTTCAGCATCATCCTTTTAACTTCTGATAATTGCAAAGAGGCCCTCTAACTTTTATATAATATTACTGTTTTCCCTATATCACATTCACTCACCGAGAACAGGGATTTTTCCCATTTTTCGAGCGATTCGACGAGAATCGCAATATCTCCCTCACCCGATGTCGGAATTGAGCGATTCAAGTTGCGTTGGAAAGCTAACTCGACTCTCTACATCTTTCCAATGTTGGATCTCCATGAACCTGCTACAGGACTCACCAAAAATAAGCCCAAAGTTAAAACTCTGTCAAACCTTTTTGAACCCGAAACTTTGTGTGCATGCATGCCAAGTGCCGTGGGCTACCGTGTTGGCATATCACCTTGCCACCACACCCGTGGGTCCCACCCATAGTCTCTCTCCTCTTTCTCTTTCTAGTTTCTCTCTCTACATCTTATTTCTTCATGTAATGCTTCAGAATGCCGCAACATTGCCTCATCATTAGAAACTCGGCCACATCACTAGAAACTGTGTCACATCACCAGTGGGATCCACAAACACTCTCTCATCAAAATCAATGTAAAATCTCATTTAACTCATTGCAAGTCATCTGAAACACATGTAGAACACTGTAGAATACACAAGCAAAGTTGCCACACGTACCACTGCACTGACACTCTCTCTCCTACACTGACATTCTCTCTCCTGATTTCTTTGACTGTATGCTCACAAACATTATCACATCAGCCAAGTTGCCAACAATGACAATATAAAGTCCAACAAAGAGTTCATGCTTGTGCTTGGTGTGTCTCGATATAGTGCATGCTTGTTCATAGACCCAAAACACTAATAATTTATCTATGCATTGTGTGCTTATATGTGCTGATTTCCTCACTGAACGTGTGATTTGCTCACCCTTTCGTTCTAACGTAATTTTAGATTGTGTTATAGGTACTACTGATATCTCTTATATTGCTATTTTATCTGAAGATGAAAATTCTGATGACGAGTCACATGGTTCTACGTGCAAGTGTGAAGATTGTCCCTATGGATAGGGAAAGATGATAGTTTTATTCGATTTAATTAGCTTAGTCATTTATTGAATGTCTCCAGACAAATGTGACCCGTAATAGCTAGGCTAGTTTTGCTTATGTGTTAGCTTTAGTCTCATGTCATGGTTTTCAAATACCTAAACTTTTAATATGTAACAATTACAATAGCTTTCAGCTTCAGTCTTAATGAAAATGATTCCGCCATTTTAGTTATTTTCCCTGATTTGATCACTATTTGTAAGTGTGAATGGATGGTAAGCTTTGTGAGAATGCAGAGAAATCTGATCCTGGTTATGGATATACATGCACTACAAGGAATCCGGTCATACCAAAATGATGTCAGTTTTGGGGTATGACAGTTAAAATCACTGAACAAGTGTTAAACATTCATAGTGAAGAATAACATCCAATAATCATGGCATCAGTATATATTGTAAAACCTGCACCCAAAAAATCAGGCCTAATTCGGATTTTCTTTTGAGCCAGGGTTTCCACCGTTGACAGACTCGATTCGAGGAAAAATTGACAATTAGCAAGCAAGTAACCTTAAAACCCTTGAACTTTTCTTATCTATGCATTAGTGTGCAACCTAAAGGAGGCTGGTTGCTACTAGCTATCGAAAAACCCGATAGTGTAAAACTGGGACTATCAACCGGCCAGGCAAAAACTGACCTATCCATGGGATTTGACAGTTAGTTTTATTTTAGGAAGCTATTTAGGATATTCCTAGGACCCATAGACAAATCTAGATGGGGCCCACATATATCCTAACTACTTTTGGAATTGTGGAATGAAAAGAGTCCCCTCTTAACTCAAACCCTTGCCACTTGACAACTCCCTAGGAGTTCCTTGTTTAAACTAAAAGTTCTACTCCAAGAAGAACACCACAGTAAAATAACAAAACCCCACCTTTTCACCCTCCTCTGATTACATATTAGTCTTAGAAAATTTTGATGCATTTTCAAAGAAAGGGAGGAAGGGGAGGAAGAAGGATAAGCTTAGCAGCATATTGTGCTTGGAGATTTATTGACGCCGTACACCGCAGATCACCATTGGTCAAGCAATCGTAGGTAAAACTTTGAACCTACTATAGATTCTAATGCAAAATCCAATACTCCATCGAATAACTAAATTAGAAGTGAGTGGTAATCATCGTCCGTTAATGGCAGAATTACCGTATTGCTTCTCGATCTTGAGAATACACAATCTCAATGAATGACTTGGGTTAAACCCTAAATTCCATCCTTGTTAGGTTAATACTTAGACCTAAGAGGTACCCTACCATTGGACCACACTAGATTAGCAATGTATGGACTAAGTTTATAGAAAAATTCCAATCTTGAAGACCATTAATTGACCTTCGAAAAGAGGTCAGACGATACCCTAGACGATGAATCATAAGAGCCGGTGTAGCGACCGACCAACCCCATAAAGGTCTCTGAAAGTTACCGGGCGATGCGGCGGTTGTTGATACTGTACCGATCGACTCTGCGACCAACCCTTGGTAGAAGGTTTTGACTTTAATCGAATGTTACGACGGTCGCGACAGTTGCGACAAAGGCACCAACCGGTGAACCCCAGACTTCGATGATTCAATAATAGATAATGAAGAAATCATAACCAATAATTTCGCACTCTACATGAGTGTAGAGCACATCTGGAACACCAATTACTCTAGTGTGAATAACCACAAATATGTGATATCAAGTGAGGAACATAACCCCTAATGGATTTTGGAGTGTTTATAATATATGATTGTTGTGTCACATGCTTATTGTGATAACATGTCATCCAATAACTGCTTTGTGCATACATTTGCATTTAGATTATGATTGTTGTGTGGATATATGTGACTAAGATCTAGTAGGCAATGTGAAATGGTCAAAGACCGCTGGATCCGACCTGCTAGGCAAATCTTGATGAGTATGTCACTCACCCCTAGTGGGATGACAACATCTTGGAGGGGCAAAACAAATGGTCTGGGAAGGATATTTTAGATGAAATGTACGATTTGGTTAGTGGCACTACCCTTGTATGCAACCCTGGCCAGTAGGGGAATAGGTAGATAGAGTAAAGTGATGAGGGGGAAAGATCGGTAGTGTTCGTTAAAGCATCACTGATTGGACTAAATGCCTGATCACCATTCTGACTGCGATGTAGCGTGGCTTTACCACAGCTATTAGAGTAAGCTGGTAAGTGTCCAAACACTCCCGTGCATGGAGGTTATAGTCAGCTTCTGGGAAGTGTGGCTAGGCCTTACCATAGCATACTAGCATATATGATATCGGACTCTGTATTGTTGTGTAATAAACTGATCATGCATCTTGCTTATTTGTCTGTCTGTTTCTCACTAAGCTCAAATTGACCCTTACATATGTCATTCTTTTTAGATGATATTATAGGTACTACTATTGCTGACTTTCTGAATGCATCTGTGATCTCTCACTTAGCACAGCTAAGAGGAATGCCATTTGAGGACGAAGCACATGACGAGTACTGCGAATGTGACGCATGTGTCTTTGATGGATAGATATTCTTGATGGAAATTTTCTGAAGCAATGAACAATTTATTTGTTCCATTTTATTTAGAATTCATTTAGTTAGCCTGTGGTTAAAGGGTAGTAATACTTAAATTTAGTTTATTGGTGAATGTTGGTGAACAAATGTTAAAAAGGATATAACACAATGACATTATTATTGGTATTTATAAATAGAGAGCCCATGGTTATGTAATTATCTTCCACTATTTATTACTCTGGATTGTGTATGTAGCATTGTGTTGGTATGTGGGGTTTTTCTTCTTCTTCTTCTTTTTTTTTTTTTTTTTCCCTAAGAATCCAAAGTTTCATTAGAAGGAAAAGAAATACAAAGCACCTTAACAAGATGATAAACCCCTACCTTTGGCATTGCCATCAATAGGGGCCATCCCGGGTGGACCACTATAATTGAAACCGATATCTTGGACGTTGGGATGCATCCCATACAGCATCCCTAGCCACTATCGAAGGACAAGACATCCAACACTGAGAACGTCTTTCTCGAGCCATTGTTTTTGCTAATCTATCTGCCACAGAATTAATTTCCCTGCAGCAATGAGTCAATCGAACCTTACAACAAGACAAATCAGCTTCCATAGTTATCCACTGTTGCATGAGAATCCAAGGAAGCTTATATGAAGATAGAACAGACACAATAGAAGAAGCATCAGCCTCCACTCAAATGCTTCAAAACCCCATCCTCATTGCTTCCTTCAATCCAACTATTACTGCCTTCAGTTCAGCAATAAAGTTAGTTGTAACACCAATCAATTCAAAAAATGCATAAACCACCTGGTCATTACAAATACGGATCACCCCTCCTGCACCAGAAAAACTAAGATTCCCCTACTGCACCCATCCGTATTAATTTTACACCAACCCTCCAACGGAGGTCTCCAAAATAGCTCAATAACCTGAACTGGACGTTTTACTTTTGTGGTCAGAGAAAAATAAATACTGAACCAGTCGCAGGTCTGTTGTAGACTGCACAATACAAGGATTAAGAATCGATAGATCCCTACACCCTTTTTTAATTCGCTGCCATAGAGAAGATTTTTGCACCTGAAGAATTTGGTAAATAGCATTATTACGAGCCATCCACAACGATCTCAAAGAGATATACAGCAGCCTAGTCCATACATTCTTCAAACTAACCGCATTCTTTTTCCTCAACCACCAATCTAGTATTTCATCACAGGTGTCAAAAATTGGCATCCTTAAGCAAAAACATGCACCCACCTCTGACCAGACCGATTACGCCACCACACACCTACAAAAAAGGTGATCAGGAGTCTCTATTGCTGATTTGCACAAACCACGCCTAGATACCAACGGGATTCCTTTCTTCATTATAGCATCATCTATTGGTAAGCGAGCGCTTCATACACTACCTCCACGCCAACCAAGATACACTTGGCACCATATTTCTATTCCAAACCACTGTAGCCCAGCTGGGTTTTGGTTTATGATTCCTAAGCATCTCCCACACAGATTTGACCGAGAACTTCCTTGATTGTTCACCAACCCAAAGAAGCTGATCTTGATGTCCAACTGATTATGGAATTCTACTTGCCACATCAAACAAAGAGTTCAGCACCATAGATTGTAGAAATGGCAAACACCAAATACCATTGTGAATAAAATGAGAGAGGGAACAATATTTCCCTTTCAAACAATCCACATTCAATCCGAGTTGATTCTTCAAAGAGAAGTCACCCAGCCACTGATTAGTCCAAATCTTTATATGTTTACCATCACCCACCAACCAACGAGAGTGCTTTGACATCCAATCCCACATTTTCTTAATACTTCGCCACACCGGAGAAGAATATCGAGGATCCCTCAACCCACCCTCCTTGAAATAATGCCCCTTCGCAAACCGAGCATAAGGAGTAAACTCAGTTTTGACCTTCCACACCATTTTACATAGTAAAGCATCGTTTAAATGGCTCAACCGCTTCAATCCTAATTCCCCTTCACATTTAAGAGCACGCATGTCATCTCATTTTACAACAATCACCTTTCTTCTATTTGGGTCTCCTGTCCAAATAAAATTCCACATCTATGATTCCGCTGTTTTTATCAAAGCTCTCAGCCATCTATACACGCAAAAAAAGCGCAAAAAAGCTCTACCACGAACTGTTCAAACGAGCTCAACCCTACCTGCATAAGATAGCAATCTTCCCTTCCAAGTTGAAAATTTCGACGAAATCTATCCAGTATAGGATGAAAATGCTTACTTCGAATTCTGCAATGGAATTGAGTTACTCCCAAGTACGTTGTAGGGAAAAAACCTTGAACAAATTGCAAACAATCCAACATTTTTTGTTTTCTACTACAACCCACATCAAGAGAAAATAATATTTTACTTTTTGCAGGACTCACTTTCTGCCCACCAACCTCATCATACATCACCAATAATTTTTTTAGAATTCTGCAAGACCGGAGGCTAGCCTTCAAAAAAATAAAAATATCATCCGCAAAGAGAAGGTGAGTAGGAGCCACCACCCCTCTACCCTTAAATATCAGCTCAATTAACCCCTCACCTACCATCTTCTGCAAACTCCTACAAGAAGCCTCTTCTGCCAACACAAAAAGTGAGGGGAAAAGAGGATCACCCTACCTCAGACCTCTTTCAGGAGAAAAGAAATACACCGGATCTCCATTGACCATTACAGATAATTTTGCTGACTTTAAGAGAGATTTAACTCTACTAATAAATATTGGAGTAAAGCCAAATCTAACAAGCACATCAAAAAGAAAACACCACTGAAGGGTATAATAAGCTTTATGAATATCAAGCTTCAAAGCTATACTTCCTTTCTTAGTTTTCCTATGCATCATGGTCATAAACTCCGACGCCAATCCAATGTTACCATGTATAACTCAACCTTTTATAAAAGCTCCTTGTTCTTCTGCACCAACTTGCCCATAAATTTCCCCAACCTAGTGGCCAGAATTTTCGAGACAATTTTATATAGAAAATTCCCAACACATATAGGTTGAAAATTAGATAAACACACAGCACCCTCCTCCTTAGGGATCAAAGTAATATAATTGCAATTCACCCCTCTCATCATTCAATTCATGAAAAACGAACGAATTGCATCACACACCTCCCTACTCACAATATCCCAACAGAGGCAGTAGAACTTACCTAGGAAACCATCAGGTCCTAGAGAGCTCTCCTGATTCATAGCAAACACTGTTGCTTTTATCTCCTCATACGTAGGAAGCATATCCAAAGTAGCATTATCCTCTACTATAACGAACTCAGGAATAACCTCCAAGCACTCCGGATGAGAAATACTTCCTGGGCTGCGATGAAAATCTTCATAGTAACCCACTACATAATCTTTGATCTGTTCCTGGTTGAGAAGCACATCACCATTATCTTTATGAATCTCCAGAATCATACTTTTATTCTGCCTTAATTTCGCAAAATCATGGAAGTACTTGGAATTTTGATCACCAATTTTCAACCAATTAACTCTTCCTTTTTCAAACCATAGGGCCTCTTGAAGAGCACAAGACTCATCATAATTTTTGGAAGCAAGTTCTTCTTGTTCCCGCAAATTAATATTACATCCCACCACCTCCATCATTTCCTAAATATCTTCAAGATTCTCCTTTAACCGAGACACCTCCTTATCAATATGCGGGAAAACCTCTTTAGACCAACTCCGCAAACGAGCCTTGAGATCTCGTTTTCAACTTAGATACCATCACAAGGAATGGATTACCCCTATCCTGAATATTCCAAACATCCGACACGACATCTTTAAATACAGCATGATCTATCCAAAATCTCTGAATCCTGGATGGCACATTATTTGGTTTTGGAATCATAGAACAACCAACAATAATGGATGAATGATCTGATCCTATCCTTGGAAGTACACGCTGAAAATCCTGATCATACAAATCAAACCAATCACTATTCCCAAAACTCCGATCAAGAACAGCACATACACGTCCCACCACCCGATTATTCGTCTAGGTATACTTAGGACCCGTTGAATGAATGGACATCAAAACAGTTGAGTCTAAAAAAACTTCAAATTCTTCCGTTGATATCAAAGAAAAAAGGCTAGGACCAGATTTTTCATTCGCATATCGGCAACAATTAAAATCGCCCATCAATAACCAAGGAATCCCCTTATCACAGCCCATTCTGGGGAATCGGACGTGACATCCGAGTCATCCAAAAGACAACTCAAATCTTCCAACGTCCGACAACCAAAATGATCTACCAACAAACCCCACAGTCCGCACAAACAATATCCATAATAATTAATAATCATTGCAACGGAATAAGAGTTGCAGTGGAATCATAATAGAGAACAAATATTTCTAATGTTATCATTACATAATAAGTCTGTTATGTCTTACAAACTGTTTCACAAATACTATTCATATTACATAATTCCCCACACAAAATAGCTAGAATAAATCTGAAATAACATATTATAGATAGACCAAACCATATCTATCTATAGATATCAAAATGGAAGCGAGGCGTTGACTCAGGTCCTGTTAGGGAATTATACATCTATGGTCCACATCCCCCGACACGTAAGATTCGACATCAGCACCATGTGAAGGTTCACCATTCGACAGAGGGGTAGAGTCGGTATTGCCCCTTGATCCGCAGAAAGGAAGGGTAAAATCGTCATTTTAGGGATTTCGCACTATTCACTATAAATAGGGCGGATCCCGAGGATTGCAGAGAGGACAACATTTACTGCTCATTTATTACTCCTCGAGATTCATGCTCTGACACATCGGTCGAAAAATCTCACCTCACCCCACACTTTATAATATCGTAGTGGGTTCGACACCGAGCCCATTGACTGTTCACAGAGCCTAACTTTGGCATCGGACTGGACCCGGGGCATCCAGCCCTCCCCCTTCTTTGTCTTTCCTTGTCTTGCAGGTCCAGTCAGCACGGAGAGGACCCACAGGACGGATCCGGGCCGAAACAGGTCCCATAAACACAGTCTTTACAGGTACAGCCCTCGAGATGACCCCTCGGCAGCCCACCGCCAAGAGAGGTGCCCTCAACATCAACAAAATTTTATAGTAGCAGATACAGTAGAGGTACCTGCAATTAAAACTAAAAAGAATTTGATATCAAGGGGTAAGCACCCATCCCAGCTCAGCAAAAAGTCAGGTATCCAATGCAATCCTATACAACAATTTATGAATGCAGTACAGAAGCAAATAAACAAGTAATTGTGAGTGACAATCAAATGTGTATGCAACCATGATCGACCTGTACCCTAGCTCGACCATCATTGATCTCGAGTCAAACCCAGATAATCAATGACATCTCTGATCCCGAGACAAACCATCGCAAATCAGTAGCTTGTTTGGATGAACCGTTATTGATCTCGAGGCACACCCAGACAATCAATGACACCCCTAATCCCGAGACAAACCATCGGTAATAAGTGGCTCGTTAACCCAATTTGCTAAAACACATGTTATTTGACTAAATTGATGTATGATGCATAAACATATTATAAATAGGGTTACACCCAACAAAGATCCCCGTTCTACTCCCATGGACTGATCGTGTCCCCACTAAGACGTAACCGGACATATGACCATGCATCGTACTCCCATACGCCACACGATCATATATCCCACAACACAATCATATCCAAAACAACAATCACTCAACATGACATGTGCACGCAGTAAGTAAAACTATACTCCAACAGGAATCCCCGTTCCACTCCCATGGACTGACCGTGTCCCAACTAGAGTACAGAGTGCCAATATGGCACATGTATCGTACTCCCATACTCTATACGCCCATCATACATAGTCTTATCCAAAACTGCCCCCAGCGGAGGACCCCAACTCTCCACTCCTATGGTTCATTGTGCCTCCACTAAGATATAGCCACTCCCAAAGTGATTCATTAAGTCACTCGTTACATGAACCACCATACATGGGTGGTACCCCTAACCGAGAACCCTAGATCTCCATCCCATGGATCACCGTGTCTCCACTAGGACACTAGCACACCAATATGGTACGCATATCCGTACTCCCATACGTTACACGCATCAATATGGTACGCATATCCGTACTCCCATACGTTACACGCACCATCATACATGGTTATGCACACAACATCATCAACAACTATCCCTTACCCCGGATCCCAACTCCCATGACTCACCGTGTCTCTACAAGGTCACAACAGCTATCAACATGGCTCGCATGTTGTGCCCCTCTATATGTCCATCATACAACAATCAACATACACAGTTATTGTTATAATGCAAATGCATGAACAGTTATATACAATTCATTGGATGACATGTTATAAAGAAGAACAACAGTAAACACACAACAAACACATACTCAAACTCTACGTGCCCGACCCCTTACCTATCGACACCAGAGGTGCTGCTAAACCTTGAAGCCGACAGAAGGCTCCGTCCACTACCCACAATGTTTTACCTAATTAGGTTGGTGAACATCTTTTAAGACAACATAGACAAGTCCTAGAGTCCATGCACAGATCCCAAGATAAGTCAGGAATCGAAAGGTGGGTCTTTCTAACCATTCCTAGGCTTATAATTCAAAACAGACTGAACTGGTAGAAGGGACCGGTTGTACGTTCCACCGATACATGGTACCGGTTAACACTTAGTCAATTCCTTCATATATAGAACCGAAAAACTGATCGGATGAATGGTCATCCGATTGGTCATTCAATTCATATGTTGTTACAGTCCTGAGGTTCCAGTAGGTCATTCTGAGGCTAAGCCAGGTGATCGATTATCCGGCAAAGCCACCGATAGATAGTAAGCTTAACCGGTGTTTAAGGGTTAAACGGTGCCACCGGTATATCCGGTCGAACGTGGCACCGATAATGGTCGACCTGTTTGGCTGAGGTCTGACAGACACTGGCCTTGGCGGATCCTTGGTCTAAGGCTACCGAGTCTAGGGCAAATGCCATACCGATGGTACGTGCATCCGGTTCGTGTTGCTGGTTCGTGCCGCTGGTTCCGTGACACCGGTTCATGCCACCGGTTAGTGCCACCGGTTACATGACACCGGTTCTATGCCACCGGTTCTATACTACCGATACGTGCTACCAATACATGCTATCAGTACATGCTACTGGTTCCAACCCAAAAGCCAAGGACGAACCAGAGAGATTTTCCTTCTTTGGGGAAGGTTTCCCACCATGGTTTCCTTCATTCTAAATGATGGGAAACACTCTTCTGTCGTTATTACATGTAATGGGAGTCATTTAGACCCCATGGATGTCTCCATTCATGGAGGGGATGATAACCTAGGTTTTTTAGGTCAAGCTTGATCTCCATTAATGAATGTTTGATTTCCACTTCATGATATCCATTCTAGTTGGTGGGAATCATCTCCCCACCATTTTTAGGTACAATATGAGCCATTTATGGCTCCATTAAACTCCATATGGAGTGGGCGAACACAACCCTAGGTTTTCTAGGTTGTTAATGAAGTCTCCATTAATGGAGCTCAACCGCCAAGCTTTTGCAATGAAGACTAAGAAGGAGGAGGGCTCATTGTACTTACCTCCAAGGATTTGGTGTTAGGGCTTGGAGCTTTAGCTCAAGTTCTACTTCCTCTTTTCTTTTTCTCCCACTCTCACTCTCCCACGGTTCTAAAAAGGAGAAAAGGAAGTTGAGTCCTCCTTTTTATAGAACCCGTGGAGAGAGAAAGACTCAAATGCACGTGCAACCGGTTGCTGTCAAGCGGATGAATGTTCATCCGGTACATGCTACCAAATGGGCTTAAAATATGTTTATGCTCAGTTTTGTGGGCCCGGTTTGGTGGGGATGCTTCCTAAGTTTCTTGGACTTCATTCCCACATGTCCTACCATCACTAAGTGATCTAAGAAGTGATGGCAAAGAGGTTAAGACATCTCAAATTAACAAGCCCTCTTTGCTATAGGATCTTAATTCAGTCCAATACAAAAATCTGCAGAGAAAAGTAATAGAAAAAAATTCTTATCTGAAAATCCGACCGTCAGAAATTGATGAAACTTGAGTTGAATGGCCTTTATAATAGTTATGAACACCCTTTAAAATCTGAGAATGATCCGAAAAGAATTGAAGGAGCTATGAGCTTTGTAACCTTGTTGTACCCAGTGCCGCCAAAACCTGGACAGGTTCAAAAAGATGTCGGTTGCTCATTTGGTTTTTACTTCCTATAATTGGTGCTGAGTGTCACATATAACCAGCAAAAAAGAACAAAATAGGAGTATTTAATGCAAAGGAACAAAGGAAATAGAGTTTGGTTGAGTCTCACACCCTTGGAGAATCAACCAGAAAATAGGAGTTTCACTCTCTTTTTTTCTGGAAAATTCTCTCTCTACTGCAACCAGCCTACATTCTCTTTATTCATAGCTTTGAAACATTACAAATAAAATAGGAAAGAACAAAATTTGGAAAAGCTAAACCTCCTTTATAACTTAGGAAGTTTCTAAAACATAGCAATAAGAAAGTTTCTAAAAACTAAAAATTAAGAAACTTGATTTTAGGCAAGTCTTAGTCTCCAAACAACTAAGACTTCTAAACTAACTAGCCTAATTTTTAGGAAACTAAACAATGGAAATAAGTAAACTGAAAATTAGGAAACTAATCAAAAGAGTCATAACTAATACTGTTGGTACTGTTCACGTGAACAGTGTTCACGTGAACAATGTGGGCTAGGCCCGGGCCCATGTTGACGGTACCTTGGGCTGGTTAGTTGCTTCTTGGACTGCATCAAGAAGTCAACCCAATCATCATATGGAGGGTCGAAGGTCAAGGTGCCAAGTGTTGGCACAGTAAGATCTGATACGGAGATATCTGAATTATGAGAATTTCGGAGTGAGTCTTACACCCTTGTTCTCCCAACCCCACCAGATCAGACCACAGATCACGCCGCGGAACCCTCTTATTATTGGCATACACGAATGAGATAAGATGCTTCTTCCTCTATAAACAACTTCAATGGTTATATGCTGGTCAAAAACCAAAATAACAGAAGGTTTCAGCATACCTTTCTTCCAAAGAACCCAAAGATTCGGCCATTTACCAGGTTTGTGATTATATAATACATCAGCCATATACCCCTTTTGATCCAATAACAACCCAGGAAATTTCGTAGGATCTACCATTGGCTCAGCAATGCGTAAAATATCAGGACATTGCTCACTCAACAACAGTTTCAGCAATCTTCTCGATTTCAGGCTCGAGACGCCTCTAATATTCCAAAATAATGCTTTCATTTCTGACCTTTGTGGCATAAGGTCTCTAATCGGGATTTTCGAATCTCAAATACATTCGGATTCTCCCCACTTTTCTTCCCTCTACCTATAGGTCTACCAGTAGACCTTTTCCTGCAGCAGAAAATTCCTCCCCATGCAACAAACTATCATCTACAGCAATCACATCCTCAAAGTGTATCTCAACTCTCCTAGTAGAACTAGCAATTAAAGAAGCTCCATTTAAACCTGAACTGGTCCGGACGGTATCAACAGCAGAACTCAGCTCAGCCTCCAAAGCAACAAAGGCATCCAAAACACCCTCTGTAACAGAATTATTTATGCCAACACCTTGATCCCCACGCCTCACCGTAGAAACCAACTCATCCTGACCAGAATTATCCACGACACCTGGTTGTTCAACGAGATTCTCCTCAACATGCCCTTTTAAAGACTCACGCATTTCTCCCTCCTCAACCTCATCGTTCATCCTCATCTTCAACGTTAGCCCACTGGCCAAGATCAGAGTTGGCAACTCTCGTGGTAGTATGAACATCCTCACTGTTTTGCTCCAGATCAACCACCGAAGGCATCCTCTGTTGTTCAACATCAACATTCCTACCACCCATTTTCATATTCGAACAGTCACCCGCTCTATGGTCAGAAGTTCCACAAATCGAACACCTACAAGGAAGGTTTTCATACTCCACAGCCTGTTTGAAAAAACTTTGTTGGCCATTAAAAACACATTCCACCATCAGTTCATCAGACCGTGGTCTGCCACTAACTATTTCCACAAGAACTCTAGTCAATTTGCCATAGATTTTATTTTGAGTATGTCGTTGGTATGTGTGTGCACCGCTTATGAAGTCCTGGTGGGATCACTTCCAAACTACGGTGTTGATCAAGTCGTATCCCAAAAAAATTTCATACCGGTATTTTGGGATGTGACAGATTTGGTATCAGATCAATAAGCTCTGTTACACTATGCCAACCAAGACAATGCTACAGCCCTTTTTCTGTAACCTGAGCAATAGGGTAATAAAAACTTAAAAATCATAACTGGTAAATGTGAAACTAAACTGGTGCATTATGTGATAATCAACAACAGAGCATAATATACTAGGGAAAGACTAAAGATTAAACACCACAACTGAAATGGGAAATAAGACATAGTTTTAAAACAACAGTGTAGGAAAATGGAAATCATCTGATCACTCCGAGTCTGACGGTGTGGACTCACGAACTCAATGGTAGGTCTTCACCCGTGATGCAGCTGCCGCATCCTTAATGTCATTTTTGGACATTATACCCGCCCTTACCATGGCTACTTGCATTGCATGGAGTTAAGATGAGAACGATGATTGGGCATGCCGCAATTGCCTAAAATTGCTTTCCACAAAGTGCGCAAACTGCCTCTGGTGATCCCGAATGCCACATAGGTCGGCCAGGATGATGTTCATATCAATGGGAGTTTGAGATGAATCTGCTTGGTCTCTACCTTTGCCCTCAGCACCCATTTGTGCATTATTCTCTGTTTCATTCTCAAATTCTTCATCTGTTAACGTTCTAGGACGAGGACGAGCCTCTAACTCATCGTCGAAAAACACCACCTTATCGAGATGCATTTTAGAGATGGCATACCAGCCAAATAGAGATGCCATTGTCTCTTCATATGCATCAAAATCTAGTATGTCAATTTCCATGAGAGAAAATAGATGAGTGAGTAGTTTACCGTAAGTAGAAGGTTCGAAGGTTCAGTACCCTCTGAAGTCACAATCATGGTTCGCATAAGAATGTAAGGTAAACAAACTGGAATCCTAGTTACAAGCTGATAAACCAGGAATTGGCCAAAGGAAAATAGTTCATTATAATGATCACCCTGTGGTAGGATGTTGTGCTGCACAATCCTATCATACACTCGGTATTAGGGGTGGTAATTCACAATTTTGTGACGCTTACCCAGCAAGAGAATTTGACTTGCAATTTATACCCGCATAACTTTAGTTAACGAGTCCCTATCCTTAAGACCCAAGTATGCTACCTCTCTCCACCTATGGATATACCCAACATTACAGCCCGTTGTCTAGTATCAAAAGAGATAACTCTACCTAACACCCAGCTGGAAATGCGAAGATTTACAGCACCATCGTCATCATTCATACCACCTACCACACGTAAGTTGCAGTAGAAAAACCGTACCAAGTCAAGCCCTGTAGTGATGTTAATTTCTAACATGGGAGACCACCCCATAGCATTGAATGTGGTTCTAACGTCGAATCGTTCCAACTCGTCGAACAGCACACATCGATTTGATTCGACCAGTATCTTTTCAAACCTTGGGAATGCTTGCTGAGCCTCTAAGGAAACAAAGCGCATTGCATCAAATGGCGACGGGTCACTACGCCGTGGCCAACTTACAGTAGTTTTCCTTGGACGAGGTGGCCTGCATTATCAGTATACAACAATAGTACAACTTAGAGTGGACGTTGTTTTAGGAACATACTCAATAAGCTAAAAATAAAGGAATAAAACCTTGGGTTTTGATGAATTCGAGTAAATTTGAGCTGCTTATGAGAATGGAATGACAAAAACTCCAAGAATGAGCTCAAATGTCATTTTCCAAACCCTAGGAACTGAACTTCAAGTGAAGAGGAGAGAAACCATACCTTAAATCCATGCCAACGGAAGTTGGTGAAGAACTTAATAATGGAAGAAGTACCCAGAGGCGAGAACAAGGCGTCCGAAGGCAAAAATAGGGCTCCCTGCCGCTTAGAGCAAGAGTTGCAAAAGGAAATAAAAGAAAGAATCACGTTTTAATTTATAGTTGGGTAAAAATTCCCTAACCGGTCGTGAAACCCGACTGAAGTAGAGTCCAACGTAACGACCAGCCCAGCATCCGACTGGAATTGTGACCTTCTGGAAGAATCCGGACAGATGGTCGGATGCAGGCATGTAACGACTAGCGCATCGACCGGTAAGTTCCAAAAAACCCTGTAACGCCCTCGAATGCTATTTCGGTCGGAACCAATGAACCCCGAACATACAAATCAAACGAATTATAGGTGACACATCAGATTTTAAGATCATGATTCTTCTTGAATGTGTTTGGTGCCATTTTTGTGCATGTTCTATTTCCATCACTTGTATCGTTGCTGTAAGACATGTTACTAGTATATTAATGCCCGTTTCAGGGAGTCGAATAGGCTAAAATTGCCCCATGTAGACGTAATACCACGCATGATAGTGATGACGAGAACCCTCCACCTAAAGATGGATTGGACAGCACGCCTAATCTGGATGAAACTCAACACCACCCACCACTCATGTGGGAGGTTCCTCTAAATTAGAAAGCGTTCCCCTGCTACCTGAAGTCACCCCTGACAACCTCCCTGCTATTGTGAGGACCAAAGATTTTCGAATTGAAAATTATCCTCAAATTTTATATTTAATTAACATGTTTAAATTCTCTACACTCAATCACACAAAAAGAGATTGAAAGGCTTTCGCCTTAAGATCACATCCACTCACACCAGTAGAGGGTAAGAAACTGGAGTCGCCACCTAGATACGGTCTACGACCTATAAATGTTGTCCCTCATGGGAGGGACTCTAATGACTCACGCAATGGAACGGCTACATCTCGTCTCACCAAAGGCGGGTAAGCGCCAACTTACAAGTTGGAAAGATGTTAGGCACCCAACTCGCCCGATCATTGACCGTCTCCCTAAATCCTATCATTTCCTAAAGTTTATGTATACTTTGAGGCTATCTACATAAACTAGAATATGCACAAGGGAATCCTAATAAGTTTCTAATTCACCCTATACTAATTGCATTACACTAAAGATGTACATTTCTACAAGTAACAATATATGTACAAAAATGAAATATACAAGTGAAGAGAAAGAATAATTAATTATACAAAGAATGATATACAAAAGAATAAATGGGAAATGAACGAATATACAAACAAAAATGATTGAAATGAATGGAAGCATAAAAGAACAAAAGGACAACAACAAAGGTATGACCGAGGTTTGGAAATATCCCAAACCGCCTACGTATCCCTATGCGGCTGGAATCAAGCCAAACATAGTTCGAGCAGGGAGTGAAATACCAAGTGTGTGCAAAGAGGGACGCTTCCCAAAATACTGGACACATCCTAAGGGTAAAGACGTCCCCACAACTGTGGAGCCCATTTCAGTGTAGAAGACTGCTATCGTTAGAAGTCCCCGCGGTGAGGTAATCTCCGAAGAAAGAGACTTACCTTAATTTGAGTGTATATGTGAAACAAGCGATGCTCCCAAAATATTGGAACGCATCCTAAGGATGAGATGCTCCCACAATGGTGGAAAACATTTCAGTGTGAGGTACTCCTACCATAAGGAGCCCTCTCAATGAGATAATACCATACAATATGGAACTTACCTCGATTTAAGTGTGTGTGAAACAAGTGACGCTCCCAAAGTATTGGAACACGTCCAAAGGGTGAGATGTTCCCACAATGGTGGAATACATCTCAGTGTAGAGGTACTCCTACCATAAGGAGCCCCTACGATGAGATAATCCCATAAAATATGGAACTTACCTCGATTTGACTGAGTGGGAGAAATTCCCACAGCCTACGTATCCCAAAAAGAACACCAGGTAAACATAGTTCCCATGGATTAACGAGCCATGGACACGCATGGCAACACTCAATAAAGGCAAATGCCTTAGCTCCCCACACAGGAGGGTTTATCCAAATCTCACTTATATCCCAAACCTAGAGTGTCCAGGTAGGCCACCTGTCCTAAACATACATCTACCCCATCGCTGATTTCATTAAACATTTCTTTATACAAACGTCAACCCAATCACTCTTGGAAACCAATCCTAAGGTTGGGTGGGCCTCAATCCAAATTGGGCCCACAATGGGGTGGACTCATTGGACTCCCCTAAACAATCATATCACAAGAGGCTATCAAATATGCAAACAAAATTACAATACAACAATAGAGATCAACTAAAAATAAAGGAAGAAGAATACCCGGTTGATTCTCGGAAATCTTTACGTCCTCGCTCCGAATCCAGCTTCTCGCCACCAAGGAAGCTCACCATCAGCAGTTCTACATCACTATCGACATTATGGGTAGCAACCAAAATTTGGTCATAAAGCAAGCTGGATCGAAAAATTGATTACAACAAGAATGAAGTGTTGGTTAAAGCAAAGAGTTTTAGTAAATGTAAATAAACTTGTGTTGGGACCCGCTGATGGCAATGCCGAAGGTGGGGTTTATCTAGCACAAGTGAATGATTTGTACATTTAATTTTCTTTAATGCATTTTACTGAACTTTTAGCAAAAAAAAAAAAAAACAGAGTTTCAGTAGATCAGTAGCATGTTATAACCAAGAGGGGCAGGTTGTAGCTAAGCAAATCTAATGAGTTACAACTAGATGATTTATCACAAACAAGTTACAATCAAAAAATGAAATAAACTACACAATGAATTATGGAAAGACAAATAGCAAGATAAGAAATTGGTGAAACAACATAGAAGAAATAAAAAGGGACACATACATGTCAATGATATAAAGCTCTCTTGTCAAGAAGATAGCACATATGAGACAACAGACCTTTACTTACATTTATGCATACAACCAGAATGCACACTGCTGTAGGGTAGTGATAAGGTAAATAAAGTAAGGACTTGGATGGGGATTGCAGTAGAGAAAGAAAACAATAGATAAATAAATAAGACACTGAGAGAATAAATAGAACAAGAAGACAAACCCCAAGTGCAGGGCAGAAGCAAGCCAAACCAAATCAATTAAACTATACAAAGAGTATACACCAATGGCATAAAAAAAATTAGGATTGAGGACATGCTTAAATAAAATGATAAAAAAGGAAACAACAAAAACAAACCTAGAGCTAAATCCAAAACTTAAAATTAGCATGAGGCTGCCAGACATAGAAGAGAGTGCATCGAACAATAGAAGCTGTATTAACCACATAACTGAAACTCAACTCTGCAAGAGGAAAAAAAACAAAGAGAATTAAAAAAAAAAATGGAAAGAAACCACGATGCATCAAGAAAGATGTTATCCAGATACATGAAGAGAAGAAAAGAAAACCTATACTGACTAACAGGAGAATGCAATCCAAGACATGAAGGGATTCAACCATGGCATAAAGAAATGAATGAAGATACTTTCTTACTTTATGTAGAAGCAATAGAAGCAAAAAATAATGAAATAAAGACAATAAAAAAAATGAGAAAAACCAACTTGGTCTGGACCATAGTTAGTTAAAACGGGAAAGGCAAAAAAACAATATGGACGTTACGGGTTTTAAACGGAATAAAATAAAAACGGTACAGTCAAAAAAAGGGTCAACCATTTTGAGAACGGCAAAAAAATGAAAACGGACGACACGGGGTTTAAACGGATCAAAACTAAGACAGTACGGTAAAAAAAACAGCAATATGCTTTCATAAATTAAAGAATTATTACTTACCTCAATGGTTGTATCAAATAAATTGCATATAATATTTATATCCTAAAATCCTGTACTGTTTCCCGTACTATATTGTACTGTTTATCTTTCTTTATGTGTTTTTCCGTTAAAAAAATAATCTAAAAAACAAAGTAGTTAAAACATAAAAGAAAAATAGAAAGAAAAAGTGAGAAGGTGGGAAAGCAAATGAATATCTACCACCGCCATATGCACGTTGTCAACGCCTGGTTGATCCACAGAACACGTGTGTGGTGTCAAGTAATATCGATGTTGCTTAGCAGACACTCAATGTTTTAGAAAAAAACTCACCGTTTCAGTTTTTTGGTTGGAGATGAGAGGCAAAGGAGAAACAGGGTTGCTTCTGCTGAGTTATCTTCTAAGTTCAGAGTTAAATTAAATCGAAGGTTACCTTGATCGTGAGGAAGATCGAAGGAAGAGCCACCACTGCCGTGGAATACCAACTGCCGATTGCAGAGAAGAAGGTCGTGAGGAAGATGGAAGGGTTATAAAGAGAGGAGGGGTGCTCATGGAGTTGCACGTACGCTGCTGTGGAGTACTGGACTGCAGAGTCTGCACTCTTCCAACAGTCAATTGCAGAGAAGTAGAGCAGTACCTCAATTCGCAGCAAGGAAGATGGATGGATTAGGGAGGGATTTAGGGTCTACAGTGTGTGAAGTAAGGTTTAATAAGTGGACAAAAGGGTAATTTAATTCTTTGTTTCACATACGTTTTTTTGGGTAAAAAACGGATACGCGTTTTAAACTCGTTTCCAATGGCAAGCTTGTCGTATGCCATTTTTTTGCCGGATCTTTCAAGGCAATACAGGAGTATGCGTTTTAAACGGCCGAGTACGTTACGGTCGTACTGTATGCATTTAAAACGCGTATTAACTAACAAAGGTCTGGACCGAACCAAACCCTCTAAACAAGGCAAGAGAACCACTTAGTCGATTCATGGATCACCAACAAAACTCCAAAAAATAAAATAACAAGCAAAACAACTGTTCATGACCTCAACAAGAAATGAAACTCCAGAAATAAGCAACAAGTAACTGAGACCAGGTTTGGACTACCAAGAAATATTTAATAATCAAATGGACTTTCACACACCCCCACAAAATAAATAAATGAATAAATAAGTAATAAACAATAAAACATGAGAACCTGCCATAACCAAGCAGAGAATTGAAACCTAACGAAATCATCTTCATAGGGAAAGAAACACAAACATCCTAACCGAAACTGATTTGTTAAGAGAGAGAAAAGAGAGAAAATAAAATAAAATGAAACAGAAAAGAGACAAGAACAAAGAAAATAATCTGCAAACCATAGAATATCCTGAATCGAATCAAGCCTCCACTGACCCATTGAATAAAGCTAGAACCAAGTTACATTAAAGGCTGAGAAAAATCAAACTACATTCTACATCAAACACCTACTCGAGACTGTAAATTACATCAAACTAAACAGAGCTAATCAAACTAATCAAACTAATCAAACTACTTCAAAGCTGTAAATTCTGCTCTCTGCACCTATATTATAGCCAATATGTTTCTGTCATCCTACTAAAATTCAAACTGCAGGGAGAATGCAAGGGGGGGGAGAAGAACTTTGAGAAATAAAAAGAATGAAAGGAAATCTCAGACTTACCCTAACCGAGTCAAAGAACCTGTTATGAACCTATTGGAAGAACCAAAAAATACCCAACACCAAAACATATTGAAACCTGCCCCTGAGAACAAAGAATAGAGAGATCACTACCCGGACTCATGCCAGCCACCCATTAAACCCTCAACACTGCCAGGGAACTCCCCTCTTTAAGCCGAAATCATTTGCAAAGAAAACCAAACAGAGAGATCCATTATAGGGCATGAAATTAGGATTAGTGCATAAATCATCAAGCTCTCTAAAATAAATCAACAAGCTCTTAGAATGCAAGAAGAATTGTGTACAACCATTCAAGAAGATTAACAAAACAGAAAGAAAAATAAGCATAAAGAAATATAAACAGACCTCGAACTACTGCTACAGGATTTCTCCTCTATTAGAAACTTGTTCATCACCGGCAGCTTCCTAGCAACAACTTGTAAGCGTGAACATCTTTCTGCTACTTCTCTCTGCATCTAATTGTCTGAGATCTGGCAGGCCATTCGGGACTGGCATTCTTCGGGAACCCCAAATTCTCCATCGTCGGTTGGGTTTTGAAGATCATTTCATGTATTGGACTGCTACCCTTACCAGTAAGAAATATGCTTGAAACATCTTGCTCTGTAGACTTCCAATTAATGTCTCAGCAGTACCTTGAACATGATGATTCCTCTGATTAGTTGAGCTGTTGTGGCCGCTGCCTCACTTTTCTCCAAGCTGAAACGCCTCTCTTTCTTTTATTATTCCTCTTCTTGGCTTCCCCTATTTCCTGCCATAGCCAACTCTCTCTACCCAAATTTACAATCCCCAATCCAAAAACCCCTATCGAGCTGCTATTTCTCTTCTCTAACTTCTTCTTCTTCTTCTACCTCTCACATTCTCTCTGCTGCGGGTTCCTCTCCCCATTCTTCTTCCCCCAAAATCCCTCTGTGGCCGACACCTCATAGCTCCTTTTTCTTTTCTCTAACCGCTTCTTTGATTTCAAATCAGAAAAACCCTTGATTTAGGGTTCTCAACCCCCAAAAAATATATATATAAAGCCCAAATTGCCCTCCTTCATTCGGTAGTCAAAAGACAAACTTACCCTCACCTCCTTTATCTGATTTTTTTCGTTTTTTTTCATTCATTTTCATTTTTTTTTTATGTAATCATATATACATCATATACGACCATATATTATGATATTAAAAAAAATATTTGCGTAATGCTAAGAAAAGAAAAACCATATAGTATAATGATAATCATAAAAAAAACTTAACAATTTTGTTAGTTATTATTAACATTGTCAAAAATAATTAATATTTTTTTAACTTATCACCTATTGTTAATTGCATTATTACTATGGTCTCTATGGCTAGCGAGCCACCTCAGTACACAAGGTGAGGGGATAGAACGAAAACCCCTGCGATGGCAAAATTGGGGTGCTGACAGTTATCATAAGGAATGTGGCCCTCACGTTGAGTCAAGAGCAACAAAGGGCAGCCCAAGCTAGTCAGCAAAAGTTTCTAGATGATCTAAGAACCCTTCTAACCCAGTACTCAACAGTAAGGAAATAGGAACAATAAAGTGCCACCACCTAGAGGAAATATGGTAAACCAGGCTGGGTCATCTACAAGATTGAATAGAGTAGTCAATGAACCTAATCGGAATCAAGTGGCAAATCAGAATCCACCACCACTTCCTCCAATGCCATATTATGATCAGCCTCAAACCATTAAGAGGTTCATGAAGATGAAACCCCTAAAGTTTACCTGAGTCCGGACCAACCCATTGCAACCTACCATATGGATCAAGTCCAAAGGGAAGACTGTAAGCACCCCATTTTTGCCACCCTCGGCATAAGTGAACCAATATGGCAGGTTTCTAACCTTTAACCCAAAGATTTGTAATTCTCCACCGATCCCCACAACAGGTCATGGGCTATTATCCGCATAGATGCATAGGTTATGGAATTATCTTCAAACGAGACCAATTGCTCAATTTCGATATCAAATGAGGAAGATATGACCATTTTAGTCGGATGATACATATAAGGGAGGTTTCTGAAATTATTATAAATAATCCTAGGGGCCTCCATGTAAATTATCCTAAGTCGGATCGTTTGAATTTCAAATCATCATATCTTGATCATCCGACATCGGATTCAGATGATTCCAAGACCATTATTCTTCATTCATGATGTCCTACAAAGTGGACGTAAAAAATCCCGGGAAGAAGTCACCAGTGGGTCCCATGCAAACTTGCATGCAAAATGATCGTTAGAACTCAAAGCTTCATATCTTTCCCGCTCTATATCGGATTCGGATGATTCCAAGACCATTATTCTTCATTCATGATGTTCTACAAAGTGGACGTAAAAATCCCGGGTAGAAGTCACCAAAGTGGGTCCCATGCAAACTTGCATGCAAAATGATCGTCGAACTTCAAAGCTTCATACCTTCCCCGCTCTACATCGGATTCGAATAATTCCAGCTCATTATGTTCTATTTTTAGTGCTCTACAAAGTGGACGTAAAATATTTCCGGTAGAAGCCTCTCAAGGATCTCATGCGAATGGTCACCAAATTATCGATAATTGGTCCGCTAAACTTCAAAATTCATAAGTTGACCATTTTACTTCCAAATAAGGTGATTCAAGTTCATATATTCCTCATTTTTAATGTTCTACAAAATGAACGCAAAAAATTTGGAATAGAGGCCATCGAAAAATTCCATGCGGGATAACAGCGGGAATAACCCGTGAAATGATAAGGAGAAAAACCCGCTTAATTCCAATCGTCCAGTCAATTCGGTTCAAACCGTTTGGTCCAACCTAGCTCAACCCATATCGTTGTCAACCTAAGTCGGTCTCAACCCATTTATATATATATATATATATATATATATATATATATATATATATATATATATATATGTATGTATATGTATGTATGTTATTAAATATATGTGTATATATGTATATAATATATATTATTATATGTAAATGATAATCCAAAAGATTTTGAGAAGAAAAAGGAAAGAGGGGACAGAGAAACGTGAAAGTGAAGGGGGATTTTAGTTTTGGAGATAATCCAAAAGATTTTTGAGAAAAAAAAGGAAAGAGGGGAGAGAAAAACGTGGAAGAGAAGGGGATTTAGGGTTTTGAGATAATCCAAAAGATTTTGAGAAGAAAAGGAAAAGGGAGAGAGAAAACGTGAAAGAGAAGGGGATTTAGGGTTTTGAGATAATCCAAAAGATTTTTGAGAAAAAAAAGGAAAGGGGGAGAGAGAAACGTGAAAGTGAAGGGGGATTTTGGTTTTGGAGATAATCCAAAGATTTTTGAGAAAAAAAGGAAAGAAGGGAGAGAAAAACGTGGAAGAGAGGGGATTTAGGGTTTTGAGATAATCAAAAAGATTTTGAGAAGAAAAAGGAAAGAGGGGAGAGAGAAAACGTGAAAGAGAAGGGGATTTAGGGTTTTGAGATAATCCAAAAGATTTTTGAGAAAAAAAAAGAAAGAGGGGAGAGAGAAAACGTGAAAGAGAAGGGGATAAAGGGTTTTGAGATAATCCAAAAGATTTTTGAGAAAAAAAGGAAAGAGAGAGGAATAAAAGAAAAAAAAGAGAAAAGAAAAAAGGGGGAAAAGATTCCCCTTCACGTTTTCTAGAAAGAAAACGTGAAAGAGAGAGAGGAGAAAGAAAGAAAGAAAAAAGGAAGGAAAGAAAAAGGAAAAAATATATTTTTCGAAAAAAGGATCTTCTAGAAAATGAGTGAAAATTATAAATAGGCAAGAGGAGGATCCTTTTTTCCGACCATAAGAGAGAAAAACGTGAGTGAGAGAGAGAAAAATAAAAAAATCGAAGAAAAGAGAAGAAGAAGAAAATAGAGAAGGAGAGAGAGAGAGAGAGAGAGAGAGAGAGAGAGAGAGAGAGAGGTGTTAAGAAGAGAAGATCTAGAGGGAAAAGAGAGAGAATCAGAGGCAGCAAAGAGGATGATGAGAAGATGCAAAGGAGAGAAGGAGAGAGAAGAAGCCTGAGGTAAGAATCACCCATCGCTTTTGTCAGTTTATTTTTTCAAAGTCAAAGCATACTGCAAATGCATGTCTGAGATTAGTGTCTAGCATTAGGAAGATGCCTCTGTTTGCATTAGGTTCCTTGAGACAAAATGTTGACCTCTGAGTCATCTTTCTGACCATCTATTCGGATTTATTTTCATGAGCTATATGATTTTATATTGATTTTATAGTACCACCGGCCAGAATCCGAACAGACCTGACCAGGTATTTGCCTCGCACTTGGGGAATGTTTTCGACCGCCTATGGTCTCTTTCAGGATTAGGTTCCTTGAGACAAAATATTGGCCTCTGAGTCCTCTTTCTGACCATGTATTCGGATTTTATTTTCATGAGATATATGATTTTAAATTGATTTTATAGTACCACTGGCCAAAATCTGGAACAGATCTGACCAGTGTATTTGCCTGCACTTGGGGAATGTTTTTGACCTGCCTATGATCTCTTTCAGGATTAGATTCCTTGAGACAAAATGTTGGCCTCTGAATCCTCTTTCTGACCATATATTCAAATTTTATTTTCATGAGCTATATGATTTTATATTGATTTTATAGTACCACTGGCCAGAATCTGGAACAGATCTGACTAGTGTATTTGCCTGTACTTGGGGAATGTTTTCGACCTGCCTATGGTCTCTTTCAGGATTAGCTTCCTTGAGACAAAATGTTGGCCTCTGAGTCCTCTTTCTGACCATGCATTCAGATTTTATTTTCATGAGCTATATGATTTTATATTGATTTTATAGTACCACTGGCCAGAATCTGGAACAGATCTGACCAGTGTATTTGCCTGTACTTGGGGAATGTTTTCGACCTGCCTATGGTCTCTTTCAGGATTAGCTTCCTTGAGACAAAATGTTGGCCTCTAAGTCCTCTTTCCGAGGATATCTTTTAAGAATTTTTTGAGTAAGTACAGTGCCCTATGTGCCCATTTTGGTCCAGCCTGACAAAGCTGTTATCTTGCTGCATGTTCCATCATGTTTTGATTGATTCTCATATGCTTTGGTTGTTTCTCACATGCCATATTTGATGCTATAGTTGTTCACATGCTATGTTCGGATACTCATATGCATACACTACTATAATTGGAATTGTCACACTGCCATAATTGGAATAGTCACACTGCCATAATTGGAATGATCACACTGCCATAATTGAAATAATCACATTGCCATGATTGGAATGATACACATGTTTATTGCCATATTTATCTGCTACACTTGCTCACATGCTATATTAAATGCTTATTGTCACAATTAGGGTAGAAAACCCTAAAAAATGGAAAGAAAATAACAATTAGGGTAGAAAATCCTAAAAAATGAAAAGAAAATAATAATTTGGGTAGAAAACCCTAAAATGGAAAGAAAATAACAATTAGGGTAGAAAACCCTAAAAATGGAAAGAAAATAATTAGGGTAGAAAACCCTAAAATGGAAAGAAAATAACAATTAGTGTAGAAAATCCTAAAAAATGGAAAAAAAATAGCAATTAGGGTAGAAAACCCTAAAAAATGGAAATAAAATTACAATTAGGGTAGAAAACCCTAAAATGGAAAGAAAGTAGCAATTAGGGTAGAAAATCCTAAAATGAAAAGAAAATAGCAATTAGGGTAGAAAACCCTAAATATGGAAAGATAATGGCAATTAGGGTCTTGCCATGCTTAGAAGATAGCCTACTAGATCATGCCATATAGGCTCTTGCCTTATTTGCAATATATGCCATATTTGAAAGATTTTTAAACAATCTTACTGTATGTGAATTTCTTGTCATAAATGTTTTATGTGCTATATTTAGATAGAATATTCTATTTTTTTGGCAATAACTTATTTTATGGAACACTCAGTCAAACTGTCATATCTGCACACTTCTAGAAGACAATCTAGGCGTGGGGACGTGCATTTAGGCACCCACATTCTTGGGAAGTGCATAATGGGAATAATAAAACCTTAATAAAGAAAGAGAATTCTTTGCCAAACCTTCCAAAATTAGAATTCAGAATGAAAAGGGTAATTTAGGACGATTTGCCCATCGGCAAACCCTAAACCTAGAATAGGTTGTAAAACCTAAACCTAGAATAGGTTCTAAACCCTAAACCTAGAATAGGTTCTCAATCATTAACCTAGAACAGGTTATCCATCCCAAACTACGCGGATTCTGATTCCTAGGGCAAACCCTAGGATACGTAGGCCATTTGGGAGAAACCCAAATTCGGATCCACACCTTAGTCCACTTGGACTATCCATAAATCCACTAGGATATTTATCCATACTTTAGTCCACTTGGACTATCCATAGATCCACTAGGATATATTTATTCACACCTTAGTCCACTCGGACTATCCATAGATCCACTAGGATATCTACCCATCAGCTCGAACTACGCGGATTCTGATTCCTAGGTCAAACCCTAGGATACGTAGGCTATTTGGGAGAAACCCAAATTCGGATCCACATTTTAGTCCACTTGGACTATCCATAGATCCACTAGGATATCCCCCATATTTTAACCCAAATAGGGTTTTCCACACCTTAGTCCACTTGGACTATCCATAGATCCACTAGGATATCTATCCACATTCCAACCCAGATAGGGTTATCCATATTTTGACCCAAATAGGGTTATCCTTAGATCCACTAGGACTATCTATCAGTCCACATGGACTATCCAGATCCTAACCCATAGGATTTCTTAGCCTTTCAAGCATAAATTTCAACTTGAACAAAGAACTTAATCATGCACAAGCATAAATCACATCCATAAACTTTAATCACACCTGAACTACGATGGTGAACCTGATTTTCGGAATAATTCCGTAATACGTAGGCAATCTGATGGATACAGATTCGGTTCAATGATATCAAACCCCTTGGTTTGGTTTTGTTTAACAAATAGAGTCTAGCACAGGAAAGGTATAGGAGACCGATTTGATCGGGCGGTTTGGGTGCCTAACCCCTTCCCATAACCATAACCTGACGCTTACCCAATCTCTGATGGACCAGAATTCCAATCTAAGGGTCATGAGTCAATCGAAGTCTTACCTCGGGGTGAGATTTCACATTTCTAAGGTCCTAGACCTAAATCTAGGTGGCGACTTCTAAAGATTTCTATCTTTGTCCTCACAAAGACACTTCAAATGATGGTATGCACTAAAGATGAGAAGATCCTATGTGCAACCTATATGCTGGAAGGAGAACCTAACACTTGGTGAGAGTCCACTATGCCACTCTTGATTGCGAAGCACCCCCAGATCACCTGTGAAATCTTCAAGGAGGCTTTCTTTGACAGGTATTTTCCCATAAATTTCAATGACAAAACGGAGGTGGAGTACCTCAACGTCTCGCAGGGACAGCAAACAGTGGGTAAGAACCAACACAAGATTGAGGAACTCTTCTACTTTGTCCCACTGAGAATGAAAGAAGAGTCTGCCAAAGCTCAAAGGTTTACCAAGGGATTGACGGGTAAAATACGAGCTACAGTAGATGCCCTTGGAAATGAGATTTACTCAAAGGCTGTCCAAACAGCCAAGGTCATCGAAGCCAATTTGAGAGATAGTTACTTCGCTCAGAAGGGAGGTAACAAAAAGACAACAAATTTTACTGGTGGGAAAGCATTGAACAAGAATTTCAGAACCAATCAGACCACAGCTAAACCAACAGCAATCAAGGCCTTGCTTGCAGATAACCGCATGGTAGTCACAACACCTGAAAACCTAAAATGCTACAATTATGGATAGATGGGACACTATGCTAGGACCTGTCCACTCCCGCCTAAAGCAACATAGCCTAGGAAGGTCTATGCTGTATTTGTAGAGGAAGCTAAAGCATCGCTAGATGTGGTGACAGGTATGCTTCTAAGATTAATTATATTTAAATGTGTGGGCATGCATCTAAAACATGGTATTACTATTAGTTACTTTAGTGTAGTGGGAATATCGACTAGGGTACTTTTTTATTCCGGAGCCACCCATTCCTTTGTATCTCCATCTTTTAGGGAAAAGATAAGAGGTGACACCAAGACCCTAGAGACATTATTGATCGTGAGATCACCCCTTGGTGTTGAGGTAACACTTAATGAATACCATGGACCATGTCCAATTCTAGTTGAAGGTGGAAACTTGAAAGCAAATCTGATCCATCTAGAGATGTCAGACTTCGACATGATATTGAGAATGGACTGGTTGTCACAACATAAGACTAGTCTCCAGTATGTGTAGAAGAAGTTGAAATTCGAAGATGAAAGCGGGGAAATATTTGAATTCAAGGGAGAAAAGATGACAAAGAAAAGGAAGCTATTCCTTTCCACACTCAAGGCAATCAAATGTCTTCAATATGGAGATCTAGGATTTTTGGTATCAGTCCTAGATATTACAGCCAAGCGACCGCATCTAAAATATTTGGAGGTGGTGAAGGAATTTTTAGATGTGTTTCCAGAGGATCTACTGGGACTGTCATCGGAACGGGCAACTGAATTCATGATAGATTTGCTACCTGGTGCAACACCAGTATCGAAAGCTCCCTATTGGATGGTTCTTACTGAGTTCAAGGAGTTGAAGATACAACTGCAAGGACTACTGGATTAAGGTTTTATAAGGCTTAGTATCTCTCCTTAGGGCGCACCAATACTTGTTGTAAAAAAAAAAAAAAAAAGCAGCGTACGCCTCTCATTGATTACAAAGAACTGAACAAGCTCACCATGAAGAACTGGTATCCATTACCGAGCATAGTGTAAGGACGAAATCTTGTAATGATTGAAATATGATGAAAAAAAAATAGAAATGGAGTCGCCACCTAGATAAGGTCTAGGACCTATGTATATAATTTCTCAAATGAGAAATACTAATAACTCACATAATGGATTAAGGCTTATGGTCAAACTAGAGAAACAACGGGTAAGCGTCATGTTACAATTTGGGAAGCTGTTAGGCACCCAAATTGCCTAATCCGAAGATTAGTCTCCATATACTATCATTTCCTATTCTAGTTTAAATTACAGGCAGTGGCTAAACAAATTTTGACAGGTACTAGACCTAGATTCTAGATATATCTCAATCTAGGAGCAAGCCATACAATTGTGAATATAATAGAAAAAAGAATTAAAGGGTGATATAGATAAAAAATAAAATGACTAGATGACGGAATCAGTCAATCTCAAACAATAAGTGCACAACTCTTAACACATTGACAGATAGAATCATTTTCAGTTATTGAAGCGTAGTCCAAAGTTTGAATGCAATGACATTGAAATCAATTCTAAAATGACATTTAAAGTGATATGAAAAATGGAGAATAAATTTAAAGTAAATTAGGTTAGGACTAAACTTGAATGATAAGCACTCAAACTACTTACGTATCTCAAGATAAGCCCAAGAATTAAGTCCAACGTAGTTCAACCGCTTGGGTTGGTAAGATGGTAGATCTCTATAGCCATTAGTCAAGCTAATAGGTCATCTAGGTTTAGGATATTGAATAGACTCCTACAGTCACTAGTCAAACTAGTAGGCCGTCTATGTAAAGTAATCGAATAGACTTCTACAGTCATTAGTCAAGCTGGTATACCGTCTAGTATAAATAAGGATTGAAAAATACTTCCATGCGATGATGAAATGTTTGCTCAGGATTGAAGGGACTTCCATGCGATGATGGAATGCTTGCACAGGGTTGAAAAGGACATCCACGTGATGATGGAGAATTGAACTTGAATTTGAAATTTGAAATTGAATTTGAAATTGAATTGAATTTGAAATTGAAATTGAATTTGGAATTGAAATTGAAAATTGAAATTGAAATTGAATTTGGAGTTGAAATTGAAATTGAAATTTAAATTGAATTGACTTTGAAATTGAATTTGAATTTGGAATTGAAATTGAAATTTGAAATTGAAATTGAATTTGGAGTTGAAATTGAAAAATTAAATTGAAATTGAATTAACTTTGAAATTGAATTTGAAAATATGATTGAAATAGTAAAGTTTGAAAACACAATTAGAAGCAAATGTGCAAGAATGCAAGACACATCATGATGCAAATTGGGTACTATTGCAACCTTCATTGCAATTGGACTAAGCTTGGGTGATGGATACC
Source organism: Protea cynaroides (assembly GCA_028583415.1). NCBI lineage: Eukaryota > Viridiplantae > Streptophyta > Magnoliopsida > Proteales > Proteaceae > Protea > Protea cynaroides. The sequence goes on from CM053269.1 coordinate 94,912,930, forward strand.
TAGGCAGCCTACGTATCTCGGGGTGAGGTCCGAGAATCAAGTTCATACGTAGTTCGGAATGAACTACTCGTGAAAAATATAAAATGATCTATACTTATCAACACGTAAGAGTGTGCTCTCGATATTGGAAGATGGGCATGCTTTATTTTACATACACTTACACATTCACATTCATTCATGTATCATAAGCGCATGAGTCAGCATTGCACGAAAATAATTACAAAAAATTATACAAATTCCTGTGAGATACATAAATAGGGATTGGAAATAAAAACTATTAATACATTTTCCTTTCGCATTTATGGGATACATTGTAGGGGGTAAGGAACGTCCTAGTCTATTCCGCTCGTTATTACACTAGGGATGGCAAGTGTCACATGTATATCGTATTACCCACCCGCATCGAATAATCATGGGTGCACGATGGCCGAACCCATATACCACATAAAGTAAAGACATAAAGTAGGAGAATTATCTGCCTGTGAGTAGAGGTGGACTGCGAAATAAAAGAAATGTAATCCCACATATCCAAAGCTATGCAAAGTATGTAGGTACTTGGGGACACGTTCTCTAATAGAAACTTTGACACAAAATGAAGAAATATTGAAAATAGTAATTGAATGAATCATAGATAGTTGAAAATTTTATAATTGTGAACATGTTGTGTAGAGGACTTGTTTAAACAAAATATGAATTAATAACAATATTTCTAAAAATTTTTATGAAAACCCAAATAATTAAAAATGTAAATGGTAATTTTCTCAATCCGTTATGGTTTTAACTTGGAGAGAAAAATTCTAAATCTTATGGAATTAATTTAATTAGAAGTGGGCATTAGGCTTGACTAGATAGATCACAATTAATTAAACTAGACCAAAAATTAAAGCTCTAAACTGGATTTCGATTTCACCGGGCTAAGCTAGCTATAAAGAGCCCAAATAAAAATCAAAGCAAACCACAGTATTCAATTTTGTACGGATTCAATAGGCAATACTCTACAAGGAACATATTATTATGAAAGAAAGACATGTCATAGTGGGAACTTAATAGTCAAAGAAAAATCAAATGGAAACCCGGATTGTGCATTTGTCTTCACAAATTTAACTAGAATATATAATGCCCTTTTTTATATAAGAAAATAAATTCTGAACAATCTCCTTGACTAAAGATCATTGTATTACATACCAATTTTTAGAATATAAATTCTAGTAAAATAAATAATAAATAAAACTAAAAATAATTCCAACTCAACCCGGGACCAAATTGAGAAGGAAAAAAAAGAGAATTAAGTTTAAAACCCCTCTTGACTTTGACAAACCATACTCAAATCATCCAAACTATAACTGAACTGCTCTTTGTAAAAGAGATGCAAAAAATATATGAATAAAATGTGGTAGTAGAAGAAATGATAAAAGGAAATAAAGTGAAAACAAAGGTACCGATGAAACAACATTAGCATAAACCAAAATGAATTGGTTGCCGGATATTAGAATACCATCAGGTTGCAATTACTTGCTACCGAAGATATAGAAATACTGGTTAAAAAAATTAAATGGTGAACTTGTACAGAAGGAAATAAACACCAAGATTCAGAATAAAAATAAACATCGTTTGACAAGTTGGAACCTTGAATCAGGTCATTGGAAAAAAACAACTCATCATTGAACATGAAACCGAAATTAGATCACTGAGATTTAGACACTGTGAATCAAATTGCCACATAGAGAATTGAAAGTAAATTACCGACCAAGAAACTTAAAAATCACCACAAGAATTAGGAATTTAGGAGTCATATCACTAATCAAAGAAAACACAACGAATTAATTACTAAAGATTCAAGAATCAGATCTCTGAACTATAAACCGAAATGTCAATATTGATATAAACATTATTGAGATTTTAAACTAAATCTCACCAAAGAACATAGAAATATTTGATCTCAGATTCATAGTGGAAACAAATTCGAATCTCAGATTCGTTTCTCAAGAACTTCATATCAAATTTCAAGAATCATTTAACAATAATTATGGATTTGATTTTCTGATTTAAAAATTTCTTATCAAATTTCTAAATGAGAATCACAAACAAAAACAAAACAAGAAAATATATCAAGGAAAATAGAGATCGACAAATGAACTTACCTATTTGGAGCTAAACACAGGAATCCAACTACCGTTGGAAGATCAAGAATAGTTTCGCTGCTTGAGAGATCCATTGAATCGTGCCGAAGAAGAAGCAATCAAACATCGGAATATTGTTCGAATCGCTGAAAACTACCAAAAATCTAGATCTAAAATCAGGTTTCGAGATACCAAAACGAGATTTAGATCTCAGCAAATCCGTTGGAGTTCCGCCACTGTACCATGCCGCCGTCGCCGTCGTTATTCACCGTTGCTAGCCGCTGCTCTTGACCATCGATCGTCGTCTTCTTCTTCCTCCTCTCTGCTCCTCACTTTCTCTGCTCTCAGTTTTCCCTCTTCCTCACTCTCTCTATTTCTTGCTCCCCACGCTTCTTCTTGAATGGAGTAAAGTAAAAAAAAAAAAAAGACTATCTTTTTTGTTTTCTTTTTTTATACCTCATTTTGGTCTATGAATTTCCCGAAATACCCTTAAAGCTGAACACCTCTTCTCCTCTTGTTTGATTTAACGCAAGTCTAGAAGCTTCCTCTCTTTCTGCTTTTATTTTTATTTATTTTGTTTTATTTATTTGAATATTTGCTTTATTGATTTTATTGGTTAATTAAAGAAAACAAAATTAGTGAGATTTTTTTCTTTTAAAGCATAAAATGGTTTCATGTTACTTTGTGCTACCCTATCGAACCATACAAACCAATTTTAAACTATCCATACAAGCTATGTTGATCCTGCCATGATCATTCCAAAAAAAATTAAAATTAAAAAAATATTTTATTTTATTATTTTATTGCTGATTTTAATTTGTCTTATCTTATTGGCTAACATATTTGTCAATAAAAATATTTATTTTTCCTCTGTATGCTTATATAATAATTTATCTACCTCAAGTTTTTAGAAATTGACTTGAATTCGCTTGTCAAAATTGAAGCGCTACATATAGATGACTTGTTCGATCAACTACAAGGCACTGTGGTGTTTTCCAAGATCGATCTCTGATCGAGTTATCACCGATTAAGGATAAAGAAGAGTGATATACCTAAGATGGCCTTTTGGACTAAATATGGACACTATGAGTTCCTGGTCATATCCTTCAGGATGACTACTGTTCCTGCCTCATTCATGGTGTAAGATTTTTATAGATCCTCTTTGGGTTTTCCCTTGGGATTTCCCATGAACCCTAACGAACACACCACACAGATTACTAGAATACAATGGGTATTGAAAAGAGATGATTAAACACATACCTCTTGCTGCAGATTGATTTTCGATCGTTTTCCTTTGATTTGAATGTTTGGAATACTTGGATCAAAGTTTTCCACAGCCTGTCGGGATCCCTTGACCTTCTCTCTGCGTATGGGAACAGGAGAAAAAAATAACACCGTGGCTGTGGGGACTCTAACCATTGATATTTATAATACCACCCCCAACCCTGGACCAGTCCCACAATGGACCAGGTTGGTCCATCTCTAATCATACTTAAACCGTTTTACCTGTAACTAGACTCCCACTGAACCAACTAATCTTATAATTAATTTAGCCCATAAAATATCTTACACATGGAGCTTATGAACCGAGAATTTTATGATATGTTGGCTACTTTAGTTATTATGTTCATTGAAGACGTACTGATCTACTCCAAGGATGCAGAAGAGCACATGACACACTTACAACAAGCATTGCAAAGGCTACATGAAAAGACACTCTATGTCAAATTCAGAAAGTGAGATTTTTGGCTGAACGAAGTAGCATTTTTAGGTCACGTAGTATCAGCAGAAGGGAATAAGGTAGACCCCAGTAAAATTGAAGCTATCCTTAATTGAGAAGCACCTAAAATGGTCAAGAAAATCCAAAATTTCTTAGGTTTAGCATGGTACTATCGCAGATTTGTGGAAGTTTACTCCAGGTTTGCAGTACTACTAATTAAATTGACCAAGAAGGGGGAAAGATTTATTTGGTCAAACCAGTGTGAAAGAAGTTTTCAAACTTTGAAGGAGAGATGAGTCTCAGCTCCTATATTGACAATTCCAAGACCAGGAGAACCTTTCACTTTGTATACTGATGTTTCTAAGCTAAGCTTAGGATTTGTACTCATGTAAGGAGAACAAGTCGTGGCTTAGGCCTCAAGACAACTGAAGAAACAAGAGAAAAATTAATCAACACTCGACTTGGAACTAGTAGCAGTACAAGGCCTAGAGACACTACTTGTAAAGAGAAAAGTTTCAAATTAAGTTCGATCACAAAAGCCTTACCTACTTGTTTGCTCAAAAAAACTTAAATATGAGACAACGAAGATGGGTAAAATTATTGAAAGATTATGATTGTAAAATCTCATACCACCCCGAGAAAACTAACATAGTAGCTAATGCCTTGAGCAGGAAGAGTCTGGCAAAGCCTGAAGAAAGAATTGAACTAGGATCAATTCTAGTAACACGAGGAGAAGCTCAAGATGTATTTGTCTTGTCAGAAGAATCCTTGGGGAATCAAGTTATTTGCGAACTTGCAAGCTTATTCGCGACCTTACAGATAAAAGCTGACTTAATTACAGAAGTAGTAAAGGAGCTACCAACAGACCTCTACCTTCGAACTCTGAGGGAAGACCTACAGAGAAGAAAGTTAGATCCTGACTTCACTCTGTCTCCATACGGTTCACTCAGATTCTGAGGCAGACTTTGTATTCCTTTAACGGCCATAGATATCAAGGAAAATATACTAAAGGAAGCCCATAATGCTCCCTATTCAGCCCATCCAAGTAGTGTAAAAATGTATCATGATATGAAGGCAGATGTAGCAGACTATGTATATAGATACTTAACGTGTTAGTAAGTGAAGACAGTTCGACAGAGACGATCCGGGTTACTTCAATCGCTACCAGTACCTGAGTGGAAATGGGGCTGTGTCACAATGGATTTCGTCACAGGTCTACCCTTGACACCCAGAAATGTAGATGTTGTTTGGGTAATCGTCGATAAACTTACAAAGACAGTAAGATTTATAGCAATTCGATCTCAATATAAGTTGGAAAGAGTGGCTAGATTGTATGTAAATCAAGTAGTTCATCTACACAATGTACCACAAAGCATTGTGTCAGATAGGGATCTCTGATTCACATCCAGATTTTGGGAAAGTCTACAACATATGATGGGCACCGAATTAAGATTTAGTATAGCCTTTTACCGGTAAACAGATGGTGAGAGGATGATTCAAATACTAGAGGATATGCTCTGTGCTTGTGTAATAAACTTCAAAAAAGCATGGGACAAAAAACTATCTTTGATGGAGTTCGCCTACAACAACAACTACCAAGCTAGTATTGGCATGGCTCCATATGAAGCTCTCTATTGATGAAAATGCAAAACCCTAATGTATTGGAAAGAAGAATATTTTGACCAGATTTTATCCAAGAGACTTGCCAAGAAGTGGACATAATAAGGGCAAAGATCAAAGTAGCCTAAACCTGATAGAAAAACTACTCTGATATAGAAGGAAGGACATTGAATTTGCTGCAGGGAACAAAGTGTTCCTAAAAATTTCACCTTTCAGGGGGCTAAAATGCTTCTGTAAGAAGGGGAAGCTGAGCCCTAGATATGTGGGACCTTATGAGATCCTAAAGAATTGTGGAAATGTAGCTTACCAACTAGTGTTACCACCATCATTATCCGATGTGCACGATGTGTTCCACGTATCAATGTTGAAGAAGTACGTGCAAGACCCATTCCGCGTACTAAAAGCTGATCCTCCTCAGTTGAATGAAGGTTTAACATTGGAACTTGAACCTCAAATGATCTTGGACAGGAAGGTTCAACACTTAAGAAATCGAGACGTTCACTATGTCAAGGTTATGTAGAAGAACCAGCATGTGGAAGACTTGTCTTGGAAAGAGGAAGAATCTATGAAGAGGAAGTACCCTCACTTGTTTGAGGTGATGGGTAAATAGAAATTTCGAGGACAAAAATCTTTTAAGGGGGGAGTTGTAAAACCCACACCAAGAAAACCTGGCCTAACTCAGATTTTCTTTCATGCCAGGGTTTTCCACCCTTGATGGACTCGATTTGAGGCCAAATTGACAATAAGCACAGTAGGTAACCTTAAAACCCTCAAAATTTTTTTTTTATCTATGCGTTAGTGTAAGAACCGTACTTTGAAAACCCGATCTAATCCATGGTTATATATGATGACAGGTCTCTCAATCATAACCGGACCGGAAGGCGAAGCCGGGTGACGTGCCACTCAATTTTAAGGTAAGAGAACCTGTAAAAAATGTCTAAATCTCATACCGGTCTGACTATACCGGTTGCGATCAGTGCAACTGGTATGTGCAACCGATATGGGTATACCGGTTGGACTATACCGGTTGTGGTCACTCCGACCGGTATGTGCGACCGGTATGCTTATTTTCTATGGGAGACGGACTCCAGCGGGTCCCTCCCTCTAAATGAAAACTTGGAAAGTTTTCAATCATGGAAAACCTTCCCAAGAATGGCTCTCTTCTATTTATAGGGATGATCCCACTCTATTGATCCTTCTCAAACCATAGCCGTCTGGAGAAGAGTTGAGAAGGAGCAAGGAGGAAGAGGCCACCCAGGAAGGACACTTCAGTGGAGGAGCATGCCGTCAACCGACGAATGTCGCCGATAAGTGCTCTATACTATTAGTAATATTAGGGTGTCAGATCGGAGCCGTGAAGCGGCGTAGTGATCCAAAAAGCCTACGATTTCCATTAGTTTTCTCATTCGGATCTAACCTAGACTTGATACAACATTCTAGCCAAAATCAAAAGACCAACATAGTATTTGAACCTTAGAATGGGTTAGGAGAAATCCTAGAAAACTTAGCCAATACCAACAAGGAAGGGAGATCCGAGACCTTGCTCTCGGATCCAGACCATGGACTATATCGGTAGGACACAAGGTCTGGCGGTATGGGCCTGCGGTGTATACCGGAGGCACATACCGGCTTCACCTGTGTGCAATCGGTATATACCCCAACCGGTATACATATCGGTGGCACATACCGGTCTCACCGGTACCTGCGACCGGTATGCTTCCCGAGCCTGGTTTGCTTGGCCAAACCTGGTTCTGATCTCTGAAACCTTAATAAATGGATTCTAACATAAAGATATGATTATGTAGGACCTGTAGACAACGTGAGTAAACCTGTGACGCAAAGTGAGAGTTTTATCACGTGTCAGGTAAGGGACAAGACCCCAAACTCTAATTAATTAAAAAACAGTAAACCTTGTGAATAATTTTTATGTTTATCTGATTGCTTGATGTATGTGCATCTCACATGCCATGTAGTTGTCTCCTTTATTATTATCTACTCATGCATTTCATATGCTAGGATTGTTGGATGTTAGACATGTGTATATTTTAGTTAGCGTGTGGAATGTGAAGGGGGGTGTGCCCTGAATATATCCACAGCTAACACTTTTCTCGTATCGCCTTCTACCTTAGCAAACTCAGTGCGAATAGGGTATCAGGGGGAGGACGTGGGATTGTGGTTCTTCCTGCCCACCAGACTTGAGTCCTATCCCTATGTCGTAGGGAGTTGTGCTGGGGTAGGGTCATATAGCCTTTTACTTTAGCAGACTTGGTGCGAATAGGGTATCAGGGGGAGGACGTGGGATTGCGGTTCTTCCTGCCCACTAGACTTGTGCCCTATCTCTATATCGTAGGGAGCTGTGCTGGGGTAGGGCCATCGATACTGTATTGACATTTAGGACTGGTTAGAAATAGAACCCACTTGCAAGCCCTTGCCAATAGGGATTTAGGTATTCGTACGGTATGGGGTATCAGGGGGAGGACGTGGGATTGTGGTTCCTCCTGCCCGCCAGATTTGAGCCGTATCTCCATACCGGAGTGAGTGATGTGGGGCAATAGTAGTAGTGTCACACCCCAATTCCACACTAATCAGAATGGTGTGATGAACCGTCAATAAACCAACGGTTCAACCAAGATCTCGAATAGGCTATCCTACATATGATAAACCAAAACACATTCCACATTAATCAGATGTAATAAAGTAAATAGCGGAAGTCTTATAGAAAATGAACTGAGAATCTAACTGTGATAACCATAAATAAATATCAAATTATTGATAAATCAACTGAGACATAATTAAATAAATACCAATTACATGTCTTTAATAAAATTAAACAAAATTTAATCGAATACGTATGAGTTGCACTCGCATGAAGGGTCATGCATATCCACTAAGTCTTTAGCTTTCATTGTCGCCACATGCCCGTACACAGGAGCGTTCATATAATCTTCAACGGTGGTACCTGCATCATCAACTAAAAGTATTCGAATTCGAAAGGGTGAGCACACATCACGGCTCAGTGAGCAAACAAAACAATGCAACAATACATATGCATGCAATCAATTCATATCTTTGGTTTGGTTTAAAGTTTGCAATGTGCTATAGAAAGGATAGGTGGCCGCCGCACCTCTATACACGAGTGTGTGGAAACGCCCAATGAAAATGGCACTGTCGCCCCACATGCACCCACCATGGATAATATACACCCCATGAAAACGACATGGCTGTACCGGTTGCCCATACCAACACGTAAGCCCCTGTTGGCGAGGGCTTGGAAACTGGGCTCGCAACTAACCAACCCTAATATCAAACAATGTATCCAAGGCCTTACCCCAGCATCCCTCAATACATCCATAGAGATAGAGCTAGGGTCTGGGGACCAGGCTGAACCACAATGCCACGTCCCCCGTGATGTCCTACGACATATTAGTTCCGCTAAGGTAATGACGATACGACGATGTTAGTGGACAAGACTTGAGTAAAGATAGAGTTAGAATCTGGTGACCAGGCTGAACCGAACCACAATGTCACGTCCTCCCCCTGATGCTCCACTCGCATCAAGCACACTAACACTTGCTTAGTGGACATGACTTGAATAGATCATGGCACAATATACCCCAATGAGAACAGCATCGAAGTACCGATTGATACCATCCCTACCCGCACCATGTACACCAGCCAAACACAAACATTCACATGTCTATTCCTACCATCATCAACATCATCATGTTATAATCAATAAATTTAAATATGCATGAACAGTAATAATAGAAATATTGGATGACATGTTGAATGCACATTACAAGCATACACGCATATCACAATCATGGTATTGGACTCAAGAAATAAAAACAGTTTGTTATTAACCAATTAGTTTAGGTCTTGTTCCCTCACCTTAGCTTATTAATAGATCCTCTTCCAAGCTTTAGAATCACCTTTATATTGTTATTATATTGCTAGAAGACCTAACAAAGTCGATAGAATTTAATTAGAATTAATTCTGAATTTAAAACCATCCTGTTAACTGGGGGTCGGAGGTAGGGTCAGAGTAATGATCGACCCTTGGTGCGACCACCCCTATTCTGGACTTCCCGAACACTGGAGGTCAATGCTCAGGGTCTAGTAGGGTTGATTGGCCATCGACCCCCTGTGCGACCCCCTGTGGGTTTTGCTCAATTTTCTTCCTTTCAGTCCATTCTTCGTGTTTGGGGTCCTATGACTTGCTCCTAAAGCCCATTCTACACACATTCTATGGTCTAAAACCATGAATCATTCACCTATATTGCTTTCATGAATTCCCCCATGGTTTTCCATTAAAACCTAGCTATGGGTTGATGGTTTGGGACTCTCCGAGATCATACTCTCTTCATTACCTAACCTAAGGTCTGTAGAAACTCATGGAATTAGTATCCATACCTGAGAAGAATACTCCTTCTCTGCAACTCTTCTCCTTTTTGCTTTCTCCTCTTCTTTGCTTTTTTTCTTCTTCTCTTCCTTCTCTTCTCTTTCCCTCAATCCAATTAGGGTTGTAAAAGGAGTGAAAGAGGCTTAGGGACGTCCTATTTATAGAGTAAAACCTCCCAAAATAAGTTCCATTGAGTTTTGGAAAGGTTCCAATCGAAATTAGGAAAGTTTCCTAATTTTCAGTTCGTGTTGTTTTTCCCGAATACTGGGGGTCAATGAGGGGGTCGATGAGGGGGTCGGACAATCCGAGACCCCCTGCGACCCCTGGTCACGGGTCGATGGTGGGGGTCGATAAGGGGGTCGGACCTGCCTGTTTAGGCATGCGACCCTACCCTCATTTTGACTGTTTTTGAGCAAATTTTCATACTAGGTCTTGGGTTTCTTCACACACTTGGTCCACTTGGCTTGACCATCATATGTAGACGGGTCACGACATGGAATGTAAGGTTAGACTAAGTTCGTGGCGTGCGGGTCTTACAACTCCACCACCCTTAAAAGAAATTTCGTCCTCGAAATTTGAAAGTACGGATCTTACAACTCCCCCATCCTTAAAATAAATTTTGTCCTCAAAATTTTAATTTACTTCGGAGTCAATAGGTGGGAATTCTATTTCTGCATTGCATCTTCTTCCTCCTATGCACTCTTTTCCACGTCTTGTCTTTGCCAGGTTACCTTCATATAATAATTATCCCGACTTTGAAATCATTGTACCTTCCCAGTAGTGAACTAGGCTGGTACCACTTCAATAGTCAAACATTCTATCTAATCCAGTGATTCCATGGTCAATACCTTTGATATGGATCTCCAATGTACTTCTTCAATAGAGACACATGAAATACATCATGCACACTAGACATGGATAGCGGTAACGCTAATTGATATACAACTTTTCTACGTCTCTCCAAAGTTTATAAGATCCGACACATATATGTAATATAACTTTCCCTTCTTGTCTAATTGTTTCAAACTGTGCATAAGTGATTTCTTCAAGAACACTTTGTCCCTTATGGCGAACTCAAGGTCTTGGTGTCTCTTCTGACATCTTGAGCTATCCTTCCCCTTTTCTTTGCTCTTGCTTGCTACTTGATAGTTTTTCTTCATTAGACTTAGGTCTCAAGATTCTTCATTCACCAACTTCATTCCAAAATAGAGGGGTTTGACATTTCTACCGTACCATGCTATATGGGTGACATTTACATAGTAGCTTGGTAGCATCTTCAATTCATGGTAACTTCTCAACTCCAACTCCTTGAAATCAATTTTACAAGCTTGGAGCATATTTCTTAGGATCTGTATAGTCCGCTCCAACTGTCCGTCGGTTTGAGGTAAAGTGCGGTACTAAACTTCAACTTTGTCCCCATTATTTTCTGTAGATCCTCCCAAAACTTTGAGATAAGGCATAAGCTTCTGACCGACACTAAGCTCTCATGCATACCATTCAATCTGGAAATATTATCCACATATAGCTTAGTTAGCCGCTCCAAAGCATACCGAGGTCGTATAGCAATGGACTGAGCTATCTTCATAAGGCGATCAACAATCACCCAACCATGTCAACCGATTTGGGAGTCAGTGGCAAATCATTGACATAGTTCACAATACTGCAATTCCATTCCCAAAACAAAAGTCAGGGTTTGGTTTTCCTTTTCTAAGTCTGCTTACACCGTTCCTATATACAGACCTAACAAAATTACTACGTCTACTTCATCCATCAATTCAGAGATGATCTTTAATGCCACAAACGCAACCGACGAACTATTACTCCATAAGTTCATCCATAAATTCTCGCTTAATTGGATCATCACGAGATTCTGTTACTCTCCTTCCAAGTCTGAATCTATTGTTGCGAAACATAAGGTAGCATTTATACTGGGTCCTTCCTTGGACTTCATAATTTCCATCGGCGATCGTATAAGCAATTTGTAGTCTAAAGATTTAAGGGGTATATTTAGCTTCTTTCCAAATGACACAGATATAAAAGGATAAGTAGCTCCATAATCAAAGAGCACTCTGGCAGGAATGCCATTACTAGGTACGATACCTGTGATTTGTTTTAATTTAGTCTACACGCTCATACAATGTAACATAAAATGACAGGTTCAAGTCATACCTTTGACCACATAAGACGATACGGCAACATCCTTGGCTGAAACAACGTAAACTCTTCCTTGCTGTAGTTGTTTTCTGGGCTTAGTACACTCTCTTGAGACATGCCCTACTTGGTTGCAATTAAAACATCTGATCCCCTCACCATTTTGCTTTGGTTTGTGGGGTTGCTAAAATGGTTTTGATTGCAGCATTGAAGCCCTGGGTACGGAAGGGTTAGAATACCTTGGTGTTCCCTCCGTTGTAAAAATTTTCATTTGGCCTTTTGATTCCCCTATTTTGAGTAAAATAGCTCTCTTTCTGGCTCGACTCTATCACTCGAGCAATTTGTACAGCTTCATTGTAGATTTTCTTCTCCAGTCCCAAAACATGTTCGCGTATGCTTCCCCTAAGTCCCATGACGAACCTTCAGGTTTTTGTATCCTCCTCTTGCATACTGACTGGTGCAAAGAAAAACAGCTCCTCATAACACTGTTGATATGCGTCGACAGTCATCTACCCCTGATATAAACTCAGGAACTCTCTCTCCATAGAATCTCTAAAACTTCTAGGGAAGTATTTCTCAAAGAATGCCTCTTTGTATATATCCCAGGTCAAGTGGGCATGTTTGGTTAATAGATATGTCCTGGTAGACTTCCACCAATGGTGTGCATCGCTCTTGAGCATAAATGTGGCACACAACACTTTCTCCTCCTCATTTACGGTCATCATCATAAAATTTATTTCCATTTCGTCAATCCAGTGTGCCGGCCACAAAGGATCTGCTGGCTTACCATCGAATACTTTGGGCTTCATCTTAAGAAAATGCCCGACCAGTCTGGAGCGGTCCAGCTGATACGGAGCATAGGCCCCATACATAGGTGGTTGGTACTGATAACCACCTTGAGCTATCTCAGGGTTTTGCACTGGAGCTTGCATGACTGGTGTTTGAGGTGCATGGGGTACTGCATTATTTCCCCCTGGTATTGTGCTTATCTGTCCTGCTGGCATCTGTGGCGCATGTGAAGCTGGAAAAACCATGCCTATGGCAGCTTGCATATTAGTTTGCACCTGTTGTATTTGTTGCAGTTGTTGTGCCAAGTTCATTACGACTGTAACTAAATCTATAAGTGGGGCTGGCAAGTTTGTAGGATTTTCCTGACCATTACCTCCAAGCGGTGCCACGTTTGGATTCTCTGATACTTCAGGAATTTCATGACTGGTTTGATCTACCGGTGGTGGTGGTGGGATTTGGTTACGTCCTCGTCTGTTCCCTCTTCGCCCAGCCATTTCCTATTCCAGTGGTGTAGTGTCATACCCCAATTCCGCACTATTCAGAATGGTGTGATGAACCGCTAATAAACCAACGGTTCAACCAGGATCTCGAGTAGGCTATATCCGTTTTATCTAAACCACATACATCCATAATCATAATCAGATTAATACACAATAGCGGAAGTCTTGTAATAAAATGAACTGAGAATCTACTGTGATATTAATATTTAAATAGCAAATTATTCTATATCAACTGAGACATAAATAAATATCAAATACATGTCCATAATAAATCCAAGTAAAGAAAACTAAGAAAATATCTAATCGAATACACATGAGTTGCACTCGCAAGAGGAGTCATGTGTATCCACTTCAGCTTCAACTTCCATCGCCGCTACGTTCCCGTACGCTGGAGCATTTACATAATCTTCAACGGTAAAACCTGCATCATCAACTAAAAATATTCGACGTCGAGGGGTGAGCACACATCATGGCTCAGTGAGCAAACAAAACAATGCAACAGTACATATGCATGCAATCAATTCATATCTTTAGTCTGGTTTATAGTTTGCAATGCGCAATAGAAAGGTTGGGTGGTCAAAGGTTAACGTTTATTGACCCCGCCTCTATACACAAGGTGTGGAAGTTCACCCAAAGGTTAACGTTTATTGTCGTCCCCATCCACCCTAATCATGAACATTATACAACAAAGGTTAACGTTTATTGCTGTATAGTTCCATACCAACACGTAAGCCTTTCCGGCGAGGGCTTGCAAACTGGGCTCGCAACTAACCAATCCTAATGCCAAACAGTGTATCTAAGGCCTCACCCTAGCATCCCTCAGAATGTCCTTAGAGATAGAGCTAAGGCCCCCCGGTAGAGTCAGAGACTACAAGGACCGAGACCACCTCCCCTGATACTCTATGACATAATAGTTCTGCTAAAGTAATGGCGATACGACGATGCTAATGCACAAGACTTGAGTTGGAGATAGAGCTAAAGTGCTGATACCCGCCAAAGGTTAACGTTTATTGACGTTCTCATCACACCTCCCCTGATACCCGCTCGCATCAAGTAAACCAACCACACACATACAATCACATGCCTATTCCTATCATCATCATCATCATCATGTTATAAACAATAAAGTAAATATGCATGAACAAGTAATAGAAATATTGGATGATATGTTGTATGCACATTACAAACATATTCGCATAGAGTCAAACATGGCATTGGACTCAAGAAAAAGAAAATAGTTTGTTATTAACCAATTAGTTTAGAGTTCTGTTTCCTCACCTTAGCTTGCTAATAGTGTTACACCCCAATTCTGCACTATTCAGAATGGTGTGATGAACCGCTAATAAACCAACGGTTCAACCAGGATCTCGAGTAGGCTATCCCCACGTTATCTAAACTTCCACACATCCGTAATCATAATCAGAGTAAATACACAATAACAGAAATCTTATAAATAAATGAACTGAGAATCTATGTGACATTAAAATTTAAATAACAATTTATTCTGTTTCAACTGAGACATACATATTTAAATACCAAATACATGTCTTAATAAATCCAAATAAAGAAACCTATAAAATATCTAATCAAATATACACGAGTTGCACTCGCAAGAGGAGTCGTATGTATCCACTTCAGCTCTAGCTTCCATTGCCGCCACGTTCCCGTACGCAGACGCATTCATATAATCTTCAACGGTATAACCTGCATCATCAACTAAAAATATTGGACGTCGAGGGGTGAGCACACATCACGGCTCAGTGAGTAGCCAAAACAATGCAACAATACATATGCATGCAATCAATTTATATCTTTGGTCCGGTTTAAAGTTTGCAGTATGCAATAGAAAGGTTTAGGTAGTCAAAGGTCGCGTTCATTGACCCCGCCTCTATACACAAGTATGTGACGTCACCCGAAGATCACGTTTATCGTCGACTCACATGCACCCAACCATGAACATTATATAACAAAGGTTAACGTTTATTGCTATATATTTCCATACCAACACGTAAGCCCCTGTTGGCGAGGGCTGCAAACTGGGCTCGCAACTAACCAATCCTAATGCCAAAAGTGTATCCAAGGCCTCACCCTAGCATCCCTCAGAATGTCCATAGAGATAGAGCTAAGGCCCCCTGGTAGAGTCAGAGACTACAAGGACCGAGACCACCTCCCCTGATACTCTACGACATAATAGTTCTGCTAAAGTAATGGCGATACGATGATGCTAATGCACAAGACTTAAGTTAGAGATAGAGCTAAAGTGCTGAGACCCGCCAAAGGTTAACATTTATTGATGTTCTCATCACACCTTCCCTGATACTCGCTCGCATCAAGTACACCAACCACACACATACAAGCACATGCCTATTCCTATCATCATCATCATCATCATCATGTTATAAACAATAAAGTAAATATGCATGAACAAGTAATAGAAATATTGGATGGCATGCTGTATGCACATTACAAACATATTCACATAGAATCAAGCATGGCATATGACTCAAGAAAATAGAAAATAGTTTTGTTATTAACCAATTAGTTTGGAGTTCTGGTTCCTCACCTTAGCTTGCTAAAAGAACCTTTTCCAAGCTTTAGAATCACCTTTACAATGCTATTATATTGCTAGAAGACCTAACAAAGTCGATAGAATTTAATTAGAATTAATTCCAGATTTAAAAACCACTTTGTTAACTGAGGGTCGGAGGTAGGGTCGGAGTCCTGAACGACCCTGGGTGCGACCCTCCCTTAACTCTGAACTTCCCGAACACTGAGGGTCGATGGTCAGAATCACCTAGGGTCGGATGGTCATCGACCCTTGGTGCGACCCTTTGTGCACTTTGGTCCAATTTCCCTCTTTTTAATCCATTCTTCGTGTTTGGGTCCTATGACTTGCTTCTACATTCCATTCAACATTCATTCCATGGTCTAGAACCATGAGTCATCCACCTAAATAGCTTTAATGCATTCTTCTGTGGTTTTCCATGAAAACCTAACCATGGGTTGATGGTTTGGGTTTCTCCGAGATCACACTCACATCAATAGCTAACCTAAGGTCTGTAGAAACTCATGGAATTAGTATCCATACCTGAGAAGAATAATCCTTCTCTGCAACTCTTCTCTTTTGCCTTAATTCTCTTCCTTGTTTCTCTTCTTCTTCTTTTCCTTCTCTTCTCTTTCTCTCAATTCAATTAGGGTTGTGAAAGGAGTGAAAGTGGCTTAGGGACGCCCTTTAAATAGAGTAGGAACATCCTAAAATAAGTCCCTTTGAGATTAGGAAAGAATCCCAATCGAAAATTAGGAAATTTACTAATTCTATTTCCTACGGTAACCGAGGGTCGATGGGAGGGTCGATGATCCCGTTAACCCTAAGGTTCTAAGCTGTCCGACCCTCCCTTCAAAACTGAGGGTCTGACTTTCTGTTTTGGGAGGTCCGACCCTGCTTAGCTGGGTATGCGACCCTTCCCCTATTTTAAGTGTTTTTGGGTCGATTTGATACCTGGGATCTCGATCTCCTTCACGCCCTTGGTCCATTTGACTCGACCATGACGGATAAACCTGGTTCAAGGTGGTAAGACCGGGTTAGATTGACACGGGTCTTACAACTCCCCCCAACTTATAAAAATTTCGTCCTCAAAATTGTACGTACCTTCTGAATCAATTAAGTGAGGGTATTGCCTTCGCATAGCATTCTCTTCTTCCCATGTAATCTCTTCCATATCTCTACTTTTCCATGTGACCTTAACATAGTAGATATCTCTGTTGTGTAGATGTTGAACCTTTCGACTAGTGATTTCTGTTGGTGTTACTTCAAATGTCAAATCATCAGTCAATTCCAGCAAATCCACTGTCAAAACATGCGTTGGGTCTTTGACATACTTTTTCAATAGGGAAATGTGAAATACGTCATGCACACTTGACATAGATGGTGGTAGTTAACTGATAAGCTACTTTTCCACGCTTAGCTAGAATTTCATATGGCCCGACATATCTTGGACTTAGTTTCCCTTTCTGTCCGAACCTCTTCAATCCTCGCATAGGCGATACCTTCAAAAATACTTTATCACCTACGGCGAACTCCAGATCTCTTCGTCGAGTGTCTGCATGTTGCTTCTGACGGTTCTGAGCTGTTCTCACTCCTTCCTTGATGATGTCGACCACTCGACAAGTCTCTTCAACAAATTCTGGTCCAACAATACTACGTTCTCCAACTTCATTCCAAAACAAGGGAGTTCGACACTTCCTGCCATACAGTGCTTCATAAGGTGACATCTGTATAGTAGCCTGATAGCTATTGTTATAAGCGAACTCGATCAATGGTAACTTTTCGTCCCATGACCCTTTGAAATCAATTACACATGCTCGTAGCATATCTTCTAGAATCTGGATTGTACGCTCCAACTGTCCATCTGTCTGTGGGTGGAATGCAGTATTGAACTTCAATGTTGTACCCATAGCCTTTTGCAATCCCTCCCAAAACTTGGAAGTAAATCGTGGATCTCTATCATACACAATGCTTTCTGGTACACCGTGTAATCGAACAATATTATCCACATACAGCTTCGCTAACCTTTCCAGTGTATACTGAGGTCGTATAGGTATGAAGCGAGCTGTTTTAGTCAGACGGTCCACAATCACCCAAACTGTGTCAACTACTCGAGGAGTCAATGGTAACCCTGTGACGAAGTCCATAGTGATGCAGTCCCATTTTCATGCTGGTTCCGGTAATGGCTGCAACAGTCCTGCGGGTCTTTGTCGTTCAGCCTTTACCTTCTGACAATTTAGGCATTGGGACACGAACTTAGCTACATCTGCTTTCATTCCCCTCCACCAATATAGTTTCTTTAGGTCATGATACATTTTTGTACTTCCAGGATGTATCGAATAGATGGTGGTATGGGCTTCCTTCATCAGTCGGTGTCTAATGTCTACACTTTCTGTTTCAGGTACACATATCCTTCCTTTGTATTTCAGTACCTTTTCATCATCCAAGGTGAACTCCGGGTTGGTCCTACCTTTCTCAATATCTTCTTGTACTGTTCTCAGATAAGGATCTGCTTTGATAGCT
Source organism: Protea cynaroides (assembly GCA_028583415.1). Taxonomy (NCBI): domain Eukaryota; kingdom Viridiplantae; phylum Streptophyta; class Magnoliopsida; order Proteales; family Proteaceae; genus Protea; species Protea cynaroides. The sequence continues at coordinate 94,931,300 of CM053269.1, forward strand.
GTCTTCACTTCATCCACTATATCCGGTATAATCTTCAATGCTGCGAACATATTCAAAAACCGATGAATAAATCCTTGGTTGGCTGATCCATCTGTTGTATCTATTACATATTGCTCGTTGCCGTGATTGAATACCCTTCCGATAGTACACATTGCTGCAGTCGTGCTAACTTCTCCTTGCGATTTTATCATTGCCTTTCTGCTTAATGCATCCGCTACTACGTTTGCTTTTCCCGGATGATACTGGATATCACAATCATAGTCTTTCAATAGTTCCAGCCATCTTCTTTGTCTCATATTCAACTCCTTCTGATTAAATAGATAAGTAAGACTTTTATGGTCCGACTTAATCTGGAATTTCTCTCCGTATAAGTAATGTCTCCATATCATGACAGCATGTACTACTGCCGCTAACTCCAAATCATGAGTGGGGTAATTTTTCTCATGTACCTTCAACTGTCTCGAGGCATACACAATTACTTGCTCTCCTTGCATAAGCACACATCTTAATCCCAATCCCGACGCATCAGTGTATAAGGTAAACGTCTGTCCTGGAATAGGAATAGTCAAAATCGAGGCGGATATCAATCTGGACTTCAATGTCTGGAAGCTCTTCTCACATTTATCCGTCCACACAAACTTTTACCTTTCTTAGTCAAACTGGTGAGAGGTACGGCAATCCGAGAATAGTCTTCTACGAATCTCCGCTATAACCAGCTAGACCCAGAAAACTTCTAATTTCTGAAACGCTCTTTGATGCTTCCCACTTCACAATAGCCTCGATCTTGCTGGGGTCCACTTTGATTCCTTCAGCGGATACTACATGGCCTAGGAAGGCGACTTCACTTAGCCAAAACTTGCACTTTGAAAATTTGGCATATAACTTATCTTTCCTTAAACGCTGTAGGGCTGCGTTTAGGTTCTTGATATGGGTTTCCTTGTCCTTGGAGTATACCAATATATCATCAATAAATACTATAACCGACGAATCCAATATATCGTGGAAAACTCGGTTCATAAGTTCCATGAACGTTGCCGGTGCATTAGTTAATCCGAAAGACATAACCAAAAATTCATAATGTCCATATCTGGTCCTGAATGTTGTCTTCGGAATATCACCTTCTTTAATCTTCTGCTGATGATAGCCCGATCGAAGGTCGATCTTAGAAAATACTTTTGCTCCTTGTAACTGATCGAACAAGTCATCGATCCGAGGTAGTGGATATCGATTCTTGATTGTCAGTTTATTCAACTCCCGATAGTCGATGCATAATCGAACGCTACCATCCTTCTTCTTTACGAACAACACCGGTGCCCCCCATGGAGATATACTGGGTCGAATATAACCCTTGTCCAACAGTTCTTGTAATTGCACTTTTAATTCCTTCCGGTTCGGTAGGAGCCATTCGCATAAGGTGCTTTTGACACCGGTGCGGCTCCGGTATAAGGTCTATCACAAACTCTGTGGCTCGGTAGGGTGGTAATCCCGTTAGTTCCTCCGAAAATACGTCAGGGTAGTCTCGCATGACGTCAATGTCTTCCATTCGTGGTGCTTCCTTGGTTAGGTCGACCACTGATACTAGATACCCGATTGCCCCCTTCTCAAGGCACTTCTTAGCTTTTAGTGCTGAAAGTATGAGCTTGCGTCTCCGGGGAATTTTGGTTCCCGAGAAACTGAATTCTGCTCCTTCTTTGTCTTTGAACGTTAGCTTCTTTTCGGTGCATAACAGATTTGCAGAATGCCGAGCTAACCAGTCCATTCCGAAGATGACGTCAAAGTCTGCCATCTCAAGTTGTATCAAGGTTGCATCTAAGGTCTTCTATCCAATGAGACTGGACATGGTCCATAACCTTTCTCTAATTCCACTTCTAACCTCATCGGTGATCGTACAAGTAATTTGTAGTCTAATGTTTTGATGGGTAAATTTATCTTCTTTCCAAATGACACAGATATAAATGAATGAGTAGCTCCTGAATCAAAGAGTACTCTGGCGGGTGCGTCATTTATAGGTACGATACCTGTGATTTATTTTAACTTAGTCTACATGCTCACACAATGTAATTACAACTTCAAAAAGTTTCGGTCATACCTGTGACCACATCGGGTGATGCGGCCGCATCCTCCGGACGTAACAACGATATACCCGTCCCCGATGGAATTGCTTCTTGGGCTTAGGGCACTCCCTTGCCATATGTCCCGGTTGGTTACGATTAAAACACTTTGGGCCTTCGAATTTGGCTTTGGTGAGGTTGAGCTGCTGAAGTAGTCTTGGTTGCAGAGTAAAATTCCGAGGACGGAAAGGCTTATTTGTCCCGTTATTGCCTCCGTTGTAAGAATTTCCGGCTGGCCTTTTGATGCTTCGCTTACGAGTAAAATAACTCTCCTTCCGGCTTGATTCAATAACTCGAGCAATCTGGACAGCTTCATTATAAATTTTCTTTTCTAAGCCCGAACATGTTCTCGATGTTTCCTCTCACTCCCGTGACGAACCTACGGGTTTTGGTGTCTTCTTCTTGCATGCTAATTGTTGCAAAGAAAAACAGCTCTTCGTAGCGCTGTTGATATGCGTCCACATCCATCCCTCCCCGATATAAACTCAGGAACTCTTTTTCCATAGAATCTCCAAGCTCCGTGAAAAATATTTCTCAAAGAAGGCTTCTTTATATATAGCCCAAGTTAGTAGGGCGTGCTTGGTCAGTAGATATGCCTTCGTGGATTTCCACCAATGATGTATGTCGCCCTTGAGCATGAAGGTGGCACATAATACTTTCTCTTCCTCTGTGATAGTGATCATGAGGAAATTCCTCTCCATCTCGTCTATCCAAGCAGTCGGCCACAATGGATCGACGGTTTGCCGTTGAATTCCTTGGGTTTCATCTTCAAGAATCTCTCCACTAGTCGAGAGTGGTCCAACTGATTTTGGGGGTTTGCCCCAAACATATGGGGTGGATACCGGTAATTACCCCGAGCCGCTTCCGAACCCGTGACCGGAATCTATGCAGCAGGTTGTTGAGGTGTCCAAGGAGCTGGGTGGTTAACCACCGGTGCTGCATTGGCTTGTCCCGTGTGCATGGGTGCAGCCTCGAGTGGCTTGAAACATAATGCCCATGGCAACTTGCATCCGAGCCCGTGCGTGTTGCATCCGCCTGCTGCGCAGCGGTTCGTCACCATGGTTGCTAGCTCGGTGGTGGAGGTGGCAAATTTGTAGGGTTTTCCGGTTCTGGATTACCTGGTGCATAATCGTTTTCCTGTCTGGTCTCCTCCACGGGTGGTAGTGGTGGAACTGCATTCCGGGTCTGTCGGGTTACTCTACATCCAGACATAATTCCTTTCTGTGATTGGTGGTGCCTGAAAATTATCAAAATAGGTTAGAAGTCATTTATATTTCCTGTAGGCACGTTAACCGATAATCAATTCCAATTCTAACTCATTTTATAAAAAAAAAATACTATCTTTTCTATGCAGGGTCGATGGTATGTCCGACCCTTGGTATCCGACCCTGGGAATGACCTGTTCTTCCCGAGAGCTGAGGGTCGATGCGAGGGTCGATGGGTGTCCGACCCTTAGTTCCGACCCTTAGTTTTCTGTCAGGTTCCCTAGAGCCGAGGGTCGATGGGAGGGTCGATTCAAGGGTCGATGGTTCTAGTCGAATTGTCCGACCCTCAGACTAAAAATCAGATTTTTAAGATCCGATTTTGAGTCATTTCCTATTATTTCTCCTCCGTTTCGACTCGTCTCTCCTCTCTCAGTTGCTACAGTGCTACTCCACTGTTTTTGGTCTGTTTGACTCCGGGTTTCGACGTCCACGTCATCCATATAGGTATGTCCTCTCATTTTTACCTATTTTTAGGTTTTTTTTTCTAGGTTTTTGTCCATTTAACTTGTATTTTCAAATTAAACTTTTTCCAACCGTAAAAATTTGATTTTTATTGAGGGATTTTGTTATTGGTGTCTCGAGGAACGAAAGCCCTCAAAAATTTCTGAGTTTCATCGGTTGGTTATCGAGAAACTTGAATTTTTCCCTTTTTGCCCTAATTTGTCGAAATTTTCGATTTTTCTTGAATTTCTTCAAATTGGACATCGTCAGTTAAAATTTCCTACTGCATGTGGGTTGTAGGGTATGTTTAAACCTACGTAAGTTCTCATGCCCACTTGCATGGTGAGAAATGGGGCTTTATGGTCAACTTAACGTCGTTATTAAATCGAATTTTGGATTTTTATCTTATTAACCCCTTGTCTCCCTTGCTCTTTCTTATCTGCAGATACCATGGCTCGTACCAAGATACCCAGAGTGCGTGATCCACTTCACTTCCGTTCTAATGAAGCCGAGGCACAGTATGCCGACTATGCCCGTAAGAAAGTAGAAGGTGGTCATATGGTGAACTTGGCTGAGCTAGCCTTGTTCAACGTAGAGAGGGCATTTGGTGATATGGGGTGGCTCCCTGTCATCACCTACGACGCATGCACATGTCCGGATTTGGTGCGCCAGTTCTATTGTAATCTCCAGGTGGTGGGGAATTACAATGACGTTGAGCATGGTCAGGAGTTGCGCATCACCCGTTACGTTAAAGGGGTGCACATTTCTTTTGATTATCGGTAACTGGACGATCTGTTGGGCATACCTTATGACGGCCCCATGGTGTACTGTGTGCCTAGAGAGCCACAGTTTGTTTCTATGGAGATGAGGGCAGAGATCGACAACCAGCTGTTACGACCTGATCGCTGGCAGATGAGAGCCTGTTACCTGCGTCCAGCTCCACGGGTCTTCTGCAAGATTATCCAGCATAATCTGATCCCGCAGAGTGGGCACTATGAGAGGGTTTCTCAGCTGACCCAGTTTTTGATATACAGTATCTGCACCAGACAGCCAGTCTGCCTTCCTTACATCATCATGCGGACCATGATTAGTGCTACATTGTCCGGTCATAGGGGTAATCTACCCTATGAACGCATGATTACAGTTCTACTGACCCGTCTGGGGGTTGACCTGGTAGATGAGAAGATACAGGAGAAGTCCTTCTCGTCGCCTCTAGATTGGGAGGCTATTTGCAAGATGGGTATGCGGGATGCCCAGGTTAGTGACGAGGAGAGGAACGAGATGGTGTGCCCTCACACTCGTATCGAGATGGCTGATGCTGAGGCTGCTGCAGCCGCTGCTAGAGCTCGTGTGGATCCCGTCGACGATGATGACCGTATGTATATGGATGTTGACAAGATACCACCGCCTTCACCTACGCGTGCGGCTGGTGTTGGTACTTCTTCTGCGGCGGATCCTGTATCGGAGATCGGTCCTTCTCATGCGGCTGGTCCTTCACGCCCACCTGCTGATGACGTTCTGAGTATGTTTCACGAGATTAGAGAGGCTCAGCGCGCATCGGATCTGAGGATAGGGGAGCTTCTAGACGCCCAGCGCCGGACTGATCAGCGGGTGGCTGATCTCACAGCTAGTCTGCAGGCGACTCAGACTCAGGTGCATGGTTGACTAGAGTCTATGCCGAGGACTACGACAGAGACCGTGAGGCCCCGCCTCCTCCTTCACCTCCAGCTTCTTGATTGTACTTTATTTTCTTGTACTACAGAGTAACTTTTCGGGTTATGGACTGTACTCTGCTTTAGTTGTGTGTATACATTTTGTTTCTCTCTCTCATTGTATGTAACTTGTTTCCCCTTTAATAGATGCATTATTCTCTTTTTAAATTTTGTCTCAATCATCACTTGTGCTTACAGTGTGTTAATATTACGATTTTTACTTTTATCCTATCTCAGTTCACAATTGTCTCGAATGTATGTTAGTTTAGGGGACAAGGCCTGAGATGCTCTGATACCAAGTTGTCACACCCCAATTCCATACTATTCAGAATAGTGTGATGAACCGCTAATAAACCAACGGTTCAACCAGGATCTCGAGTAGGCTATCCCCGCATTATCTAAACTTCCACACATCCGTAATCATAATCAGAGTAAATACACAATAGCAGAAATCTTATAAATAAATGAACTGAGAATCTATGTGATATTAAAATTTAAATAACAATTTATTTTGTTTCAACTGAGACATACATATTTAAATACCAAATACATGTCTTAATAAATCCAAATAAAGAAACCTATAAAATATCTAATCAAATACACACGAGTTGCACTCGCAAGAGGAGTCGTGTGTATCCACTTCAGCTCCCGTACGTAGACGCATTCATATAGTCTTCAACGGTATAACCTGCATCATCAACTAAAAATATTCGACGTCGAGGGGTGAGCACACATCACGGCTCAGTGAGTAGCCAAAACAATGCAACAATACATATGCATGCAATCAATTTATATCTTTGGTTCGGTTTAAAGTTTGCAGTATGCAATAGAAAGGTTTAGGTAGTCAAAGGTTGCGTTTATTGACCCCGCCTCTATACACAAGTGTGTGACGTCACCCGAAGATCACGTTTATCGTCGACTCACATGCACCCAACCATGAACATTATATAACAAAGGTTAACGTTTATTGCTATATATTGCCATACCAACACGTATGCCCCTGTTGGCGAGAGATGCAAACTAGGCTCGCAACTAACCAATCCTAATGCCAAAAGTGTATCCAAGGCCTCACCCCAGCATCCCTCAGAATGTCGATAGAGATAGAACTAAGGCACCCCGATAGAGTCAGAGACTACAAGGACCGAGACCACCTCCCCTGATACTCTACGACATAATAAAATTGCTAAATTAATGGCGATACGACGATGCTAATGCACAAGACTTAAGTTAGAGATAGAGCTAAAGTGCTGAGACCCGCCTAAGGTTAACGTTTATTGACGTTCTCATCACACCTCCCCTGATACTCGCTCGCATCAAGTACACCAACCACACACATACAAGCACATGCCTATTCCTATCATCATCATCATCATCATCATCATCATGTTATAAACAATAAAGTAAATATGCATGAACAAGTAATAGAAATATTGGATGGCATGCTGTATGCACATTACAAACATATTCGCATAGAATCAAGCATGGCATAGGACTCAAGAAAATAGAAAATTGTTTTGTTATTAACCAATTAGTTTGGAGTTCTGGTTCCTCACCTTAGTTTGCTAAAATACACTTTTCCAAGCTTTAGAATCACCTTTACAATGTTATTATATTGCTAGAAGACCTATCAAAGTCGATAAAATTTAATTAGAATTAATTACAGATTTAAAAACCACTCTGTTAACTGAGGGTCGGAGGTAGGGTCGGAGTCCTGATCGACCCTGGGTGCGACCCTCCCTTAACTCTGAACTTCCCGAACACCGAGGGTCGATGGTCAGAATCACCTAGGGTCGGATGGTCATCGACCCTTAGTGAGACCCTCTGTGCACTTTGGTCCAATTTCCCTCTTTTTAATCCATTCTTCGTGTTTGGGTCCTATGGCTTGCTTCTACATTCCATTTAACATTCATTCCATGGTCTAGAACCATGAATCATCCACCTAAATAGCTTTCATGCATTCTTCTGTGGTTTTCCATGAAAACCTAACCATGGGTTGATGGTTTGGGTTTCTCTGAGATCACACTCTCATCAATAGCTAACCTAAGGTCTATAGAAACTCATGGAATTAGTATCCATACCTGAGAAGAATAATCCTTCTCTGCAACTCTTCTCTTTAAAGCTTAATTCTCTTCCTTGTTTCTCTTCTTCTTCTTTTCCTTCTCTTCTCTTTCTCTCAATTCAATTAGGGTTGTGAAAGGAGTGAAAGTAGGTTAGGGACGTCCTTTAAATAGAGTAGGAACATCCTAAAATAAGTCCCTTTGAGATTAGGAAAGAATCCCAATCGAAAATTAGTAAATTTCCTAATTCTATTTCCTACGGTAACCGAGGGTCGATGGGAGGGTCGATGATCCCGTCGACCCTAGGGTTCTAAGCTGTCCGACCCTCCCTTCAAAACTGAGGGTCTGACTTTCTGTTTTGGGAGGTCCGACCCTGCTTAGCTGGGTATGCGACCCTTCCCCTATTTTAAGTGTTTTTGGGTCGATTTGATACCTGGGATCTCGATCTCCTTCACGCTCTTGGTCCATTTGACTCGACCATGACGGGTAAACCTGGTTCAAGGTGGTAAGATCGGGTTAGATTGACACGGGTCTTACAAATAGCTACTCTTTCAAGCTTTAGAATCACCTTTATAATGTTATTATATTGCTAGAAGACCTAACAAAGTCGATAGAATTTAATTAGAATTAATTCTAATTTTAAAAGCCATTCTGTTAACTGAGGGTCGGAGGTAGGGTCGGAGTCATGATCGACCCTGGGTGCGACCCTCCCCAACTCTGGACTTCCAGAACCCTGAGGGTCGATACTCAGGTCACATAGGGTCGGATGGTCATCGACCCTCTGTGCAACCCTCGGTGGTTTTGGTCAATTTTCCTCCTTTTAATCCATTCTTCGTGGTTGGGGTCCTATGGCATGCTCCTACAGTCCATTCAACATGCATTCCATGGTCTAGAACCATGAATCACCCACCTAAACAGCTTTCATGTATTCTCCCATGGTTTTCTATGAAAACCTAACCATGGGTTGATGGTTTGGGTTTCTCCGAGATCACACTCTCATCATTATCTAACCTAAGGCCTGTAGAAACTTATAGAATTAGTATCCATAACTGAGAAGAACACTCCTTCTCTTCAACTCTTCTCCTTTTGCTTTCTTCTCTACCTTGTTTCTCTTCTTCTTCTCTTCCTTCTCTTCTCTTTCTCTCAATTCAATTAGGGTTGTAAAAGGAGTGAAATAGGTTTAGGAATGTCCTATTTATAAAGTATAAACATCCTAAAATAAGTCCCTTTGAGATTAGGAAAGAATCCTAATCGAATTTACAAAAATTTCCTAATTTCAGTTTCAGCGGAAACTGAGGGTCGATGCGAGGGTCGATGATCCCGTCGACCCTAGGTTTCCTAATGAGTCCGACCCTCCCTGTAAAACAGAGGGTCTGACTTTCTGTCTTGGGGGGTCCGACCCTCCCTTGCTGGGTATGCGACCCTCCCTTTAAATTAAGTGTTTTTGGGTCGATTTGATACCTGGGATCACGATCTCCTTCACGCCCTAGGTTCATTCATCTCGTCTATGATGGGTAAACCTGGTTCAAGGTGGTAAGACCGGGTTAGTGTGATATGAGTCTTACAACTCCCCCCTACTTATAAAAATTTCGTCCTCGAAATTGTACATACCTTCAGAATCAAATAAGTAAGGGTATTGCGTTCGTATAACATTTTCTTCTTCCCATGTAATTTCTTCCATGTCTCTACTTTTTCAGGTGACCTTAACATAGTAGATATCTCGATTGCGTAGTCGTTGAACCTTTCAGCTAGTGATTTCAGTTGGTGTTACTTCGAATGTCAAATCATCAGTCAATTCTGATAAATCTACTGTCAACACGTGCGTTGGATCCTTGACATACTTCTTCAATAGGTAAATATGAAATACGTTATGCACACTTGACATAGATGGTGGTAGTGCTAACTGATAAGCCACTTTCCCACGCTTAGCTAAAATCTCATACGGCCCGACATATCTTGGACTTAGTTTCCCTTTCTGTCCGAACCTTTTCAATCCTCGCATAGGCGATACCTTCAAAAATACTTTATCACCTATAGCGAACTCAGGATCTCTGCGACGAGTATCTGCATACTGCTTCTGACGGTTCTGAGCTGTTCTCTCTCTTTCCTTGATAATGTCGACCACTCGATAAGTCTCTTCAACAAATTCAGGTCCAACAATACTACGTTCTCCAACTTCATTCCAAAATAAAGGAGTTCGACACTTTCTGCCATACAGTGCTTCATAGGGTGACATCTGTATAGTAGCCTGATAGCTATTGTTATAAGCGAACTCAATCAGTGATAATCTCTCATCCCATGATCCCTTGAAGTCAATTATACATGCTCGTAGCATATCTTCTAGAATCTGGATTGTACGCTCTGACTGTCCATCTGTCTGTGGGTGGAATGCAGTACTGAACTTCAATGTTGTACCCATGACCTTTTGCAATCCCTCCCAAAACTTGGAAGTAAATCTTGGGTCTCTATCGGACGGAACGCTCTCTGGTACACCGTGTAATCGAACAATATTATCCACATACAGCTTTGCTAACCTTTCCAGTGTATACTGAGGTCGTATCGGTATGAAGCGAGCTGTTTTAGTCAGACGGTCTATAATCACCCAAACTGCGTCAACCGCTCGAGGAGTCAGTGGTAACCCCGTGACGAAGTCCATAGTGATGCAGTTCCATTTCCATGTTGGTTTCGGTAACCGCTGTAACAGTCCTGCGGGTCTTTGTCATTCAGCCTTTACTTTCTGACAATTTAGGCATTGAGACACGAACTTAGCTACATCTGTTTTCATTCCTCTCCACCAATATAGTTTCTTTAGATCATGATACATTTTTGTACTTCCAGGATGTATCGAATAGATGGTGGTATGGGCTTCTTTCATCAGTCGGTGTCTAATGTCCACACTTTCTGTTTCAGGTACACATATTCTTCCTTTGTATTTCAGTACTTTCTCTTCGTCCAAGGTGAACTCAGGGTTAGTCCTACCTTTCTCGATATCTTCTTGTACTGTTCTCAGATAAGGATCTGATTTGATAGCTGTCTTCACTTCATCCATTATATCCGGTATAATTTTCATTGCCGCGAACATATTTGAAAACCGATGAATAAACCCTTGGTTGGCTGATCCATCCGTTGTATCTATCACATATTGTTCATTGCCATGATTGAATACCATTTCGGTAGTACATGTGGCTGCAGTTGTACTAACCTCCCCTTGAGATTTTATCATCGGCTTTCTACTCAACGCATCTGCTACTACGTTAGCTTTCCCCGGATGATACTGAATATCACAATCATAGTCTTTCAATAGTTCCAGCCATCTTCTTTGCCTTATATTCAACTCATTCTGATTAAATAAATAAGTAAGACTTTTATGGTCCGACTTAATCTGAAATTTCTCTCCGTACAGGTAATGTCTCCATATCTTGACAGCATGTACTACTGCTGCTAACTCCAAATCATGAGTGGGATAATTTTTCTCATGTGTCTTCAACTGTCTTGAGGTATAAGCAACTACTTGTTCTCCTTGCATAGGCACACATCCTAATCCCAGTCTTGACGCATCAGTGTATAGGATAAATGGCTGTCCTGGAACCGGAATAGTCAAAATCAGAGCGGATATCAATCTGGTCTTTAATATATGGAAGCTCTTCTCACATTTATCCGTCCACACAAACTTTTCACCTTTCTTAATCAAACTGGTGAGAGGTACGACAATCCAGGAATAGTCTTCCACAAATCTCCGATAATAACCAGCGAGACCCAAAAAACTTCTAATTTTTGCAACGCTCTTTGGTGCTTCCCACTTTACAATAGCCTCGATCTTGCTGGGGTCCACTTTGATTCCTTCAACGGATACTACATGGCCTAAGAAGGAGACTTCACTTAGCCAAAACTCACACTTGGTAAATTTGGCATATAACTTCTCTTTCCTTAAACGCTGTAGGGCAGCGTTTAGGTTCTTGATATGGGTTTCTTTGTCCTTGGAATATACCAATATATCATCAATAAATACAATAACCGACGTATCCAACATATCGTGGAAGACCCGGTTCATATGTTCCATGAAAGTTGCTGGTGCGTTTGTTAATCCAAAAGACATGACCAAAAACTCATAATGTCCATATCTGGTCCCGAAAGCTATCTTAGGAATATCACCCTCTTAATCTTCAACTGATGATAGCCTGATCGAAGATCGATCATAGAAAATACTTTTTCTCCTTGCAAATGATCAAACAAGTCATCGATCCGAGATAGTGGATATCGATTCTTGATTGTCAGTTTATTCAACTCCCGATAGTCGATACATAATCGAACGCTACCGTCCTTCTTCTTTACGAATAATACCGGTGCTCCCCATGGTGATATACTGGGTGGAATATAACCCTTGTCCATCAGTTCTTGTAGTTGCGCTTTCAACTCCTTCAGTTCAGTATGAGCCATTCTATAAGGTGCTTTTGATACTGGTGTGGCTCCAGGTATAAGATCTATCACAAACTCTGTGGCTCGGTCGGGTGGTAATCCTGGTAGTTCCTCCGGAAATAAGTCGGGATAGTCCCGCACGACATCAATATCTTCCATTCGTGGTGCTTCCTTGGTTAGGTCGACCACTGATACTAGATACCCGACTGCCCCCTTCTCAAGGCACTTCTTAGCCTTTAGTGCTAAGAGTATGAGCTTACATTTACGGGGCAGTTTGGTTCCCGTAAAACTAAATTATGCTCCTTCTTTATCTTTAAATGTTAGCTTCTTTTCGGCGCATAATAGGTTCACAGAATGCTGAGCTAACCAGTCCATTCCCAAGATGACGTCAAAGTCTGCCATTTTCAGTTGGATCAAGATTGCATCTAAGGTTTTCTCGCCAATGAGAACTGGACATGGTCCATAACCTTTTTCTAATTCCACTTCTAACCCCATCGGTGACCGTACAAGTAGTTTGTAGTCCAATGTTTTGATGGGTAATTTCAGCTTCTTTCCGAATGACACAGATATAAAGGAATGAGTAGCTCCTGAATCGAAGAGTACTCTAGCGGGTACGCCATTTATAGGTACGATACCTGTGATTTGTTTTACTTAGTCTACATGCTCATACAATGTAATTACAACTTAAAAGGTTTCAGTCATACCTATTACCACATCGGGTGATGCGGCAGCATCCTCGGTTGTAACCGCATATACTCGTCCTTGATGTAACTGCTTCTTGGGCTTAGGACACTCCCTTGCCATATGTCCTACTTGGTTGCAGTTATAACATTTTGGACCCTCAGAATTTGGCTTCGGCTGATGTTGAGCTACTGGAGTAGTCTTGGGTGCAACAGTAAAGCCTTGAGCACGGAAGGGTTTAAATGTCTTGTTGTTCCCTCCGTTATAAGCATTACCGGCTGGCCTTTTTATACCTCTGTTCTGTGTAAAGTAACTCTCCTTCTGGCTCGATTCTATAACTCGAGCAATTTGGACAGCTTCATTATATACCTTCTTCTCCAAACCCAGAATGTGTTCTCTAATGCTTCCTCTCAATCCCGTGACAAACCTATGGGTCTTAGTGTCTTCTTATTGCATACTGAGTGGTGCAAAGAAAAATAGCTCCTCATAACGCTGTTGATATGCATCCACAAACATCTGGCCCTGATATAAACTCAGGAACTCCTTCTCCATTGAATCTCTGAAGCTTCGGGAAAAATACTTCTCAAAGAATGCTTCTTTATAAATACCCCAAGTCAATAGGGCGTGTTTGGTCAGTAGATATGCCCTGATAGATTTCCACCAATGATGTGCATCGCCTTTCAGCATGAAGGTGGCACATAACACCTTTTCTTCTTCTGTGATGGTCATCATGAGGAAGTTTCTCTCCATCTCGTTGATCCAATGTGCTAGCCATAACGGATCAGACGATTTACCGTGAAATTCCCTGGGCTTCATCTTCAAAATCTCTCAACCAGTCGAGAGTGATCCATCTGATTTTGGGGGTATGCCCCAAACATAGGTTGTGGATACTGATACTGAACCTGAGCTGCTTTCGGACCTGGTACTGGAATTTGTGCAGCTGGTGGTTGAGGTGTTTGAGGTGCTAGGTGGTTACCCACCGGTGTTGCACTAGCTTGTCCGGTCTGCATGGGTGTAGCATGTGCGGCCTGGAACATAATCCCCATTGCAACTTGCATTTGAGCATGTGCATGTTGCATCTGTTGTAGCTGCTATGCTAGATTCATTACCACAGTTGCTAACTCCGGTGGTGGAGGTGGCAAGTTGGTAGGATTTGCCTGATCTAGATTGACTGGTGGTGCAACCTGCGGGTTTTTCTGGGCGTATATATTTTCTTGGCTAGTTTCCTCCACAGGTGGTGGTGGAATTGCATTTCAGCTTTGCCTGGTTACTCTACGTCCAGACATGTTTTCTTCTGAGATTTGGTGGTGCCTGAAAATCATCAAAATAGGTGAGACAATCATTTATACTATATGTAGGCATGTTAATCGATGTAAAATTTCAAAATTTCCATCTCATTCTATGAAAATGTTGTCTTTTCTATGCAAGGTCGATGGTGGGGGTCGATGGTATGTCCGACCCTCAGTATCCGACCCTGGGAATGACCTGTTCTTCCCGAGAGCTGAGGGTCGATGTGAGGGTCGATGGGTATCTGACCCTCAGTATACGACCCTGGTTTTCTGTCAGCTTCCCAAGAGCTGAGGGTCGATGGGAGGGTCGATCCAAGGGTCGATGACCCTGGTCGAATTGTCCGACCCTCAGACTAAAAATCAGACATTTAAGATCCGATTCTGGGTTCATTCTTTATTATTTCTCTCCCGTTTCGACTCGTCTTTTTCCCTGAGTTGCTACAGTGCCAACTACGCTATTTTGGTCAGTTTGGGTCCGTGTTTCGTCGTCCACATCATCCCTACATGTATGCTTTCTCGTTTTTACCTGTTTTTAGGTTTCCATATCTAGGTTTTTATCCTTTTAACTTGTATTTTTCAAATTAAACTTTTTCCAACCGTAAAAATTTGATTTTTATTGGGGGCTTTTGTTTTTGGTGTCTCGAGGAACGAAAGCCCTCAAAAATTTTTGAATTTCATCGGTTGGTTATCGAGAAACTTAGATTTTTACTCTTTTTGCCCTAATTTGTCGAAATTTTTGATTTCTCGCAATTTCTTCAAATTGGACTTCATTAGTTAGAATTTCTTACTGTCTGAGTGTTGTAGAATGTGTTGGAACCTACGTAAGTCCTCCTGCCCACGTGTATGGGTGACAAGTGAGGCTTTTGGCCAACTTACGTCGTTATAACGTCAACTTTCGGATTTTATCCTATTAACACATTATCGCCTTTTTCTTTCTTATTTGCAGATACAATGGCTCGTACCAAGGTACCCCGAGTTCGTGATCCTCTTCACTTCTGTTCCAACGAAGCCGAGGCACAGTATGCCCACTACGCTCGTAAGAAGGTCAAGGGTGGTCGTATGGTGAACTTGGCTGAGTTAGCCTTGTTCAACGTGGAAAGAGCCTTTGGTGATATGGGGTGGCTCCCTGTCATCACCTACGACGCTTGCACATGCCCGGATTTAGTGCGACAGTTTTATTGTAATCTCCAGGCGGTGGGGGATTACAATGATGTGGATAGGGGTCACGAGCTACGCATCACTAGCTATGTAAAGGGAGTGAACATTTCATTCAATTATCGGCAGTTGGCCGACCTACTGGGCATTCCCTATGATGGCCCCATGGTTTACTGTGCTCCTGGAGAGCCCTAGTTCGTTTCCCTAGAGATGAGGGCTGAGATTGATAGTCAGCTACTACGACCTGATCGCTGACAGATGAGAGCTTGCTACATGCGTCCTGCTCCACGGGTCTTTTGCAAGATTATCCAGCATAATCTGATCCCGCAGAGTGGTCATTACGAGAGGGTTTCTGGGTTTCTCAGCTGACCCAATATCTTCTGTACAACATTTGCACTAGACAGCCCGTCTGCCTTCCTTACATCATCATGCGGACTATGATCAGTGCCATACTGCCCAGTCATAGGGGTAATCTACCCTATGGACGTATGAACATTATTCTGCTTACTCGCCTGGGGGTTGATTTGGTGGATGAGAAGATTCAGGAGAAAATCTTCTCGTCGCCTCTAGATTGGGAGGCTATCTGCAAGATGGGTATGCGGGATGCCCAAGTCAGTGACGAGGAGAGGAACGAGATGGTGCACCCTCACACTCGCATCGAGATTGCTGACGCTGAGGCCACTGCTGCCACTGCTAGAGTTCATACGGATCCTGCCGATGACGATGATCGCACATATATGGATGTCGACTCGATACCACCGCCTTCACCCACGCATGCGGCTGGAGCTGGTACTTCTTCTGCGGCGGGTCCTGCACCTGAGACTGGTCCTTCTCATGCGGCTGGTCCTTCACGCCCATCTTCTGATATGATGGAGATGTTGCATGAGATCAGAGAGGCTCAGCGCAGATCCGATCTGAGGATGGAGGAGCTTCTAGACGCCCAGCGCCGGACTGATCAGCGGGTGGCTGATCTCACGGCTAGTCTTCAGATGACTCAGACTCAGGTGGCCTGGTTGACTAGAGTCTATGCTGAGGACTATGACAGAGATCGTGAGGCACCGCCTCCTCCTTCGCCTCCAGCTTCTTGATTGTATTTATTTTCTTTGTACTACAGAGTAACTGTCCGGGTTGTGGACTGTACTCTGCTTTAGTTATGTATATACGTTTGTTTCTCTCTCATTGTATGTAAAATTCTTTCCCCTTTTATAGATGCATTATTCTCTTTTTAAATTTGGTCTCAACCATCACTTGTGCATATAGTGTGTTAATATTACTGTTTTTACTTTTTAACCTATCTCAGTTCACAATTTTCTTGAATGTATGCTAGTTCAGCGAACAAGGCCTGAGATGCTCTGATACCAAGTTGTCACACCCCAATTCCGCACTATTCAGAATGGTGTGATGAACCGCTAATAAACCAACGGTTCAACCAGGATCTCGAGTAGGCTATCTCCGTTTTATCTAAACCCCATACATCCATAATCATAATCAGAGTAAATACACAATAGCGGAAGTCTTATAATAAAATGAACTGAGAATCTACTGTGATATTAATATTTAAATAGAAAATTATTCTGTATCAACTGAGACATAAATAAATATCAAATACATGTCCATAATAAATCCAAGTAAAGAAAACTAAGAAAATATCTAATCGAATACACATGAGTTGCACTTGCAAGAGGAGTCATGTGTATCCACTTCAGCTTCAACTTCCATCGTCGCTACGTTCCCGTATGCTGGAGCATTTACATAATCTTCAACGGTAAAACCTGCATCCTCAACTAAAAATATTAAACGTCGAGGGGTGAGCACACATCACGGCTCAGTGAGCAAAACAAAACAATGCAACAGTACATATGCATGCAATCAATTCATATCTTTAGTCTGGTTTATAGTTTGCAATGCGCAATAGAAAGGTTGGGTGGTCAAAGGTTAACGTTTATTGACTCCGCCTCTATACACAGGGTGTGGAAGTCCACCCAAAGGTTAACATTTTTTGTCGTCCCCATCCATCCTAATCATGAATATTATACAACAAAGGTTAACGTTTATTGCTGTATAGTGCCATACCAACACGTAAGCCCCTGCTGGCGAGGGCTTGCAAACTGGGCTCGCAACTAACCAATCCTAATGCCAAACAGTGTATCCAAGGCCTCACCCCAGCATCCCTCATAATGTCCATAGAGATAGAGCTAAGGCCCACCGGTAGAGTCAGAGACTACAAGGACTGAGACCACCTCCCCTGATACTCTAAGACATAATAGTTTTGCTAAAGTAATGGCGATACGACGATGCTAATGCACAAGACTTGAGTTGAAAATAGAGCTAAAGTGCTGAGACCCGCCAAAGGTTAACATTTATTGACGTTCTCATCACACCTCCCCTGACACACACATACAAACACATGCCTATTCCTATCATCATCATCATCATCATGTTATAAACAATAAAGTAAAAATGCATGAACAAGTAATAGAAATATTGGATGACATGTTGTATGCACATTACAAACATATTCGCATAGAATCGAGCATGGCATTGGACTCACGAAAAAGAAAACAGTTTGTTATTAATCAATTAGTTTAGAGTTCTGTTTCCTCACCTTAGCTTGCTAATAGCTACTCTTCCAAGCTTTAGAATCACCTTTATAATGTTATTATATTGCTAGAAGACCTAACAAAGTCAATAGAATTTAATTAGAATTAATTTTAATTTTAAAAACCATTCTGTTAACTGAGGGTCGGAGGTAGGGTCGGAGTCATGATCGACCTTGGGTGCGACCCTCCCCAACTCTGGACTTCCAGAACCCTGAGGGTCGATACTTAGGTCACATAGGGTCGGATGGTCATCGACCCTCTGTGCGACCCTCGGTAGTTTTGGTCAATTTTCCTCCTTTTAATCAATTCTTCGTGGTTGGGGTCCTATGGCTTGCTCCTACAGTCCATTCAACATGCATTCCATGGTCTAGAACCATGAATCACCCACCTAAACAGCTTTCATGTATTTTCCCATGGTTTTCCATGAAAACCTAACCATGGGTTGATGGTTTGGGTTTCTCCGAGATGACACTCTCATCATTATCTAACCTAAGGCCTGTAGAAACTTATGGAATTAGTATCCATACCTGAGAAGAACACTCCTTCTTTGCAACTCTTCTCCTTTTGCTTTCTTCTCTACCTTGTTTCTCTTCTTCTTTTCTTCCTTCTCTTTTCTTTCTCTCAATTCAAATAGGGTTGTAAAAGGAGTGAAATAGGCTTAGGAACGTCCTATTTGTAAAGTATAAACATCCTAAAATAAGTCCCTTTGAGATTAGAAAAGAATCCTAATCGAATTTACAAAAATTTCTTAATTTCATTTTCGGCGGAAACTGAGGGTCGATGATCCCGTCGACCCTAGGTTTCCTAATGAGTCCGACCCTCCCTGTAAAACAGAGGGTCTGACTTTTTGTCTTGGGGGGTCTGACCCTCCCTTGCTGGGTATGCGACCCTCCCTTTAAATTAAGTGTTTTTGGGTCAATTTGATACCTGGGATCACGATCTCCTTCACGCCATAGGTCCATTCATCTTGTCCATGATGGGTAAACCTGGTTCAAGGTGGTAAGACTGGGTTAGTGTGATACGGGTCTTACATGTAGTGTTTGAAAAGTTATAAAACACGTGAGGCAATCATTATATACTTCATTCTCATATTTGGATACACTAACCAATGGTATTTTCAAATTTTTCAGATCATTCAGTGAAAAATACTGTCTTTTCTATGTAGGGTCGATGGGTATCTGACCCTTAGTATCCGACCCTGGGAAATCATCCATTTTTCCTGAGAGCCAGGGGTCGATGGGGGGGGGGGTCGGAGTATGTTCGACCCAGGGTGCGACCCCTGGTTCTCTGTCAGGTTCCCGAGTATATAATGCCATTGGTCAAGGCACTACAAGAGTAAATTTGGAGAAGCTTTCATACATCAATAAATCAGGTATAAATCAGGAGAAAGATTTCGTACATCAATAAATTAGGTACAAATCAGAAGATGTACGCTCAACACGATTAAACATTTAACTATTCATTCAGTTTATATCTCTGTTCATGTTGTCGATCATGAGAATGGTTCAGATTGGTATAATCAGGACTAATACTAAAGAAACAATATATATAACTCCAATTGACAGGTTAAATCAAGAAGGTATCCTGTCAAGGCTCGAGAAATTAAAATCAAGTATGTACATCCTCTATAATCATAAGAGTAAGTCAATAATGCACCACATCCTATATAAACCTATCTACTTATATGACCATAATAGATTTGATCCTTTGCTGAAAATGTCTGAGGCATCATCTTCAGAAGACATTCTTCAATGCTTGTCGGATCATTATGTCATGACGCAACTATCCCATACATCTGTGGCTGATAAGGTTAACCACCTTGATACACTGCTTGTTGTGCATCAAACTCCTGCACTGGGGTGTACATTACTGGGACTTGCTGTGTGGTAGGCACTGTGTTATAGCTAACAGGTGTTGGGGTACAGTGATGCTACCAATTGATACCGTACTTGGTTTGACCCGGAGGTGTTGATGTAGCATCAACAACTTGGGTAGTGATTTACATGGCAACTTGCATAGTCGGTCTCATCTGTTGTTGCTCTTGTATTTTATTGGGTCAAGTTTATGACAACTATGATCAAGGTAATTGGTAGTCCAGGTGGTCGGCTAGAGTGGCCTGGTTGTTCACTTCCTTCTTTTTTTTTTGTTGCTCTAATATGATTACCAACTCAGATGAGTTTTCATTACTTGTTCTCGACCCAGATAATGGTGGGGTTAAGTTGCAACCTCTTCTTAATGCTCAGCGGGTAATGGATCAGCTTGTGGTGGATCTCACCCTGAGTCTCCATGTCACCCAAGAGTATAGCTTTATTTTCTTTTATAGTTACTCTCATTTTTGGTGTATAGCTATTGTTCTCCTATCTCTGTCGCATTCAGCCCGAGATCTTTTCCGTTATCTCTACAGGGTTTTGGCATTACTAGCCATTTTCCTTCTTCCTCTGTCCTACATTGAGTTTCACATCTTGTGAGTACCAACTCGGTATTCCAATTTTCTACTGTACAGATGCTTCTTTCTTGCTACAGTACTATATCCTTAGTATACTCGGATAATTACCCAACTTATAGATAATACCCAATATTATTTGTTTATTTGGATGATTTTTGGTCTTCTCTTTCTGTTTGAGTGTATATATATGATTTCACCTTTAATATGTACATTATTGTCTTGTTTAAGTTCTGTCTCAATCAACACAGGTGCTTATGGTTTGTTTGTATTAAAGCTTTTAATTTATCCTAACTCAGTTCATGGACTCCAGTGGAAGTATTCAGGTTTAATGGGTAAGGCCTACGAGAGCTCTGATACCAAGTTGTCACACCCCAATTCCACACTAATCAGAATGGTGTGATGAACCGTCAATAAAGGTTCAACCAGGATCTCGAATAGGCTATCCCACATATGATAAACCAAAACACATTCTACATTAATTAGAGGTAATAAAGTAAATAGTGGAAGTCTTATAGTAAATGAACTGAAAATCTAACTGTGATAACCATAAATAAATGCCAAATTATTGATAAATCAACTGAGACATAATTAAATAAATACCAATTACATGTCTTTAATAAAATTAAACAAAATCTAATCGAATACGCATGAGTTGCACTCACATGAAGGGTCATGCATATCCACTAAGTCTTCAGCTTCCATTGTCGCCACATGCCCGTACACAGGAGCGTTCATATAATCTTCAACGGTGGTACCTGCATCATCAACTAAAAGTATTCGAATTCGAAAGGGTGAACACACATCACGGCTCAGTGAGCAAACAAAACAATGCAACAATACATATACATGCAATCAATTCATATCTTTGGTCTGGTTTAAAGTTTGCAATGTGCTATAGAAAGGATAGGTGGCCGCCGCACCTCTATACACGAGTGTGTGGAAACGTCCAATGAAAACGGCACTGTCTCCCCACATGCACCCACCATGGACAATATACACCCCATGAAAACGACATGGCTGTACCGGTTGCCCATACCAACACGTAAGCCCCTGTTGGCGAGGGCTTGTAAATTGGGCTCGCAACTAACCAACCATAATGTCAAACAATGTATCCAAGGCCTCACCCCAGCATCCCTCAATACATCCATAGAGATAGAGCTAGGGTCTGGTGACCAGGCTGAACCACAATGCCACGTCCCCCCTGATGCCCTACGACATATTAGTTCCACTAAGGTAATGGCGATACGACGATGTTAGTGGACAAAACTTGAGTAAAGATAGAGCTAGAGTCTGGTGACCAGGCTGAACCGAACCACAATGTCACGTCCTCCCCCTGATGCTCCACTCGCATCAAGCATACTAAAACTTGCTTAGTGGACATGACTTGAATAGACCATGGCACAATATACCCCGATGAGAACGGCATCGAAGTATCGATTGATACCATCCATACCAGCACCATGTACACCAGCCAAACACAAACATTCACATGCCTATTCCTACCATCATCAACATCATCATGTTATAATCAATAAATTTAAATATGCATGAACAGTAATAATAGAAATATTGGATGACTTGTTGAATGCACATTACAAGCATACACGCATATCATAATCATGGTATTGGACTCAAGAAATAAAAACAGTTTGTTATTAACCAATTAGTTTAGGTCTTGTTCCCTCACTTTAGCTTGTTAATAGATCCTCTTCCATGCTTTAGAATCACCTTTATATTGTTATTATATTGCTAGAAAACCTAACAAAGTCGATATAATTTAATTAGAATTAATTCTGAATTTAAAACCATCCTGTTAACTTGGGGTCGGAGGTAGGGTCGGAGTAATGATCGACCCCTGGTGCGACCACCTCTATTCTGGACTTCCCGAACACTGGGGGTCGATGCTCAGGGTCTGGTAGGGTCGATTGGCCATCGACCCCCTGTGCGACCCCCTGTGGGTTTTGGTCAATTTTCTTCCTTTCCGTCCATTCTTCGTGTTTGGGGTCCTATGGCTTGCTCCTAAAGTCCATTCTACAGACATTCTATGGTCTAAAACCATGAATCATTCACCTATATAGCTTTCATGAATTTCCCCATTATTTTCTATGAAAACCTAACCATGGGTTGATGGTTTGGGACTCTCCGAGATCATACTCTCTTCATTATCTAACCTAAGGTCTGTAGAAACTCATGGAATTAGTATCCATACCTGAGAATAATACTCCTTTTCTGCAACTCTTCTCCTTTTTGCTTTCTTCTCTTCCTTGCTTCTCTTCTTCTTCTCTTCCTTCTCTTCTCTTTCTCTCAATCCAATTAGGATTGTAAAAGGAGTGACAGAGGCTTAGGGATGTCCTATTTATAGAGTAAAACCTCCCAAAATAAGTCCCATTGAGTTTAGGAAAGGTTCCAATCGAAATTAGGAAAGTTTTCTAATTTTCGGTTCGTGCTGTTTTTCCCGAATACTGGGGGTCGATGAAGGGGTCAATGAGGGGGTCGGACAATCCGAGACCCCCTACGACCCCTAGTCATGGGTCGATGGTGGGGGTCTATGAGGGGGTCGGACCTGCCTGTTTAGGCATGCGACCCTACCCTCATTTTGACTGTTTTTGAGCAAATTTTCATACTAGGTCTTGGGTTTCTTCACACACTTGGTCCACTTGGCTCGACCATCATATGTAGACGGGTCACGACACGAAATGTAAGGTTAGACCAAGTTCGTGGCGTGCAGGTCTTACAAGTAGTGTGGTAGTGTCAGCACTCAATTTTTCGCCCCTGTGGGGATCCCCGCTCTCATTGGGTACCATACACAATGAGAGGGGTGTATAATAAAAAAAAATGTTATATATTAGAGGTGTATATAACAAAAAAATATAATATTGTTATTATATATATATAATAATAATATGTTATTATATATAATAGTAATAATATATGTGTTATTATATATATATATATATATATATATATATATATATATATAATATATATATATATATATATATATATATATATAATATATATATATAATATATATATATATATATATATATATATATATATATATATATATATATAGAAAAAAAATAATAAATAAATAAATAAAAATCTCTGTTTTGGTCCCCAAAAGAGGGATCGAACTTGAAAAAAAAGAGAAAAAAAAATCAAAAGAAAAAGAGGAGAGAAAGAGAGATTGAGAGAGACGGTGAGGGGGAAAGTTGCAGGGGAAGAGGGAGAGGTCGACACCTTACCCCTCCTCCCCGAAATCCCTCCCCCAAAGCTGCCGGTCTCCCGGCGTCTCCCCATCCACCTCGAACCCCTCCCTTCATCAGCCCCCTTTTTTTGTGAGTATAAGGAGCAGCATCGGCTTCTCCAGAGAGAGGAGAAAGAAACGAAAAAAAAACAGAGAAAGAAAAGGAGAGAGAAACGAAAAAAACAGAGAAAAAAAAGAGAGAGAAGAGAAGAAAGAAGAAAGGAGGAGAAGAGGGAGAAGAAAGAAGAAGAAAAAAAGGAGAAGGAAGAAGAAAGAAGAAGAAGAGGGAGGAAGAAGGCGGCAGCAGAGGCTGCTGCCACAAAGAAAAAAAAAAGCAGAGGGAGAGGAAGAAGAAAGCCGCGGCGACAGCTGCTATAAAAAAAATCAGAAACAGAGAAGAAGAAGAAGAAGAAGAAGAAGAAGAAGAAGAATAAGAAGAAGAGAAGAAAGAGAGAGGGAGAAGGAAAAGGAAGGCAGTGGCAGCAGAGCCGCCGCCGTCGAAGAGAGAAAGGGAGCAGCTCTGCTGCTGCTCCGAAAGAGAAAAAACGAAAAAAAAAATGAAACAGAGAAGAAGAAGAAGAAGAAGAGAAGAAGAAGAAGAAGAAGAAGAAGAAGAAGAAGAAAGTAGCGGCAGCAGAGCCGCCGCCCTCGAAGAGAGAGAAGGAGCAGCTCTGCTACTGCTCCAGAAAGAAAAAAAAAACAGGAAGGGAGAAGAAGAAGAAGAAGAAGAAATAAGGAGAAAAAAAAAAGGGGGGAGGAAATCCAGCAAGAAAAAAAGAAGAAAGGGGTGACATCATAGCCACCGCTACCGCCGTGGAGGTGATAGTACACAGCCGCCGCTGTGAGGGAAGGAGCAGCTTCCCTTTTTGCCAGTGATCTCGATCGACAGGTATATTTTATTTTTGTTATTATTATTATTATTTAGTGATTGGTTGGCTTGTTTTTGGTTTGTTTTGGTCTAGGACGAGTTCCAGTTTGGTTGGGTATAAGTGAGGGCCGGTTTGGATCGGTCCGACCATATGATGAAAATTATAATGTGGTTGACCCAACCGCATGATCTGAATTTTTTGTGATTTGATCATGACCACATGATTGGGATTTTAATGAGTTGATCTTAACCATTGATTTGGAATTTTTTATGTGATTAAAGTACATCCATTGATCATAATTTTATAATGTGCATTTTAATATAGTCATTAGATGTGATTTTGAATGATCTGAACCATTGGATGTTCACCTTAAATGTCTTAGATGAATCTGGACCATCGGATCTTCATCATGGATGCTTAAAATGAATTTGAACCGTTAGATTGTCTTTGGGAGTGATTTAAATGATTCTGAACCATTAGATTATCATTTTGAATGATCTGAACCGTTGGATGTTCACCTTAAATGTCTTAGATGAATCTGGACCATCGGATCTTCATCATGGATGCTTAAAATGAATTTGAACCGTTAGATTGGCTTTGGGAGTGATTTAAATGATTCTGAACCATTGGATTATCATTTTGAATGATCTGAACCGTTGGATGTTCACCTTAAATGTCTTAGATGAATCTGGACCATCGGATCTTCATCATGGTTGCTTACTTCTGCTGCGGCGGCTTCGGTACCTGAGGGCAGTCCATCTCATGATGCTGGTCCTTCACGCCCACCTTCTGATATGATGGAGGTGCTGCGCGAGATCAGAGAGACTCAGCGCAGATCGGACCTGAGGATGGAGGATTTGCTAGATGCTCGGCCGCATGAGAGTGGATGAGCCGTTGGCTGCTCGGCACACCTCGACGCGCCGGATAGGTGAGCTCATGGAGATCCAGGCGTGCGACCGACAGAGAGTAGCCGATCTCACGGCTAGTCTACGAATGACCCGGACTCGGATAGCCCTGGTTGACTAGAGTCTATGCTGAGGACTACGACAGAGATCGTGAGGCACCGCCTCCTCCTTCGCCTCCAGCTTCCTGATTGTACTTTACCTTTCTTGTACTACAGAGTAATTGTCCGGGTTGTGGACTGTACTCTGCTTTAGCGATGTATATACGTTGTAGTTCTCTTACTCATTGCATGTAACTGGTTTTCCCTTTAATAGATGCATTATTCTCTTTTTAATTCGGTTTCAATCATCACTTGTGCTTACAGTGTGTTTGTATTAAAGCTTTTACTTTTATCCTATCTCAGTTCACAATGGTTTAGAATGTGTGTCAGTTCGGCGGGCAAGGCCTGAGACGCTCTGATACCAAGTTGTCACACCCCAATTCCACACTGTTCAGAATGGTGTGATGAACCGCTAAACAAACAACGGCTCAACCAGGATCTCTAATAGGCTATCCCCGCGTTATCCAAACTTTACACGCATCCACAATCATAATCAGAGTAATACACAATAGCGGAAAATTTATAAATAATATGAACTGAGTACTAGAATGATACCCATAAATAATATCAAATTATTCTATGTTTAACTAAGACATAAATAGGTAAATACCAACTACATGTCTTATAAATCCAAATAAGAAAACTGCAAAAATATCTAATCGAATACACATGAGTTGCACTCGCAAGAGGAGTCGTGTGTATCGTCTTCAACTCCAACATCCATAGCTGCTACAGTTCCATACGCCGACAGTTCATATAATCTTCAACAGTATATCCTGCATCATCAACTAAAAATATTCGACGTCGAGGGGTGAGCACACAACACGGCTCAGTGAGTAGCCAAAACAATGCAACAATACATATGCATGCAAAAATCAATTTATATTTTTGGTCTTGGTTTATAGTTTGCAATGTGCAATAGAAATGTTGGGTGATCAAAGGTTAACGTTTATTGATACCGCCTCTATACACAGGGTGTGGAAGCCCGCTCGAAGGTTAACGTTTATCGTCGTCCCCATCCACCCTACCATAACATTATACAACAAAGGTTAACGTTTATTGCTATATAATGCTATACCAACACGTAAGCCCCTGTTAGCGAGGGCTTGCAAATTGGGCTCGCTACTAACCAATCCTAATGCCAAACAATGTATCCAAGGCCTCACCCCAGATCCCTCGGAACATCCATAGAGATAGAGCTAAGGCCCCCGGTAGAGTCGAGACTACAAGGACCGAGACCACCTCCCCCGATACTCTACGACATAATAGTTCCGCTAAGGTAATGGCGATACGACGATGTCAATGCACAAGACTTGAGTTAGAGATAGAGCTAAAGTCTTTGAGACCCGTCAAAGGTTAACGTTTATTGACGTTCTCATCACACCTCCCCTGATACTCTCTCGCATCAAGCACACCAACCACACACATACAATCACATGCCTATTCCTATCATCAACATCATCATCATGTTATAAACAATAAAATAAATATGCATGAACAAGTAATAGAAATATTGGATGGCATGCTGTATGCACATTATAAACATATTCGCATAGAATCAAACATGGCATAGGACTCAAGAAATAGAAAACAGTTTATTATTAACCAATTTAGTTTGGGGTTAAGGTTCCTCACCTTAGCTTGCTAATAGATATTTTCCAAGCTTTCGATTCACTGTTATAACGGTACTATATTGCTAGCAAACCTAACAAAGTCGATAGAATTTAATTAGAATTAATTCGAAATTTAAAACCATTCTCATAACCGAGGGTCGATGCTAGGGTCGATGGATCTATCGACCCTCCCAAAGATCCCGAACTTCCCGAATCTGGGGGTCGACGGTCCAAAACACCTAGGGTCGGATGGTCTATCGACCCTCGGTGCGACCCTTGGTGCACTCTGGTCCAATTTCCACTTTTAACCCATTCTTCGTGTTTGGGGTCCTATGGCTTGCTTCCTACATTCATTCAACAGTCATTCCATGGTCTAGAACCATGTATGATTCATCTAGACAGCTTTCGTGCATCCTCCCATGATTTCCCATGAAAACCTAACCATGGATGGATGGTTTGGGTTTCTCCGAAATCCTACACTCAATCAAATCTAACCTAAGGTCTGTAGAAACTCATGGAATTAGTATCCATACCTGAGAAGGTTACTTTCCTCTGCAATTTCTTTTCCTTTTTGCTAAGCCTTCTTCCTAGCCTCCTTTCTTCCTCTTTTCCTTCTTCTCTCTTTCTCTCAATTCAATTAGGGTTGTGAAAGGAGTGAATGTGGCTTAGGGACGTCCTTTAAATAGACTAGGAATGTCCTATAATAATCCCATTGAGATTTGGAAAGAATCCCAATCGAAAATTAGGAAATTTCCTAATTTCAGTTTTAGTCAGAAACCGAGGGTCGATGGGAGGGTCGATGATCCCGTCGACCCTACGGTCTTAAGCTGTCCGACCCTCCCTCAAAAACTGAGGGTTGATCTTTCTGGTTTGGGAGGTCCGACCCTGCTTAGTTGGGTGTGCGACCCTCCCCTAGAATTAAGTGTTTTTGGGTCGATTTCATACATGGGATCTCGATCTCCTTCATGCCCTTGGTCCACTTGACTCGACCATGATGGGTAGACCTGGTTCAAGGTGGTAAGACCGGGTTAGATTGACACGGGTCTTACATGGGCACGCGTAGTATGTGATGACAGGGAGCCACCCCATATCACCAAATGCTCCCTCTACATTAAACAAGTCTAGCTCAGCCAAGTTCACCATGTGACCCCCTTCCACTTTCTTACGGGCATAGTCAGCATACTGTGCCTCAGCTTCATTCGAACGGAAGCGAAGTGGATCACGCACTCTGGGTACCTTGGTACGAGCCATAGTATCTGCAAAATAAGAAAGAAAAGGAAAACAAGGAGTTAATAGGATAAAAATCCAAAATTTGATGTAATAACGACGTAAGTTGATCATAAAGCCCCATTTCTCACATTTCAAGTGGGCATAAGGACTTACGTAGGTTTAAACATATCCTACAACCCACATGCAGTAGGAAATTTTAACTGACGATGTCCAATTTGAAGAAATTCAAGAAAAATCGAAAATGTCGACAAATTAGGGCATAAAAAAAAAATTTCAAGTTTCTCGATAACCAACCGATGAAACTCAAAAATTTTTGAGGGCTTTCGTTCCTCGAGACACCAATAACAAAAGCCCCCAATAAAAATCAAATTTTTACGGTTGGAAAAAGTTTAATTTGGAAAATACTAGTTAAATGTGCAAAAACCTAGGAAAGAAAACCTAAAAACATGTGAAGATGAGTGGATATACCTGTATGGATGACGTGGATGCCGAAACCCGGAGTCAAACCGACCAAAAACAATAGAGTAGCACTGTAGCAACTCAGAGAGTAGAGACGAGTCGAAACGGAGGAGGAATAGTGAGAAATGACCCAGAATCGGATCTTAAAAATCTGATTTTTTTGGTCCGAGGGTCGGACAATTCGACTAGCACAATCGACCCTCGAATCGACCCTCCCATCGACCCTCGGCTCTCGGGAACCTGACAGAAAACTAAGGGTCGGAACTGAGGGTCGGACACCCATCGACCCTCGCATCGATCCTCAGCTCTCGGGAAGAACAAGTCATTCCCAAGGTCGAATACCAAGGGTCGGACATACCATCGACCCTCACCATCGACCCTGCATAGAAAAGACAACATTTTTTTTATAAAATGAGCTAGAATTGGAATCGATTATTGGTTAGCATGCCTACATGAAATATAAATGACTTCTAACCTATTTGATGATTTTCAGGCACCACCAATCACCGAAAAGAAATATGTTTGGACGTAGAGTGACCCGACAGACCCGAAACACAGTCCCACCACCACCACCAGTGGAGGAGACTAGTCAAGAGAATAACTACGCATCGGGAAATCCAGAACCGGCAAACCCTACAAATTTGCCACCTCCACCACCAGAGCTAGCAACAGTGGGGATGAATCTAGCACAGCGGCTGCAAACCCCCAAAACCAACTGGATCACTCCCGGCTAGTGGAGAGATTTCTGAAGATGAAACCCAGAGAATTCAACGGCAAACCATCTGATCCATTGTGGCCAGCACACTGGATAGACGAGATGGAGAGAAACTTCCTCGTGATGACTATTACAGAGGAAGAGAAAGTACTATGTGCCACCTTCATGCTCAAGGGTGACGCACACCATTGGTGGAAATCCACGAAGACATATTTACTGACCAAGCACGCCCTACTGACATGGGCTATACATAAAGAAGCATTCTTCGAGAAATATTTTCCACGAAGCTTCAGAGATTTGATGGAGAAGGAGTTCCTGAGTCTTTATCAGGGACAGATGTCAGTGGATGCGTACCAACAACGTTATGAAGAGCTGTTTTTCTTCGCACCACTGAGTATGCAAGAAGAAGAAACCAAAACCCGTAGGTTCGTCACGGGACTGAGAGGCAGCATCAGAGAACATGTTTTGGGCTTAGAGAAGACATTATATAATGAAGCTGTCCAGATTGCTCGAGTGATTGAATCGAGCCAGAAGGAGAGTTACCTTACTCAGAACAGAGGCATCAAGAGACCAGCCGGAAACTCCTACAATGGAGGCAATAACAGGACATATAGGCCTTTCCGTCCTCAGAATTTTAATGCTGCAACCAAGACTACCCCAGCAGCTCAACCTCAGCCAAAGTCAAATTCTAAAGCCCCGAAGTGTTTTAACTGCAACCAGTCGGGACATATGGCAAGGGAGTGCCCTAAACCCAAGAAGCAATTCCATCAGGGACGTGTATATGCTGTCACGTCCGAAGATGCGGCCGCATCACCCAATGTGGTCACAGGTATGACTGAAACTTTTAAAGTTGTAATTACATTGAATGGGCATGTAGACTAAGTAAAGATAAATCACAGGTATTGTACCTATAAATGGCGTACCCGCCAGAGTACTCTTCGATTCCGGAGCTACTCACTCCTTTATATCTGTGTCAATTGGAAAGAAGATTAAATTACCCATCAAAGCATTAGACTACAAATTACTTGTACGGTCACCGATGGGGTTAGAAGTGGAACTAGAGAAGGGTTATGGACCATGTCCAGTTCTCATTGGAGAGCAGACCTTAGATGCAACCTTGATACAACTTGAGATGGCAGACTTTGATGTCATCTTGGGAATGGACTGGTTAGCTCGACATTCTGCAAATCTGTTATGCACCGAAAAGAAGCTAACATTCAAGGACAAAGAAGGGGCAGAATTCAGTTTCTCGGGAACCAAACTTGCCCGGAGACGCAAGCTAATACTTTCAGCATTAAAGGCTAAGAAGTGCCTGGAGAAGGGAGCAGTCGGGTATCTAGTATCAATAGTCGACCTAACCAAGGAAGCACCATGAATAGAAGACATTGATGTCGTGCGGGATTACCCTGACGTATTTCCAGAGGAATTACCTGGATTACCACCCGACCGGGCCACGGAGTTTGTAATAGACCTGATACCTGGAGCCGCACCCGTATCAAAAGTACCTTATAGAATGGCTCCTACGGAACTGAAGGAACTGAAGGTGCAACTACAAGAATTACTGGACAAGGGTTATATTCGACCCAGTATATCTCCATGGGGGGCACCGGTGTTGTTCGTAAAGAAAAAGGATGATAGCGTTCGATTATGCATCGACTATCGGGAGTTGAATAAACTGACAATCAAGAATCGATATCTACTATCTCGGATCGATGACTTGTTCGATCAGTTACAAGGAGCAAGAGTATTTTCTAAGATCGTTCTTCGATCAGGCTATCATCAGCTGAAGATTAAAGAAGGGGATATTTCGAAGACAGCTTTCAGGACCAGATACGGACACTATGAATTTTTGGTGATGTCTTTCGGATTAACTAATGCCCTGGCAACATTCATGGAACTTATGAACCGAGTTTTCCATGATATATTGGATACGTCGGTTATAGTATTTATTGATGACATATTGGTATATTCCAAGGACAAGGAAACCCATATCAAGAACCTAAACGCAGCCCTACATCGTTTAAGGAAAGAGAAGCTATATGCCAAATTTTCAAAGTGCGAGTTTTGGCTAAGTGAAGTCGCATTTCTAGGCCATGTGGTATCCGCTGAAGGAATCAAAGTGGACCCCAGCAAGATCAAGGCTATTGTAAAGTGGGAAGCACCAAAGAGCGTTTCGGAAAATAGAAGTTTTCTGGGTCTAGTTGGTTATTATCGGAGATTCGTAGAAGACTATTCTCGGATTGCTATACCTCTCACCAGTTTGACCAAGAAGGGTGAAAATTTTGTGTGGACGGATAAATGTGAGAAGAGCTTCCAGACATTGAAGACCAGATTGATATCCACCCCGATTTTGACCATCCCCGTTCCAGGATAGACGTTTACCTTATGCACCGATGCGTCGGGACTGGGACTAGGATGTGTACTTATGCAAGGAGAGCAAGTAATTGCTTATGCTTCAAGACAGTTAAAGGTACATGAGAAGAATTATCCCACTCATGATCTGGAGCTAGCGGCAGTAGTACATGCTGTCAAGATATGGAGACATTACCTATACGGAGAGAAATTCCAGATTAAGTCGGACCATAAAAGTCTTACTTATTTATTTAATCAGAAGGAGTTGAATATGAGACAAAGAAGATGGCTGGAACTATTGAAAGACTATGATTGTGACATCCAGTATCATCCGGGAAAAGCGAATGTGGTAGCGGATGCATTGAGCAGAAAAGCAATGATAAAATCTCAAGGAGAAGTTAGCACGACTGCAGCAATGTGTACCAACGGAATGGTGTTCAATCACGGCAACGAGCAATATGAGATATTTACAACGGATGAATCAGCTAACCAAGGGTTTATTCATCGGTTTTCGAATATGTTTACGGCATTGAAGATTATACCGGATATAGTGGACGAAGTGAAGACAGCTATCAAAGCAGATCCTTATCTGAGAACAGTACAAGAAGATATTGAGAAAGGTAGGACCAACCCTGAGTTCACCTTGGATGACGAGAAAGTACTGAAATACAAAGGAAGAATATGTGTACCTGAAATAGAAAGTATGGACATTAGACACCGACTGATGAAAGAAGCCCATACCACCATCTATTCGATACATCCTGGGAGTACAAAAATGTATCATGATCTTCATGATCTGAAGAAACTATATTGGTGGAGAGGAATGAAAGCAGATGTAGCTAAGTTCGTGTCTCAATGCCTAAATTGTCAGAAAGTAAAGGCTGAACGACAAAGACCCGCTGGATTGTTGCAGCCATTACCAGAACCAACATGGAAATGGGATTGTATCACTATGGACTTCGTCACGGGACTACCATTGACTCCTCGAGTAGTTGACGCAGTTTGGGTGATTGTGGACCGTCTAACTAAAACAGCTCGCTTCATACCTATACGACCTCAGTACATTGGAAAGGTTAGCGAAGCTGTATGTGGATAATATTGTTCGATTACATGGTGTTCCAGAAAGTATTGTGTCGGATAGAGATCCACGATTTACTTTCAAATTTTGAGAAGGATTACAAAAGGCTATGGGTACAACATTGAAGTTCAGTACTGCATTCCACCCACAGACAGACGGACAGTCAGAGCGTACAATCCAGATTCTAGAAGATATGCTACGAGCATGTGTAATTGATTTCAAAGGATCATGAGACGAAAAGTTGTCATTGATCGAGTTCGCTTATAACAATAGCTATCAGGCCACTGTACAGATGTCACCTTATGAAGCACTATATGGCAGGAAGTGTCGAACTCCCTTGTTTTGGAATGAAGTTGGAGAACGTAGTATTGTTGGACCGGAATTTGTTGAAGAGACTTGTCGAGTGGTCGACATCATCAAGGAAAGAGTGAGAACAGCTCAGAACCGCCAGAAGCAATATGCGGATACTCGACGAAGAGATCTGGAGTTCGCCGTAGGTGATAAAGTATTTTTGAAAGTATCGCCTATGCGAGGATTAAAGAGGTTCGGACAGAAAGGGAAGCTAAGTCCAAGATATGTCGGGCCGTATGAAATTTTAGCTAAGCGTGGAAAAGTGGCTTATCAGTTAGCACTACCACCATCCATGTCAAGCGTGCATGACGTATTTCACATTTCCTTATTGAAGAAGTATGTCAAAGACCCAACGCATGTTTTGACAGTGGATTTGCCAGAATTGACTGATGATTTGACGTTTGAAGTAACACCAACATAAATCACTAGTCGAAAGGTTCAACGTCTACGCAATAGAGATATCTACTATGTTAAGGTCACATGGAAAAGTAGAGACATGGAAGAAATTACATGGGAAGAAGAAAATGCTATGAGAAAGCAATACCCTTACTTATTTGATTCAGAAGGTACATACAATTTCGAGGACAAAATTTTTATAAGTTGGGGGGAGTTGTAAGACCCGTGTCAATCTAACCCGGTCTTACCACCTTGAACCAGGTTTACCCATCATGGTCGAGTCAAATGGACCAAGGGCGTGAAGGAGATCGAGATCCCAGGTATCAAATCGACCCAAAAATACTTAAAATAGGGGAAGGGTTGCATACCCAGCTAAGCAGGGTCGGACCTCCCAAAACAGAAAGTCAGACCCTCGATTTTGGAGGGAGGGTCGGACAGCTTAAGACCCTAGTGTCGACGGGATCATCGACCCTCCCATCGACCCTCGGTTTCTCCCGAATATAGAAATTAAAAAATTTCTATATTTTTCGATTGAGATTCTTTCCAAATCTCAATGGGACTTATTTAGGATGTTCCTACTCTATTTAAAGGACGTCCCTAAGCCACTTTCGCTCCTTTCACAACCTTAATTGAATTGAGAGAAAGGGAGGAGAAGGAAAAAGAGGAAGAAGAGAGGCAAGCAAGAGAACTTAGCAAAAAGGAGAAGAATTTCAGAGGAAAAGTTATCTTCTCAGGTATGGATACTAATTCCATAAGTTTCTATAGACCTTAGGTTAGTAATTGTTGAGAGTGTGATCTCGGAGAAACCCAAACCATCAATCCATGGTTAGGTTTTCATGGAAAACCCTAGGAGAACGTAGGAAAGCTATCTAGGTGAATGATTCATGGTTTCAGACCATGGAATGAATGTTGAATGGAATGTAGAAGCAAGCCATAGGACCCCAAACACGAGGAATGCACTAAAAAGTGGAAATTGGACCAAAGTGCACCAAGGGTCGCACCCAGGGTCGATAGACCATCCGACCCTAGGTATTCCTGACCATCGACCCTCAGCATTCGGGAAGTCCAGAAAGAGGGGAGGGTAGATAGACCCATCGACCTTAGCATCGACCCTACCTCCGACCCTCAGTTAACAGAGTAGTTTTTAATTCCGAATAAATTTTAATTAAATTCTATCGACTTTGTTAGGGCTTCTAGCAATACAATAACACTGTAAAGGTGATTCAAAAGCTTGGAAAAACATCTTACAGCAAGCTAAGGTGAGGAACCTTAACCCCAAACTAAATTGGTTAATAATAAACTGTTTTCTATTTCTTGAGTCCTATACCATGCTTGATTCTATGCGAATATGTTTGTAATGTGCATACTGCATGCCATCCAATATTTTTATTACTTGTTCATGCATATTTACTTTATTGTTTATAACATGATGATGATGATGATGATGATGATGATAGGAATAGACATGTGCTTGTATGTGTGTGGTTGATGTGCTTGATGCGAGCGAGTATCAGGGGAGGTGTGATGAGAACGTCAATAAACGTTAACCTTTGGCGGGTCTCAGCACTTTAGCTCTATCTCTAACTCAAGTCTTGTGCATTGGCATCGTTGTATCGCCATTACTTTAGCAGAACTATTATGTCATAGAGTATCAGGGGAGGTGGTCTCGGTCCTTGTAGTCTCCGACTCTACCGGGGGGGCCTTAGCTCTATCTCTATGGACATTCTGAGGGATGCTGGGGTGATGCCTTGGATACACTGTTTGGCATTAGGATTGGTTAGTTGCGAGCCTAGTTTGCAGCTCTCGCCAACAGGGGCTTACGTGTTGGTATGACACCATATAGCAATAAACGTAACCTTTGTTATATAATGTTCATGATTGGGTGCATGTGAGTTGACGATAAACGTGATATTCGGGTAACGTCACACACTCGTGTATAGAGGCGGAGTCAATAAACGCGACCTTTGGCTACCTAAACCTTTCTATTGCATACTGCAAACTTATATATCAGACCAAAGATATAAATTGACTTTTTGCTTGCATATGTATTGTTGCATTGTTTTGGCTACTCACTAAGCCGTGATGGGTGCTCACCGCTCGACGTCAAATATTTTTAGTTGATGATGCAGGTTATACCGTTGAAGACTATGTGAATGCGTCTGCGTACGGGAACGTGGCAGCGATGGAAGTTGAAGCTGAAGTGGATACACACGACTCCTCTTGCGAGTACAACTCGTGTGTGTTTGATTAGATATTTTTATAAGTTTCTTTATTTGGATTTATTAAAGATTTGTATTGATATTTATTTATGTCTCGGTTGTTACAGAATAAATTGTTATTTAAATTTTAATATCACACAGATTCTCAGTTCATTTATTTACAAGATTTCCGCTATTGTGTATTTACTCTGATTATGATTGTGGATGTGCGTAAGTTTGGATAACGCGGGGATAGCCTATTTGAGATCCTGGTTGAACCGTTGGTTTATTCGCGGTTCATCACACCATTCTGAATAGTGCGGAATTGGGGTGTGACAGCCCACATCTATCCTAACTACTTTTGAAATTGTAGAATGAAAGGAGTCCCCTCCTAACTCAAACCCTCGCCACTTGGCAACTCCCTATGAGTTCCTTGTTTAAACTAGAAGTTTTACTCCAAGAAGGACACATCCACAGAATAAAACCCCACCTTTTCACCCTCCTCTGATTACATATCAGTCTCAAAAAACTCTAACACATTCTCCACGAAAGGGAGGAAGGGGAGGAAGAAGGAGAAGCTTGGCAACATATTGTGCCTGGAGATTTATCGACGATGTACACCGCCGATCAACATTGGTCAAACAATCGTAGGTAAAACTTTGAACCTACTATAGATTCTGATGCAAAATCCAATACTCCGTCGAATACTTAAATTAGAAGTGAGTGGTAATCATCCTCCGTTAATGGCAGAATTATCGTATTGCTTCTTGATCTTGAGAATACACATTCTCAATGAATGACTTGGGTTACACCCTAAATTCCATCCTTGTTAGTTAATACTTAGACCTAAGAGGTACCCTACCATTGGACCACACTAGGTTAGCAATGTATGGACTAAGTTTACAGAAAAATTATAATCTTGAAGACCATTAATTGACCTTCGAAAAGAGGTCAGACGTTACCTTGGACGATGAATCATAAGAGCCGGTGTAGCGACCGACCAATCCCATAAAGTTCTCTGGAAGTTACCGGATGATGTGGTGGTCGTTGATACTGTACCGATCGACTCCGTAACCTACCCTTGGCAGAAGGTTCTGACTTCTGTTGGATGTTACGGCGGTCGAGACAGTTGCGACCGAGGCACCGACCGATGAACCCCATACTTCTATGATTCGATAATAGATAATGAAGAAATCATAACCAATAATTTCGCACTCATATAGGTGTAGAGCACATCTGGAACACTAATTATACTAGCGTGGATAACCACAAATATGTGATATTAGGTGAGGAACATAACCCCTAATGGATTTTGGAGTGTTTATAATATATGATTGTTGTGCCACATGCTTGTTGTGATAATATGTCATCCAATAACTACTTTGTGCATGCATTTGCATTTATATTATGATTGTTGTATGGATATATGTAACTGAGATCTTGTAGGCAATGGTGAAATAGCCGAGAACCGCTGGATCCGACCTGCTAGGCAAATCTTGACTAGTATGGCACTCACCCCTAGGATGACAGCATCTTGGGGGGCAAAACGGATGGTCTAGGGTTCTTGCAGAGATTGGTGAGAGGGATATTTTGGATGACATATAGGATGTAGTTAGTGACACTACCCTTGTATGCAACCCTGTCCAATAGGAGGTTAGGTAATGGTAGAGTGGAGTGATAAGGAGGAAGGATCGGTAGTATACATTGGAGCGTCAGTGGCTGGACTTGCTGCTCGATCACCATTCTGACTGGGATGTTGAGTGGTTTTACCAGAGCTATTGGAGTAGGCTGGTAAGTGTCCAAACACTCCCGTGCATGGAGGTTATAGTCAACTTCTGGGAAGTGCGGCTAGGCCTTACCACAGCATACTAGCATACATGATACCGAACTCTGCATTGCTGTGTGTAATAAATTGATCATGCATCTTGCTTGTTTGCCTGTCTGTTTCTCACTGAGCTCATATTAAAGAGGTGACCCTTGTGTACGTCATTTTTTTTAGATGATATTGTAGGTACTATTGTTGCTGACTTTCTGAATGCACCTGCGATCTCTTACTTAGCATAGCTAGGAGGAATGTCATTCGAGGACGAAGCACATGATGATGACTGCGAATGTGACACATGTGTCTTCGATGGATAGGTATTCTTGATGGAGAGTTTATAAAGCAATAAAAAATTTATTTGTTTTCTTTTATCTAGTTCATTTAGTTAGCCCGTGGTTATAGGGCAGTAATACTTTAATTTAGTTGATTTGTGAATGTTGGTTAACAAATGTTAAAAATGATAAAACATAATGGTAATATTATTGGTATTTATAAATAGAGAGCTCATGATTATTTAGTTATCTTCCACTATTTATTACTCTGGATTGTGTATGTGGCATTGTGTTGGTATGTGATTGGTATGTGAATGCATTGCTTATGAGGTCCTGATGGGATCACATCCAAACTACGGTGTTGATCCACTCATATCCCAAAAATTTTCCATACTTATATTTTGGGGTGTGACATATATCATAAATGGCAAATAGATGCAACAATCCTAGATATCTATTCTTAAATGGCTTAGGGAGAAAAGTCAGGTGTTTGCTGTGGTGTGCATATAAAGTTGGAGCCATGGTTCGTACAATAATTTGGAGTCCTTAGGTTGATTAGGTCATTTGTGGTCTTTAAGCTGACCAGGCTATCCGTGGTCCTTGGGCTGACCATGCCATCTGTGATCCTTAGGCTAATCAAGCCATTTGATGTCCACCCTGATGGGTGGGTCACACATTTCCACTCATTACCTAACCCCCTAATTAGAAAGAGCAACAAACTCGGGTCTTCTACCATGTCATTACAACTTATTCTTTTACTTTCTTGTGTTGACCTAGTTCAAGCCCCTAAGGCTTGCCAGACTACAGCCGCCCAGCACACCCAGGACCAGCAGGCCCAAAGTGGCCAGGCCACCCTGTACTTTGAGGCCTGACCCTCTGTTACTTAAAACTTGTTTTAAACTGTCCGTGTAGCCGTACCGTATTCAATCGTTTAGTACGTGTATTGCACTATTGACCTCAAAAATACTTTAAAATACTCCATACTCCAAGCCTTGCAGTTTAAAATGGGTTTAATATGCATACCGTACCGTATTCGTATTTTAACCTGCATCTTCAATGATTAATGAGTTGATTAAGAAGTAATGAGTAGTTTAATATTCTTATTGCCTTCTACATGTAACCGATGTGGGATTAAAGGTTGTGGGTTATAATAATAATAAATTTCAGTTACCCCCCATAATAGTTTTGAAACATCACCTACCACCCATACTTTTCAAAAAACATCAATTACACCCAAGTAACTGATGGAGGTAACGGAAATGAGTGTTAGACCGTTTTAGCCTTTATGTTTTTAATTGAAATTTTTTAAAAACTAACAAAATTACTAAAATAACCTTGGTCATTTCGGTTTTATAAACAGCCCAATCCTCTTAGGGTTGGACTCTCCTCCTCTGCTAAGAACTGATCATGTTCTTCTCTTCAAAGAGAAACCTACGACTGCCATAGCTGAAATTTGATTCTGTTGCAACAGCTACTGAATATTATTCGGCCTCTGGTGAATAGGTAAGTTAAGTTATCCCCTTAATCCCCTCTCTTTCCTTTCCTCTCTCCCTTCCTCATCGTTCTCCCCTCTTTCTTTTCCTTCGTTGTTCTCCCATACCGAAAGATCAAGAGATCAATTCGAGAAGATTTGGAGGACGATATAAATGATTTGCGCAAAAAAATTCAAGACTCAGAAAATCCAAGAACCAGCAACTCAAAGAACTTGGGGACTTGAAAGAATCCTGCAGCCCAGATCGAAGGATCAAGAACCAGATCTGAATTCCTTTTAATCGTTTCGATTATCATCATCATAGTTGTGAACGGCTGGCCATTGAGGAGGATGAAGAGGATGAAGAGAATCAAATCTGATTTCCACATCTCCTCACATAGTAGATCGTTTTCCAGAAGATTCAAGAACAACAACAACTTGGAAACAAGAGAAGAAAAAAAAAAGATTTTGCTCTAAAAATTGTCTTGATTTTGATTTGACGGAAGGAAGTTTTTCGTCTCTAATACAAAGGCAGAGAATCTAGTTCAGATCGGCAGCAGCAAAATAGAATAGGAAAACCAGGTTCAGAATATGGAAAACAGACCAATACTAAATTGAAACAGCACATAAGATCGTCGAAATTAGATCTATATCTGTAAATCCGCGACAAACTAAACCCCATTACTAATCAGTAACCTTGTTACAGCAACAATCATTCAGTAAAATCCCAAACCCGAGAGTAAGTAGGTTGAAGAAGCAAAACAAAAAAAATAGATCTATGACAATTTCGATGAAGCGTGGATGGAATTGAAAACAGATTTGCCAATAAGCTAAAACATAATAACTTATTTGTTTAATGGAGAATAAGAGAGAGGACCATTGTGTCGTCGTCGTGGGTGATGGGGAAGAAGACGATTGCATCGTCGTCGGCGGAGACTATCGAAGAAAGTTCCCTCTGCTTTCTTCCGTTGAAGTCGGGCTTACCATTTAGGGGTTTTAGGGTTAGTTTTCATTTTTACCTTAGGTTTTGAACAAGTATTTTAACAGCGACAGAATGGTCTTAAGTCGGAATTTTAGTAGTATTTTATTCTTTTTTTTGACAAAACTTCATCTTTCTCATATGGAGAATTCAGAACGGGAAAAATGAAGAAGTGGTCGGCTTGCTCAGATCTTATCCCAAACCTTCCTATAAATGCATGCTTTCTCTGTCTAAACAAGTAGGCAAGTATGACAAAACAAGTAACAAGTCAACAAACGGAACCTTAATCAATTAACAATTGTTTAATTAAAGTTGCTTCAATTATTTCCCGATCCAGAATGGCAATGACGGTTGTCCAAAATTTTAGAAAACGAAAAAGAGATTCGTTTCAATTAATTCCCTTTGTATAATAGTCGTCTTCAACTTGTGCAATCTTGATTCAGCAGAGGAATATCGTTGTCAATGGCGTCTCTCTGTTCTTCACAGGTGATCGGAGGAAACTCTAGTGTAGGGTTTCCGAAGTTTAATCGCTCTGGATTCCGGAGCGGAAGTTGTAGGATTGGGTTCAAGATTGTTGCATCCGAGACGCAATCGGAACCCGATTTGAGTGTGACTGTAAATGGTCTGAAGATGCCGAATCCCTTCGTTATTGGTTCGGGACCGCCTGGTACTAATTACACGGTCATGAAGAGGGCTTTTGATGAAGGCTGGGGTGCTGTGATCGCCAAAACGGTAAAAGTTTCGTTGTTCTTTCTTTCTGCTTGAATTTGATCTGTTTATGTCGCTGTCGGCAGTCGTTGTGGACGTATTCTCTGAATCCATCTGTATTCTATTTAAATAGATCGTTGAGAAGATGGTACAAGTTCCTCTATTTTTTTCTTTTTTCTTAATTTCTATACGAGTTTTCCTTTAGTTATGCTCTGACTGACTGGTGTCAAAAAAATTGACCATTTCCATATTTTTTTTTATGATGACAAAAAAATTGATCCTTTTTTTTTTTTTTCTTCTATAAATTACGGTGAAGAATGCAGAATTGATATGAATTCACAGAAATAAACACGATTAACATTAGTGTTCAGATATCGCAAAAAAAAATAAAAATAAAAATAGGCTCAGAGACGAACACACTACTAACTTATGTTCCCTGCAAACAAGGAAATGAATGGTGGAAACAATCATATCATGGATGGAAATTCTCCATTCGCCTGAGCATGGATCCAGTTAGGGCTCCTATGAGCTCATCTTAACATGACGGTGGTTTCGGTTTGTTAACAACATTTGGTTGTTGAGAATTGGGATTCAGCCTTGTGGTGCTTCCCTTCCAGAAACTGTTTGTTGGTTCTATCCTTAAGGGTTATCACTTATCAGTTCTGTTCATTTAATCGTTCTGTAGACTAGCTTAAAGGAGATGACGTGGTTATGCTATTGTGAGTTGTGATTGGGCGTTCTCAACTTCGTTGGGCAATGCATCTCCGCATGATGCATATGGCCTTGTGGTCAAAATGCTAGGCTCATAAGAAACACTAATGGGTAAAGGTTGCCTACACAGTCCACTTAAGAAGCCTTACCTAAGTGGCCCTAAAAATCTGCCACATGGCAGATTAAATGGAGTCTAACTTTATTTCTGGGTAGACCCATAGGTACTCTGTTCACATGTCATGTTTCAACCCAGTTGGAGTTTGCTGAGTGGCAAAATAGAGCATTGAAAATCCAGAACAATGGGAAAGTACAGGATAGTGGTCAGAGTATTGTGAGTGTGCATAGACATAAATGGAGATGCATGCCAATGGATGAGAGGGTATTTAATTACATTATGCTGAGAATTTGACATGTCTAATCAAGGCCATGTCCTTTTTATCCAAAAGTCAGAATTGTCTCATTGTCTGTCTATGTGGCTCAAAATGGTGGACCATTTAGTAAGCCCTTCCAAACAAGGCCGTAAAGGCAATTTTCCCTTTATAAAACTATTAAAACTCTACCTTGTAATATTTCTTCCAAGTTTTACCGTCGTTACATGCACAACACTACATCTACAATTGCTACAGTCATCAACCTTTTCTTACATTGATCATAATTTTATTGTTATATTTGTTCTGCAACGAGATGTTTAGTCTTGAAGTGAGTTATATCTTTTGCTAGGTATCATTGGATGCTGCTAAAGTAATTAATGTAACCCCTCGGTATGCCCGCCTTCGAGCTGGAGCAAATGGCTCTGCTAAAGGACAGATTATTGGGTGGGAAAATATAGAGCTAATCAGTGACCGGCCCCTTGAGACTATGCTAGCAGAATTCAAGCAATTGAAAAAAGCATACCCAGATAGGATACTCATTGCTTCAATTATGGAAGAGTACAACAAA
Source organism: Protea cynaroides (assembly GCA_028583415.1). Lineage (NCBI taxonomy): Eukaryota > Viridiplantae > Streptophyta > Magnoliopsida > Proteales > Proteaceae > Protea > Protea cynaroides. The sequence goes on from CM053269.1 coordinate 94,973,889, forward strand.
TCAGCTTGGGAAGAACTTATTGAGCGTGTTGAGGAAACTGGAGTTGTAAGTTGTCATGGTTTCTTATGTAAACTTTTTTTTTATCCAATCCAAGTACATTTTTATCAAAAGTTGACTGCATCTAATGATCATGTTCTCATTGCTCAGGATGCCATTGAAGTTAACTTTTCATGCCCTCATGGTATGCCAGAGCGTAAAATGGGTGCTGCAGTTGGACAAGATTGTGGACTATTGGAGGAGGTATCTGGGTGGATTAATGCTAAAGCCACAGTCCCTGTGTGGGCCAAGATGACTCCCAACGTCACTGACATTACGCAGGTTGTATATCTTTTACTATATCTCATTGATATTTGCTTTTGTAGGATTCTTTCATTTCATTTTTTGATGCTGAGTTTTTTACTTTGGAAAATGACTAACTGCATCAGCCATCAGACATTTGTTTACTGATCAATTTTACTTGTGTGAGCATCTTGTTATAGCTTCTTTGTCCTCAGGTTTTCTTGGGATACTATGGGGAAATTATATTTTACAATGAGAAGACTGGTGAAAAAACAAAGGAATATAATTCTAATTTGTACATTTTAGTTTTGATGGAAGGTACATCAAATTTTCTTTGAACTGCTTTCATTGAGCTGAAGTGGGAATGTGAAAGGTTTAATTGTTTAGGCATTATGACTTCCCAGCTGAATTACCCTATTTCCTGGCTGTTGATATCTAAATGGGATTGATTTGTGATAGGTCAAATATTCATTATTTTGAGGAAACATATTTATCCATTGGAGTTCCCTATTTGCTAAACACTGACTTTACCATTATCATTAGTAGACAAGCTTGAGTAGCTATTCCAGAGTTTGTGTGAAATGGATATGCATATCATTTTAGTCTACGCTTGTTTGCAACTGTGATAGAGGGCGGGTGATGAGGAAATCATAGCTGACCCACCCTTTAGAGGCATAGACTTCAGCCTCCCCCCCCCCTCTCTTGTGGTTCGATGCCGAGTTTTGATGTTACCACTTAGCCGGGAGCAGCAGCTAGTAGAGCTGTACTATTTCTGTTTTATTTATTTTCTGTTTCTAGAAATTGTTTGTTTCTATTTATGGTTTCAGTTTCTATTTCTATTTCTATGTTGGTAAGTTGAATTAGGAGACGAATGTGTGAAAGAAACGGTATATTGATAAAGATGATTTATTCCGAAATCAAAAGAGTGATCGGGTTGCAAAAATAATGGATTTCTAATCCTCTCGGTATCCTAGATGAAGACAAACCAATTGGATGGAAAAGAGATGATAGAGGGTCCGTTGATTAGCTCACTTGTTTACAAGATATCTATTACCCTAAATAATTTTTTTTTTTTTTTGGGGTGGGGGAAGGGTGATAGTGGAAAAGTTGACAGATAAGTCACCCTTACTATCACTTTACAGAACCATACATGAGATTTTCACCTCATATGACTCCTCGTTCAATTCTTTCAAAGTCATTTTGGATCCTTTTCCTCGTTCGAGAATCTCCTCCCTTCTTCCACTCCGTTTCGAAGAGTAACTAGGACGAATTCAGTTGAAAGATCCAATTCTTTTTTTAACAACTAAACCAAAAAAGGAATCCTTATAATTAGATTCCCCATACTAGAACAAAATGAGTATAAATAGCAAAGAAACTGGCTAGTCCAATGACATGGAAAGGTCAGAAGTAACTTAATATTTTCTTTTCTTTATTATACAAGGGCATGTAAACCCCTTCCCCCCCTTTTTTTTTTATATTTATTTGTTTTGTTAGTTGTTAGTGGGTTGTTACTTGCCCACTTATCCAATTCACTACCGGTTAGGGTTGTAAGCCTTTAAAGGCTATTTTTTTTTTCTCATGAATTAGTTGATGCTTGTTGATTTAAAAAAAAAAAGGAAGAGAAAAGCTCTCACGGTAACCTCTCCCTCTCGGTCTCTCTCTTTCTCAGTTTCTCTCTCTCTCTCTCTCTCTGTTAGTATTTCTCTCCCTTTCCTTCTCTCTCAATCTCTTTGTTTCTTTCTTTTTTTAATAATCTGTTTTCTTCTTCCCCAACGAAATCCCATCTTTTGATTTCTTTTATTTTTTTGTATTGATAATTTTCTGCTACTGAATATGTCCCATTCCCTTTCCCCCTATAGTCCACGACATCTACATTCCCCTCCCCTTTGTTTTATTTCTTTATGTAATGGCTGAAGGGCCTGTAAGACTCTATTGTCAGTAACTGTGAAATTCCTGTGACTGCATAACAGTATGTTCTTTCTTCATTGCTGTCTAATTTACTGTCAATGTTAGACTGTCCATAATCTTCCTAATTCCTTTCAATTTTAATTTCTATATTATTATAACCAGCACATGTTCTATTACTGTTTTGGTATTTCCATATCTATTCTGTTGACCACTTGACCTACTGTTGAACTGCATCTTCAAACTGAATTGTGATTAATATGACTCTGGTTTTTGTGTTTCCATATCAATTCTGGTTTGGTACCCTATTCTTTCTATGTTGAATTGTTATTGAATCATGTGAAATTGGGTTCCTATGAATAAAAACAAAGCTGGTACTATTTTAAGGGTACTGAAAATCTGAAATTATCCTTTACAATAATATTTGTCAAATGCTGCTTTTATTTCCTGAAATGCTATTTCACTTATTTGAGCATTGCTAAGTGGTAGATCATATGCTAGGTTTTTATTGATCATTGTTTGATAAATCTCAGTCCTAAATCTCTAAATGCAAGACATGTATGCTACTGCCATCTATCCTAACTAACTAAACATTAAGCAACTTAATACCTAATTAGTTGTAAGTGTATGAGACCTTAAAAACTGGGTTGTCCTACATCAGCAGGCCTTGACGCAATGGTAAAGTTAGCACATTGTGATCTGGTGATCATCAGTTCAAATCTGGAAACAACCTCTTTGCGAAGCGGGGGTAAAGTTGCATTCATAACCTCCTTCCCAGATCCTGCATTGGCGGGAGGCTCGAGCACTAGGTACACCCTTATGTGTGCAACTGTAATATGCGAAGCTAGCCTGGTGTTTGCAGATTTTCAGAGTCCGTAACAAAAATATTTGAAGTCTTAATTTGTCAACTTTTTACTTTGTTTGCATTAAGGTTCTGATTAGTTTCAATAGAAGATCTTTGGGGGTTGATTTCTCATGTTGTCTGTTTATGTCTGGGTTATACTGTTCTATTTGTTGTAAGGTAGTCAAAGCAGGTTGTCGATTATTGTTAATGTTGACTAGTTGATAAGCTTTGACTTAGTAAACCATGTGGGCTTGACCAGTTGATTTAGTGTTATTTTCCTTCTCTTAGTTTATTTCTTTTTTCATATGCGAGTGTAACTAGGACTGTGACCTGTAGCAGTCATATTCCTATTTTAAGTTAGTTTCCTACTTTTATAAATAAGAATAACTGGAGTGGGGAGAAAGGTATAATTTATTCTCTTCATCTTCTATTGTTTTTCTATTTTGTTACATGGTATCAGAGCTGGTTTAAGAGTCGTTTAAAGTTCTTCGTCATGGTGTGCTGCCAGCCACCATTGTTGCCTCTGCTGCTTCTGCATTTTCATATTATACCTACTGTTGCTACTATTGTCGAGATCTGTTGCTGTCATTATTACTGTTATCGAGATCTACTGGTCTGTTACTGTCAATACAGATCTCATCAGATCTATTCTGATTTGATGTGTTCTGCTTCATCAATACCGCTGCCAGCCTTCCTTGAACTGCTGAGCTGCTACTGTCAATACTACTCTGATCAGATCTGATTCTGATCTGATCAATTGTGCTACGTAACTGCTGCTGATGTACTGCTCCTCCCTTACTTCCGCAAACATATATTTGCTAACCTGCTGATGAAGATCTGTTTTCTTGCTGATCTGGGTTCCTGTGACTGTTGACTTTACCTGATCTATGGTTGATCTGAACCTGCTGCTGCATCTACTTCACTGCTACCATCGAGATTGTTCAGAACTGATCAGAATTGATATGATCTAATCTGCACACTTTCTATCTTGTTGCTGTCGACATCTTATCAGACCTGAAATCAGATCTGTCCACAAGCTGCTCTGGTTACTGAACTGACCAGATTTAATATATTGTACTACTGCTGATACTACAACCAGATCCGAAATCAAATCAGATCTGATTGCTACTGATGCTACTAAAATTGGTGCTGCTATCCTAAGATTAGATCGATATTCCACTACGGCTACTACAACCAAATCTGAACTAGATCTTTCTTGACTCCTGCTGCTAGCCTCTTACACTGCTGCTCTACAGATCTGCTCATCCACTACCACAAGACGTCTACTACCTACACGTGGTGCAAACTACTACTACCTAGTTCACAGTGACCTATATTGTGTGATGGCAAAGAGATTAAAACATCTCAAATTAACAAGCCTTCTTTGCTACAGGATCTTAATTCAGTCAAATACGAAAAATTTGCAGAGAAAAGTAATGAAAAAACCCACTTATCTTGAAATCTAACCATCAGAATTAGATGAAACTTGGTATGGATGACCTTTGTAATGATTGTGAACACCTTCTAAAGTTTGGGGAGGATCTGAAAAGAACTATAGGAGTTATGAGTCTCGAAAGCCTGCTGTACTTGTTTCCACCAAGCTTGGATAGCCCAGATTTAATGTTGCCTGCTGATTGCACTTCACTTTCTCTAGTTTGTGTTGGGTGAAACAATAGCATATCAGATCATAGATAGAAAACAAGCAAAAGAATCAAGAGGGAATGGAATCTGGTTGAGTCTCACAACCGTAGGAGACTCAACCAGAAAATAAGAATTTAACTCTTCTTTTTTCTGAAAAGTCTCTCTACTGCAGCCTGTCTGCATTCTCTTTATTTATAGCTTTGAAACATTACAAATAAAATAGTAAAGAACGAAATTTAGTAAAACCAACCTTCCTTTATAATTTAGGAAGGCTCTAAAACAATAAAAATAGGAAAGTTTCTAAAAATTGGAATTAGGAAACTAGATTTTAGGCAAGTCTTAGTCTCCAAGAAACTAAGACTTCTAAACTAACTAGCCTAATTTTTAGGAAATTAAACAATGGAAATAAATAAACTGAAAATTAGGAAACTAATAAAAAGAGTCATAATTAATGCTGTTGGTACTGTTCACGTGAACAGTACCGCGTGAACAGTGTTCATGTGAACAGTACCGCGTGAACAGTGTTCACGTGAACAGTGTGGGTTGGGCCCATGTTGACACATCCTTGGGCTGATCCACTATTGGCTTGTCCATGGACTGCATCAACTCCCCCCCACTTAAAAAGAACTCGTCCACGAGTTTTGTAATGGTGAAGAATGACTACAGAGGGGTCGGTAGGCAGCATCTGTTGATCTTGAAACTTAAACTGTGCTTGCGACGTTGGAAGAAAATCCATCACTTTGGGTCCACTTTCTTCAAGATATTTAGAAGGTATTACGAAATCAACATGCTCAACATCTTGAGGAAAGTCAAATGGAATCGTGGTATCCATGGGGACGATCTTATTCAATTCTTTGTCTTCCGCAATTTTCTCCATAACACCGTGGTCTTCATCAGAACTGTGGTCACTATTGTCAATCCATAGAGCTTTAGTAAAGGCATCAAAATCATCCACATCTACTTTTGAGGCAATCAAGACCATACTGGTGATTATATGGATTCCATATGAATCCTTCACTATCATCCATGACATCCGTATTAGGAACAGAAGTGTCATCACTTTGCGGTTCACATACCTGTGTATCTGGGTTGGCCTCGATTGCAGCAACTAAGGAGTTTACCTTTAATTTTTGTGGACAATCTCTAGCAAAGTGACCATATGCATTGCGGTGATAGCATTGCACATCCATAGCTCGCTACCATGGGAGTTTTACCTTTATCTGTCATTGGAGTAGCATGAGATGTAGTCCCTATGGCTTTACTGTTTGGTGTAGGGTGCTTCAATTCATAAGAACTGGAGGTGGGCTTTGGTGTTTACTTCAAAAGGTCCTCGTCTTGGAAAGCTTTATCAACACAGTCGTTAAAACTAACAATATCAACCACTCCCATTTTTTCTCTAATTTCAGGTCGCAGCCCCAAACGAAACCGAGATATCATTTGATCATCATTGTCTCGTGAACCTGACCGTGCACACAATTGATCAAACTGATAGACATAATCTTCCATACTCATAGTGCCTTGTCGAAGATTATTCAGCTGGTCATGCAACCTTCTTTGGAAGGATCGTGACAAATATTTTTCTTTCAATTCTTCCTTCATCTCCTTCCAAGTAGTGGGTTCTCTACGACTCCTCATGAGACTATATTCATAGTTACGCCACCAATCACGAGCACCCCCCACTAGTTTGGAGCAGGCCAATTGTAGCTTTCTATGTTCGGGAAGGCTAAACCAATCAAAGTAGTCATCTAAGACATTCAACCAATCTTGAAAGGCTTCAGGGTCTTGTCTCCCATGAAACTCCTTGAGGTCCATCCGTACTTTATGGGTTTGGTAACGGATAGGTTCATCATAGTCGTCATAGGGTGGGTTGTGGTATTCCTCTCTAGGGACTCTTTGAGGAGCCCTAAGAATACGTCTTGGCATTAGGTTGGCATTAAGGGCTTCCCTTCTAGGGGCTTCCACTCTAGCAGGCCTAGGATGATTTAGCTCCTCCAAATTACTCATTCTCCCATCCATGCTATCTAACTTGGCATCCATTTTGGCCAATCGTTGGAGAACCAGATTAACAAGGTCATTGGGATTGTTGGACTGATTAGGAGAGTTAGAACTCTCCTCAGCCATGCTCTGATACCAATTGATGGCAAAGAGGTTAAAACATCTCAAATTAACAAGCCCTCTTTGCTACAAGATCTTAATTCAATCCAATACAAAAAATTTGCAGAGAAAAGTAATGAAAAAACCCACTTATCTTGAAATCTAACCGTCAGAATTAGATGAAACTTGGTATGGATGACCTTTGTAATGATTGTGAACACCTTCTGAAGTTTGGGGAGGATCTGAAAAGAACTATAGGAGTTATGAGTCTCGAAAGCCTGCTGTACCTGTTTCCACCAAGCTTGGATAGCCCAGATTTAATGTTGCCTGCTGATTGCACTTCACTTTCTCTAGTTTGTGTTGGGTGAAACAATAGCATATCAGATCATAGATAGAAAACAAGCAAAAGAATCAAGAGGGAATGGAATCTGGTTGAGTCTCACAACCGTAGGAGACTCAACCAGAAAATAAGAATTTAACTCTTCTTTTTTCTGAAAAGTCTCTCTACTGCAGCCTGTCTGCATTCTCTTTATTTATAGCTTTGAAACATTACAAATAAAATAGTAAAGAACGAAATTTAGTAAAACCAACCTTCCTTTATAATTTAGGAAGGCTCTAAAACAATAAAAATAGGAAAGTTTCTAAAAATTGGAATTAGGAAACTAGATTTTAGGCAAGTCTTAGTCTCCAAGCAACTAAGACTTCTAAACTAACTAGCCTAATTTTTAGGAAACTAAACAATGAAAATAAATAAATTGAAAATTAGGAAACTAATAAAAATAGTCATAATTAATGCTGTTGGTACTGTTCACTTGAACAGTACCGCGTGAACAGTACCGCGTGAACAGTGTTCACGTGAACAGTGTGGGTTGGGTCCATGTTGACACATCCTTGGGCTGATCCACTACTGGCTGGTCCTTGGACTGCATCATTGTGCTACTACTACTACCTAGTTCACAGTGACCTATATTGTGCTATTACTATTACCTGGATCACAGTGACCTATAATATGCTGCTACTACTGGTATTAGTACTGCTACTACTACTACTGCTGCCAATACTACTGCTAGTGCTGCTGCTTCTGTTGGTACATTGTGCCAAGCTGAAGCTCTCACATTTCCCCATACTCTAGTTTAAGGGGGGTGTTAGTGTAATTAAAATTACCTTAAGTCAAAACAGGTTATTGATTATTGTTAATGCTGATTAGTTGATAAGCTTTGACTTAGGCAAACCGTGTGGGCTTGACTAGTTGATTTAGTGTTAATTTCCTTCTTTTAGTTTATTTCTTTTTCCTTGCAAGTGTAACTAGGAGTCTAGGACTGCTGACTTGTAGCAGTCCTATTCCTACTTTAAGTTAGTTTCCTACTTTTATAAATAAGAATAACTGGAGAGGGAAAGAGAGAGAGAGAGAGGGGGGGGGGGGGGATTATCTCAATCTTTTCTTATTTTTCTATTTTGTTACATGTTATAATAAGCAGAGATGAAATAATACCCTTCGTTATTTTGGAGTTAACACTTTCAGGTCCCTTTCTGCAATGAATTGCGAGCAATTCCTGCTTTCTTCTCCGTGTTACCTAGTATCATGTGGACTACTATTTTGAAGAAAAAATTATAAATTGGAAACAGATGATTGTAAATGCGATATGCATGGAGCAAGTTGACAAATAGAATGACATGAACCTTTGTTGAAAAGATCTGAATTAATTCTCATTGGGATGCAAAGAATGCTTAATTGTTATTTTGGACTGGAGGATTCATTGTGAATGGATATGATACACTAGAATCATATCTTAAAACACAATGGCCAACTCAATTCAATAAAGCCAAGGATTCCTTAGAACCATCATCTTTGTGCATACCATAGAAATCACTTGGCTGGAACCTCAAAACATCTGTTAACAGAAATAAATTTGGTCTAGAAGTCTTTTTTGGAAAATTCTTTAGTTAATCAGAAGCTCATTTGAACTGAACCACAAGTCCAATGTTTCTACCGAACTTACAATTCTAAATGGTGCTTTGCAATTTATTTTTCATGGAAATTGTGTCTTACAATTCTGTAATATTGTTTATTAATTTATTTTCTTTTAATGTAATACTTACAGGGTTGCCTTTTGTTTGCTAACAGTTAAATGGGTATGCAATAATTGTTTTATGTGAATCATTTTTCTGATCATATGATCGTCTCAATTCATTGTGCTGAATGTAGCCGGCCAGAGTGGCATTGCAATCAGGTTCTGAGGGGATTGCTGCTATTAACACGATCATGAGTGTTATGGGAATTAATCTTGATACGTTACGTCCTGAGCCTTGTGTTGAGGGGTAAGCCATTTTACCTTTATTATTAGGCAAATTATTATTGTCACAATGGTTTCTTACTTTTTTAGGCGTCACAAGGCATTTATTCTGCCTCATGGACAGGTGATGTGTCTATTTCATAGTTGTCAAGGCGCCAAGGCGAACCAAGGCATTAGAGGCCTAACGGATGCCTAAGTTGACCAAGGCACCAGCCTAGGCAACCAAGGCGACCAGGGCGTGTGGATGCCTAGGCGACGTCTTGACAACTATGGTCTATTCCATTCGTTGGATAGAGAAGACATGCTCTAGATTAGCCAGGAGTCAAATTATAGAATCTAATTCAATCAAATACCCTTTTTTATTGTTCTTGTGTATTTTCCATGCATGTGTACTAACAGTCTAGGCATTACTGTGAACTCTCCCAACTCTGAGTGGGAACCGACGGTTTAGATTAAAAAAAAAACCCTAAAAATGAATGGCTCAGATTTGTCTTGTGATTTTCAAGAACTTCTCATTTCGTTGTTACATGGATAACTACCGTTATTATTATAATAAAATTTGGCTTGTTTTTCTTTTCATACTTTAGCTTCAGAGTGTGTATAATTGTTTCACGTGTTCTGATGTGCTGAGTTCAGATACTCCACTCCAGGAGGTTATTCATCCAAGGCTGTGCATCCTATTGCACTAGGAAAAGTTATGCAAATTGCAAAAATGATGAAGGAAGAATATGGTGATAAGGATTACTCACTCTCTGGCATTGGAGGAGTAGAGACTGGAGGTGATGCTGCTGAATTTATTCTTCTTGGAGCAAATACAGTTCAGGTTTGACTACAGTCTGCTTAGTTATTATCATCTTATGCAAGATTTAATTCTCTCCATTGTCATTATCGTTATTTTTCTGAAAGTTTGAAGGAATATGCTTCTTTGTGAATTAGATTGATTAAATGTAGTTATTATTATCCACATACAGTTAACGCAGGCTTCTTTTTGTAGTAGCACTTTAAACCTAATGCAAATCACAGGCTTCCTCTCATAAACCTAAGTCAACTACATATATAATCTACCTTCTGTTCACAAATCTATGGTTGAGGGTCCACACTCTAGAGTTTAGGTATTTTTGAACCTCTTTTAAACCGATATAAACTACATCTAAATAACATTACACTTTGACCATGGTAGCTTCCATGCAAACTCACACTATGTTATTAAGATGTTAGCTAAAAAGTGTAGCCGAGTTGAGGATATTGAGATGGATGAGTCGCAAACCAACTCAACTCAGCCTTATCCCAACTAAATGGGGTCGGTTACATGGATCCTTTTTCTCCCATCAACTATATTCAAAGCCATACAAGATTCCATCCTAAGCTATAGATGTCCTTCCTCAATCAACTCAACCTTATCCCAACTAAATGGGACGGCTACATGGATCCTATTTCTCCAATCAACTCTATTCAAAGCCATACAAGATTCCATCCTAAGCTATACATGTCTTTCCTCGCCACTTCTCCTATGGATGATTAGCAAACGAGGGATGTTAAAATAAGAAACAAACACAGTCAAGGTAATTTAGGAGAGGCTTCAGTAGATGGTAAGCTGAGGGAAATCACTTTAGGTGGTGTGGGCATGCAATGACGGCCGTTGAATGTTCTGGTAAGGAGTGATGTGTTGCAGTATTGCGGCTGCTAAAAGAACAAGGGGGATGGGAAATGAACTCAGGGTAAGCGGTGAGCAAATATGAATGGATTTAGGCAAAAAAAAAGTTTATTATAGAGTTGCATGGAAAACAGGTTTTCACGTAGCTGGCCCATTTAGTTGGGATAAAACTGTGTCGAGTTGAGTGTTTGTTTTTGTTACCTTTAAATTTGAACAATATCCTGAAATACTTGGGAATTCATCAAAATTTGGGACCCTGATGTGGAAAGGTTCCTTGGATAATTGGATTCTTGAGATCTTCAACATGATTACATGTCGTAGTGTGGAAACTAACTTGTGGCGTCTCTGTATCCCACCTAATAGATTACTTACCTAGATTCTATCATCCTCTTAGAAGTTCCTTAGTTTGTATGGTCTGTATGGTTGTGATGGAGCTGGCAACTATTTTGTTCATGAGGCCAATAGCTCAATATTTAAGTGGTGAGGTTAAGTCCTTCCCCTAGATTTAGTTGCTAAAATCATACAAGAAGCACAATTGATCTTTGAGGCGCAGAATGGTCATTAAGAAGGCAGGAAATTTTTTAATGTAAAGGTATGTAAAGGCTGCTTCAGAGAGATGGATGCCTCTTCTGTGTCCTCTGTTATAGTTCAAATTTCAACAATAAATCGTGCAGAAATCAATGCTAACATACTGAAACTTAATGCTCTGTTGGTACCAAATTTCCAAAATGATCTGACGTTCTATATTTTTTTTCAGTACCTTGCGGTGCTGCCAATATTTATTCGATGCCACCATATCCTACAATTCTTGTTCTAGTCAGGCCAGCAGAATCTTTTTGCTAATAAGTAGTTAGTGGATTCACATCTTTTGCGATGATAGGTTCACCTATCTATCACACGCTTGCCTTCTGATGATCTTCAAAGATTTCTATATTTACTAATTGGTAACCCTAGTTTTCCAAAGTATGCATGTAAATTGAACCATCACTAATTGAAATCAACTTACATAATGGTCTATGTAAGAGATTGTGTGGGTGAGGGAAAGGATCATATCTGGATTAAGACATGGGGAAAATGCATTTTAAAATCAGCCCATAAATTTACTTCAATCGCTGCTGATCTATTGGTCCTGTAGCCCAGAGTTATGGTTTCTGTGATTATGTACTGAGCAATAATTGTATAAAACAGGCATTTTCTAATTTCTTAGCTTTCTGATCATTGGTTGTCTTTTGTTTTCTGGTAAACTTAAATATTTCCCAATATTTTCTTCTTGAAACTTTTTATTAACTTATGTATTCTATTAACATGATAGGTCTGTACGGGTGTGATGATGCATGGGTATGGCCTTGTGAAGCAACTCTGTGCCGAGCTGAAGGATTTCATGAGAAAGCACAATTTCTCTTCAGTAGAAGATTTCAGAGGGTAAGACTTGGTTTTATTTATTCATGATGTCAACTTTTGATGCTAGTTTTATACTGGAAAGATGAGATGGCAAATCTTTGCCATTTTTCCTCTGATAAGGGTGACTGATCCAAGAGATCTGCCAACCATTTCAAATGTATCATTTATTTCCTTGCACCAAAAGGCATGTTTACCACCTCCTTTTATGCGCCTTTAATTAGTATCTGTCTTACACGTTATGTTTTGATGGACTGTTGGAGATTAGTATCCATCTTACACATTATGTTTTGATGGACTGTTTGAGTGGGTGAGCAGATCATTGTTCCAGGCTTGAATAGTCGGTTCACACCAGGATGGCAAGTCCTTTCAACAGTTTGTAGGGTGCCTACAGTTTATTTTATATTAGGAACAGGGTTTATAGAGGCATGGTTCTAAGTGGATTTGAACTCCGGACACCGAACCTCTTGCTACACTTCAGAACGAGCAGGCAAATAGAACTTTTCCGTGTAATTTACAAGTGAGAGTGGGTGAATGGATCATTGGGGCCATACTTGAATGCTTAGTTCATAGTTCGTTCATACCAGGACAGGAAGTCCTTTCAACAGCCTAAACAATCAGATAGTTTGGATCGTTCAAACTGGAGAATTGTATGTTTGTATGTTCAAACTGGAGAATTGGCACTATGGTTCCAATTGGATTTAAACTCTGGGGGACCAAACCTGTGCTACATTTTAGAAAGCCTTAACCAGCAGGCAAATCAAACATTTCACAACCATTCACCAATGGGCAGTGACTAGGACTTCAGCTGCAGTGAGAGACCTAGTTCACTCTTCATACATGATGGAAAGATGTATGTAGGAATATTTATGTAATACACATGCTGGATAAGGGTAATACTGAAATACCCCTATATACTTTTCTGCTTGTTAAATTAAATTTTGAATAGTCTGTAAGTAGGCAGCTGCACCACACGGATTCTAGCCAATTGAAAGGATCTTCTTATCAATCCATAGATCGTTTCGATTCCATCGATAACGAGGATTCGAAATGTCACACATTAATCAATCAGAGAGAGATTCAACAACTAAAAGAAAGATCGATTCTTAGGATTTTTCCTTTCTTCAAACGGAACAAACAGAGATAGAATCAGATCGATTCCCGAAATGCCTTTCTGAATGTTCCTCAATATCCCAGCTATTCACAGAACGTATTCCGGGAGAAATCGAAGAATTACTTGGGAAATGATGTCCTACATTACTATTTGCTTACGAGCGACTGGTTGTGGTTTTCTGATGTGGAAATTTTGTCTTATGCAGGGTATCTCTTCCGTATTTCACAACTCACACAGATTTGGTACAAAGACAAAAAGAAGCTATCCGGCAGCGAAAAGCAATCAAGAAAGGACTGCAATCGGACAAAGATTGGACTGGTGATGGCTTCGTGAAAGAGACTGAGAGTATGGTGTCCAACTAAAATCTTCAATTGCAATAAGCCCTCTCTCACACATGTTTGAACTGAACATATTTCTAGCTCTGTAATGCAAGTTAAAACTTGCTCGTTTCATTACGCTGTATCAAAATACCAACTCTTTGAACATAATGTAACAAGGTTGAATGGAAGTGTGTTAATTGGAATTATCTTATAGTTTTGAAGCTTATTCATATATGGTTAATTATCCAGTTTGTCTAAAGATACAAATATTCTGAGTTATCTGCATCTGACAACCATTAGAATTTACCAGAGAAGGAAATGCCACTAGCAAATTTAGGCATGCATTTCCACATTTTTCAGTTGGATGATGATGCTAACCTATTTTATCATAGCAAACTGGATAGTTCCTCATGTTTTTATCACCCGTTCAGAATCTCTCGTTATGTAAAGCATGGTGTTGATCTCAGGTGGAACCAACATCAACTCGGTATCGGTCTGGATGCCTTGGACAGTTTGTGATCAGATACAGGCTTAATGGAAAAAAGGAAATTGATGCATAGTTTTTGCTTCTTACATTGAATGACAGAGATACATCAATTGCTCAATTTGTTCATTTAAATCAACCTTACAGCATGTTGGCTGTTGCCTCCACATCCACATCACCTCGCATGTCCAGTTTCAGGTATCATTCTTCTCTTTTACCTGCGTAAGAACATCCCATGACAACGAAATAAGCAGTTGGCAAAACTCTTCATGAACCCTAATTAATTTCTGAAAATCATAGGTCACACTGGTCCATTAAGTTTATTTTTCTGTTTTTTTTTGTTCTCTTATTTTGACCATGAAACTATTCAAATATGGAAAGATATAGTTTGCAAAAGTCAGTCTTGACTGACCATATGTACTCAATAATTCATCAACTCCTCTTTTTACAAAAATGACTTTATTTCCAGGTAACTTTTATACACAAACAGCACCTAACCTAAGATTCCATCTTTAGCAGGAGGATTACGGATGATCCAAACCAGCATTTCAGGGGTCCCACCTAAGATATCCTTGTGGGCTAAAAGCAGAACTCACAGATCACAGGAAGATATGCCACTATTCCGCACTCAGGTGAGGGCTGATGGACGGTGGATCAGAAAAAGTATACTTCACACTCTGTACACCCTTTGGTCCACAAATCACTTTAATGGAGTCATTATCCTCTCCAATTGCTGGATCCTCGATTGGAGGATCCAGCGGTCTCTCTTTAACTCGGTGCGCCTACCAATACATCGGTAGGTGCGTCTGGTTAAGAGAGACCGCTGGATCCTCGATTGGAGGATCCAGCAATTGGAGACGATAATAACCCACTTTAATGAGGCAATGTATTGATCTGAGTCAGACTGAAGTTGTCTCATTGGACGTTTGTTAGAATAACAAATATGTCGTAGACCCTACTTTGAGGAACAGAAATCGTCTCCCGCCTGTGGTTTGGGTGGGAGATTGGGCGGCCCGGATGGATGGCCGCCAACTAGCACTCGGAGGGATCCGAGCCCTCCATCCGAGCCGACCCCCCAGTCAACAAGCTGAGCCGACTGGGGGGTCGGCTCGGATGGAGGGCTCGGATCCCTCTGACTGCCAGATGGCGGCCATCCATCCGGGCCGCCCAGTCTCCCGCCCAAACCCAGGCGGGAGACGATTTGGATCCTACTTTGAGTACTTTCACTTCACACACCTTACATCTTGACATGCATAGGACGTTTCTAACGGCTGTCATATACAGGAACAAAGCTCATTAAAGAGTCAAAGAAAAAAAAAATTACCATTTGATACAAATGCATCTATAATCGTACTGTTGCTGACGTCATCTTCGGTCGAACCGCCCAAGTCATGATCAAAATGGGCTTCCTGTTGCTGGGCTTTACTGCTTTCATCCTCTGCAGCTTTGTCGATTACTCTTGAGTTTTTCAATTGAGCTATCCTAACTCCTTACTTTAATTATCTACGGGGTAAATATCAGCCACACACCTTACCCAAAAAAAAAAAAAAAAAAAAAATTCAGCCACACACCCCTTGTAGTATGGTTTAATCTCATTTATCCATCTTTGTTTGTGATAATATCAATAATACTTTCTACTTTTGAAAATATGGTTCAGTCACATCTTTCTGTTGAATGATGAATCACCTAGTTTCACCAACAAATCACCTCCATTGAGCTGAAAAGGTCAAATCTTAGTTAAACTATAAGACGAGGCATTTGTAGAAGGAAATGACTCATCATTGACCAGAGAAGGAGGGGGTATGATCGAACCATATTTTCAAAAGTAGGGAGTGTCAATGATATTTTTTGAGAATAAAAGAGGGTGGATAAGATTAAGCCATACCACATGGGGTGTGGTTGATATTTTCCCGTCATTGGTATTCTTATAATTGCATTCTAAGAATGCATTCTTATTATAGAATGAATATAGATTAAAGCAAGACATTTCATTCCATGATCCAAGATGCATATGGAATACTATTTTTGTAATCTCAGAATGCATTCTTAACCTAGAATAAAAATTTCTTTTATCCTTTATTTAGAAAAAACAAGAGAACAAGGAGGGTTCGGTTCTATCGAGCTGCCAACCATTGGATCGGAGTCCAGGGACATCTTGATTCTTGTCATGCACAGGACGTTTCTAATGGTTGGTAGCGTTTAGGCAGCAATCCCAATTTCCTTCGTCTTTTCATGTCACGAATAATCATCAATCCATTCCAGACAGAAACCCAGAGTTTCATCCTCCCATGGGTCATATCCAATATGCTAGCTCTGAAATCTGAACTGAATCAACAAATGGGTTGGGTCTTGCACCGAATCATCGTGCCGGATTGGATCGGATCGGACTGGAGTCTGGACTGGACCAAGTGACTGTTTTAGAATGTTCCTTACACGGAGAGGTAGGTGGGGAGGGGTGTATGTTGGGTGGGTCCCAATGCTTGTGAGCTCCATGAGTTGAAAATACATGTCATTGATGAAATCTGTAGTTTCCTGCACGGGCTCGTCGATGGCTTCTTTCAGCTCGCTTAGTGCCAACAATACATTTCCTAGTCATTCAGGTCTAACATACGTTACAACCATGGTTCAGAATTTCGGCCGAAATTTCGGATTTCGGTTGATACGTATCGGTTTTTATCAAAACCGAAACTAACCTTACTGGCGGTATGACATTTACCTAAATTCGGTCCGAATTTATAGTTTCGGAGCAAATTAGGGCTTTTAATAGATGTTTCGACGAAATCAGTCGAAATGTTGCGAGCCCGAAAGCCTTGGAATCTCTCTCACTCTCTCGATCTCGGATTTTTTGATGATACTTTCCGAAATCGGTGGTTTTTCATCTCCTTCTCTAACATCTGTCTCTCGAAAAGAATTCTCTCGGCTTTGTAGTCCGCTCCCTTTCCGTCTCTCATATCACTCTCAACTCGAAGTGTCTCCAAGACCTTTTCTATTTATTCTTGGAGTCAATAGTAGTTTCATACAATAAAAACAGTACTCCTTCCGTTGTTGAGACCATCCGTGGGAATCGGAGAAGCGGGGAGGAGAGAAATCAGAAATGGATGACAAAAACAGGAAGTCCGGGTTTAAGGGTCTGTGTCCGTGGGAGTAGTACCGGGCAAGAAGAACTTCTATCGAGATGCTGCCCTTGATTTAGGGGAAGAGCTTGTGAGTTTTGATTTCTATCCTTTTTTACATAATACCCAATTCATCTATTTCTTCCATTTTTTTCGTTGTTCTTGATTCCGACCCTTTTTATGTTGGGATTCCGGGTTTCGAGGAGGCTGAATCTTGTCTATGGCGGTGGGAGTGTTGGGTTAATGGGTTTGGTCTCTCAAACAGTTCACCGTGGGGTGGCCATGTTTTAGGGTAGCAGCACAATCATTTTCGTAAGATTAATTAAATTTTTTTTTGTCACTCCCCTGCTTTTTAATTGGTTTCTTTTGCTTCGGGATCATCCCCAAGACTCTCATGTGCAAAGAGGTCGCAACTTCATCCGGGTTATCTCTCTCTCCTCATTGTTTTATTTTCCCCAAGTTCTCTAATCAAAATCTTGGGTTTTTTGAGCAAGATAACAAGAGAAACAGTGGGGAGGTGAAACTCCGAGGCGACATGCATCAAAGAAAAGCCGAGATGGCCCGCCATTCCGATTGTTTTATTGCCTTACCGGGTTCATCTTTGTTCAATTTCTGCAGTTGTTCTTTAAGCCTCCGATCTTGGAGTTGTTGTAGGGTAAGTTGGGTAACGTGGTTCGACGAAGGGATGGGAAGTTGGGAACTTCCTTTCTCCGCCATTATCGGGCTTTGAATCAGTCCAGATTTCAGAAGGAGACAATTGGGAAGCCTGGAAGTCCAAAAGAGATGATTCGGCCATTTTAATAACCTCGGACGGCGATCATATATGAACGGTTATCATTCTGAGTTAGCCAAAGGAACCAACACGAAGGAGCACAAGTGAAATTTTTACCTTGTCGAAGAGCTATTTTTATTATCCGGGAACATGGAGCTCTAAATCTCTACCCACCATCGAAACGAGACATCGCTGAATCGGGATGCAAGCTTGGGAGCAGCCCAACCAAGTAGCCCTTGGGATGGCACTCAACTAGAATGTGAGAAGTAGTCTCTTTAGCTGCACCACACCGATGACAAGAAGTATCAATAGGCACATTCCTATGGTTTAAATCGTCCGCGTGCAATCCCCCTCTTTACAAGTCCTCGGATTTAATCTTAGGGAGAGAGTTATTTCGGTAGCGATGAATCTTCCGTATTCTTCTTTGGATTCGGTGAGCCTCTTGACGAGATTGGCAACGACGTTTTATGTATTCTTCTCCAAGTTGACGATAGTGAATCACCAATTTTTCCTTCGACAATCAACTCCGAGTAGCCAACATTTAGTATTTTGAGTTCTATTTGGACTCGTTTTGAAGTTTTTTTGGATTCCTCCATCGCACAAAGTTTCTCTGCTTTTTTATATTTATTTTTTAGTAGGGAGCATCAGATAGGATTCATACATGTAGTTTGAGTTCTATTTGGACTCTGTTATGACTTTTGAGGTTTCTGTTTTTGTTATAACATTTTAGTTTTACTTCTGTAACTTTTCTTTTAAATACCATAGTAAGGGTAGACTGAAGTTGAAAATTGAATGAAGATAACTTTTGGAGGTTTCCTTTCATCTCTTCTTCTCTTCCTGTAAGTCTTTCCACTTCCTTTTAGTTCCTTATTCCCTCTAATGCCTACTATGATTTGTTTGTTTTACTTTAGATCTAAAATACAGAGGCAACAATTTTTGTCTCAGGGCATGATCTCTTTGTTTGTTCCATCCTCAGCTTTCAATTCTTCTTGCTGATCTGCCTGTTTTGTGAGGGTATCTACTCTATTTCTTCTGTTTTCAACTATATAATTCAGTTGAACAATTGGTCATCCCTTTAAACCTTCGAAATTTCAGTGTTGCCAACCGGAATAGACCCAAACCCATGCATGCACACACAGATAAGCAGAGTCCATATCAAGAACAAATTAGACTAGAGAAATTTTGAAAAGAAAAAAATAGAGTATGTGAATATAGATATATAAAGCAGACACAAATGAAAAAAAAGTAATTCATACCTGAACAACTCTATGCCATTGTTGTTCCTTCTCAAGAGCAAATAATGCCTGCTTCAAGGATGCTATGAGAAAATTCTGCTCCCATGCAACCCAGGCATCAAGTGCACCATAGACAGCTTCTTTAGAATCCTTGAGGTCAGAAAACTGCAATATATTGCATTTTAATAAAGAAAGTACACTAAGAAAACATAAAAAAAAAAAGATAACCCAGGAAAAGACCAACTCTGAAGACAGAAATTGAAGTCTAGTTGATCAACATGTAAAGGTCCCATCTGCAACAAGTAATTCCTCTGTCAGAATTCTCTCTTTTCTAGTTTTGGTGATGATTATCACATTGGCAATGACTCTGCAAACCTAAAGACCTAAAGACGATTCCCTCCCCCCTTCTTTTTAATACTTGATGCAGCTTTTTGCCAGTAGTCCCCAACGGATCCTTCTCAATTTCAGGAACCATTTTGTCTAGTACTCCAATGATATCCTTTCTAGCCTGACTACGTAATAGGGCCACAAGCAAATAACCATAGTCAGTACTCAAAACAAAAGAAGATAAAAATATAATCTAAATCACATAGACTTGAAATAAATAAATAAACTCTTTCATATTCACCTCTGATCACTAACTCCATGCATTCTTTGAATTGTAACCTTGTCTCAATAATTATAATTACAAAATTAGCAATCTCTGAGCGTTTAAATGATTTATTTTTGGTAAGCGCTAAATCAATTGATGCATTGTAATTTCATCCATTATTGGTGAAAATTTATCAAATCCTTTCTTCATCTGTTTCCTACTTTATAATTTTTAGGAATAGTCAAGAATTATGAACTAAATACACAAACTCACTCCTACCAAAAAGCAAAGATCACAGAGAAAGAGAGAGAGCTAACATGCAGAACTGTGCCAGTATCATTAGTATTAAGGTTTGATTGCTTCCGCGTAAAATATAAACTAAATAAAATTTCAAGCATATAACTTTGCTTGTAGCACACACCCACACAAAAATAGAAACTTTAAATGTAACTTGCAGGTGGCATCCTTGGCGATACTCCAACGAGATAGCTTCCAATATCCCTCTCCATGCAAGTTGTCCTTAACCACATATTTATGCACAATGTTTGGTTTTCCAATATCACTATTAACCACATATTTCTGCAAGATACAATATGCTTTCCTAATCAAGTCCTTAATAGTCTATTTAAAATAAGCTTCCTTTGGTGGATGACTCAATTCGTTGTAACCAGTTTTGTTTTTCATTTATAGTTTGGGTGCTAAATTGCTAATTTAGGATTTCATTATGTTTACTTGTGTTAGACTATTAGCAACATAATGTCTGGCTCACAAGGATCTGGAGACTTTGCATGGAGGCATGGTACTCCCCTTGATGCTAACAAGAGGACCTCCCAATGCAACTACTGTAAGAAAAAAATTGGAGGAGGTGGGGCCACTCGTTTGAAGTGGCATCTAGCTGGTGGGGATGGTAATGTAACTGGATGTCCCAGTTGTCCCCGTAGAGATTAAAAGGCCATGGTGAGGTCCCGAAGGGTGGGATACGAGAAGACACATAAGAGGGGCAGCAAGGCAGGAATTTGAAGATTCATGCTTAGAGAGGAGTTTACCCGTACTCGGCGAGGAGGACTATGATCCAGAGGAACCTAACTTAGATGACCTTGACTACTAGGATCTAGAGGAAGAGAATGTGAGACGAGCCATGAGTGCCAATAAACAGACATTAGAGATAGAGGAGGATAGGAGGAGGCAGATGTTCAGGGGAGCTAGTTCTAGTGGACATGCTGCAGAGCTCCGTGGTCCGGACACAGAGGAGGAGGAGAGAGACAAGATGTAAATCCCCGCCCACGAATCCCACCACCATTTAGGAGATCTCGGAGAGGCTCGGGCTTGGGTCATCATCACGGCCCCTACTACCACGCCATGGCCCACGAGTAGACATCCTCTCTAGTGATCCCGTACTATTTCCCGGGCAAGAAAAAAGACAAAAAAATCTCAAGCATTATTGGACAAACTCAAAGGAGGCTTGGGTATGCTATGGCTAAGTGGTTTTTTTTTAATAATATTCCTGCACATGCTACTCCTGGTCCATATTACCAGAACATGATAGATGTGGTAAGCCAGGCTGGTCTAGGAGTGAAGGGGGCCACAACTCATGAGCTCTACAACACATATTTACCACAACACAAGAAGGAATGCGAAGAGTATGTAAAGCATTTGAAGCCATTTTGGGAGAATTATGGAGTTACAATCATGTGTGATGGTTGGACAGGACCCAGTAGACAATCTCTCATCAACTTTATGGTGTCGTGTGATGGAAAAACAATTTTCATAAAGTCTGTGGATGCTTCAAAGCATAGAAAAGATTCAACATATATTTACAATCGTTGAAGGAGGTGGTTGCGAATGGGGGATAGACAATGTTGTCCAAATTGTCACGGATAATGGCGGCAACTTCAAGAAAGTCGGGGAAAGATTGATGAACAATCACAGGTATAAATTATTTTGGACTCCATGTGCTGCTCATTGCATAGACCTTATGTTGAAAGATATGGGAAGTATTAGTATTGTCAATGATGTTGTAGAAAAGGCAAGACAGTGAGTACTTTTGTTTACAACCATGGTCATGCTCTCCAATTATTGAGGATAAAATGTGGGGGGATTTAGTAAGACCAGGTTTGACTAGGTTTGCCACTAATTACATTGCTCTAAAAAAGCTTTGAGACAAAAAAGTCTGGTCTAAGATCCATGTTTGCTTCGGAAGAATGGTTTAATTGGCTCGGGTTTTCTACTCCGCTGGTCGGTTAGCGCAATCAACAATTTCGGATGACTTATTAGGGATGATCCCAAGAAGGTTGTAATGATATTAGAGCCAGTTGTCAAAGTCCTAAGAATGGTTGATTCACAAAAAAAAACCCACACTACCGCATTTATGGGCAGCAATGGAACCGATGAAAGCCCAAGTTGTAGATGCCTACGGAAGGGGTACTTGTAGGGTTTATCAAAATCATTGAGAAGCGACTTGGGAGAAGCAACTCTCACTCCACTACATAAAATTGGTAAGGAAATAGTTCTTTATTTATTTTACATAAATTTAACTTCTTGTAAGTTGTAGAGGATTTGTTGAATTTTGAAAATATTAATTTTTATTCTCTTTAGCATATTATCTCAATCACAAGTATCAATACAAAGACAATCTTGGGATGAGACAGGATTTGATAGAAACAGTTCAAGATGTGGTGGCAAAGCTTAACCCTGATCCACGTATCCAATCCGATGCAAATCAAGAGGTGAGTGTTTAATCTATCTTATGGTAATATCTAATATTTATTATGGAAAGTTACAAGTTGCAAAATAATGCTAATACCTAATGCAATGGATTTAGATCAAATCCTTCAGAGATGCAAGTGGATGTTTTGGGAGGGAGGCTGCAATTACTGCACGTTCAACAACTGCCCCTGGTGAGTCCTATGGTTCTAATTTTATTTATTTTTTTATGAATTATATATTAGTATTTTAGGATATAATTCTAATGCAACCATTTTATGTTATCATGTAGCTGAATGGTGGGTCTTATATGGAAGAGACTCCCCAAACCTGTGCAAGATAGCAATTAAAGTGCTATCACAGACGTGTTTTGCCTCTGGTTGCAAGAGCAATTGGAGCACATTCTCCCTCATACACACAAAGAGGCGGAACCATTTGGGTGTTAAAAGGCTAGAGAGCCTCGTTTACGTCCACTACAATATGAGATTAAGGGAAGAAAACATTCACTTCGGCTTGGAAAAAGATATCACCCCGATCGAATTGAGTGAGATCTTCGAGGTGGACGAAGAGGTGGAGGATCCCTTGTATGAGTGGGTGAGGGATCGAGGTGACCCTGTTCTAGATGAGCCTGAAGGTCGGCCTAACAGTCAAATTGCTTTCCAACTTCGAGTGGATGTTGATGACTTTATAGCATCGAAGGGTAACATTCACTCACAAACACGCAGACCATTTGAAGATGATATTAGTGATGATACCACTCGTTCACCTACTCCCACACAGACACAGACACATACACATACACAAACCAGTGATGATGATGACAGTGATATTAGTGGGAGTAGTGATGGTGGTGCAGGTGGTGATGGTGGTACAGGTGGTAGTAGAAGTGCAACATTAAGGGAGATAGAACATGACATGGAGACGCAGCCCGAGCCACAGTCAGATCCCATCAGATTCACAGGAGAGAGTCTGTATCCTGGTTCCACACAAGATGAGGACCATGGTGCACGCATTGGTAGAGGATAGCTGGTCCTACATTATGATGTGGGACACGTATGTGATGCAACCGTTATCGGCAACAACAATGGTATCAGGGTCAGGGATTAGATTTGTCTAGACACTCGTCTTGGATTTGATTCATTTTAGTAGACTTATTTATTTTATGTAATCTTAATATTAAAGTTAGTGTTTTGGAATGCTTTTGAACATTAAATTTTGTTTCTTCTTTAGTTTTTAATTTACTATCCTTTTCAATGTTTGCGTACGTTATCATGTTATAGTGTCGACATAGAATTACCATTTATAGTGTTGTTTTTGTGCAAATGATTCAGTAGATATGTTATAGAAGTAAAAATTGTATTACATAATAAAATTGAACTCAAAAAACATGTTTTATAGCCATCGAAACCACATCCGAAACTATAAATTTTTTTTTACCATGTTTCCCCGAAATTTTGGCCGAAACCACCGAAATTTTGGTTTTGGGCCTGACCGAAACCAGGCACGAAACCAAAATTACGATCCTTGGATACAACACAGTAAAGGACTAGATGTATATTATCAAATCTCAATGACTGTATGTATATTCGCATTGATTGGTGAAGTGCTCTGGAGACATTCCGATCACGTCGTTCGCCAGTCTGTAGCTTCCCAGTGAGAGACATCACTTTGGAGCTTTTTTAAATATCCGAAGAAACCGGAAGACTTTGTAGGGCTTCTTACTTCACCAGCCAATACAAACTGGGAAAGGGTATCTTTAGGGTACTTTCATAAATACATTGGTTTTATCAGTAAACCAGGCTAGCTTGGAAGTTTGTTTACAAAAGCACCCCAAGATCTCTGTGACTTTGAACTAGTTAGTAGTTATAGGGGAATTATGAAGCCAGTCTGGTTCACCCATTAGGAAGCTGGTCTCTGTACAGAGAGAGAGAGAGAGAGAGAGAGAGAGAAAGGAAAAGAATACATACTGTTAGGAGGGAAAAATCCCCTCCATTTAAAATCTTACACGTGTCAAGTTGTGCTTTCGGAGCCTGAGTGCTCGGAATGTCTCGCACTCGGCATCATGTATTCGGCCTGTCATGCGTACGGCCTCTCGGGTAGCGCTCGGAGTTATAGTCCTACTCGGCTACGGTTCTCAGTCGGAAGCCAACGTCCCATTGTGATTATGCTACCTCCGGGGAGTCCTTCTCTCAGTCTAATACGACACCGACTATTTCGGTCGGCCATTACTCACACGTTGACACGTGTCAGTCCCAGAGCTGACCGACCTAGCTTCCTTGGCTAAGGTCTCTGACTCCTACTCAGAGTCTACCACATGAGTGTCCCACAGAGCGACACTTGGCAATCCTATTGGCAGTCTACTCCCCTGAGTCCTGGTACCTCCATGCTTCTTCACAATCTATAAGTAGAGGTCATCCCTCAAGGTAAACCCTAAGTTACAAGCTATTATTATTCATCCCTCTCACACGCTCAAACTCTCTCAACGTCCCACTCTTTAAACTGGAGATAGCTTTCTGCTATCTCTTGACTGTTTAACTTGGGAATCTAACTTAGGCATCAGAGTGTACCCGGGGCTTAGGCGCCCACTCCTTTATCTCATCTCTGTGATTGCAGGTCATTCAGAGGGCGGATTGACGGGCGATTTCCAATCGTAACAGTTTGGCGCCCACCGTGGGGCCCTTTTGACTGAGTTTGAAGACTAGCAAATGGGAACTCTAATTTCGATGGCTCACAGAAGAACTCGAGCAGGGGTGTCGCGCGCCCCTTCTGAGACATCGGTGCATATGGGTAGTACCGAAAGCACGACGAGGGCGGACCGTGAGCCTACACCCGCACCAATCCCAGAACCTGCACCCACACAGGAACCAGCACCAATAGTACCATCGGCACCGGCGCCAGCTCCGAGCCACACGTCGTCGGTAACACCACCGCTACCTCCTCCCCAATGCGTCACTCGTCAGCAGTTTGATGAGCTGAAGCAGCAAATCAAGCAGCTCGCGAGAGTCTTGAGAGGAGCTCGAGCAAGCAGTTCGGTAGCAGAAGTCCGGTAAAGATCAGACCTACCGGCACCCCTACAAGACGTTCAAGTATTACACTCCGCTGAACTCTTCGATGACGGAGATCCTCGAAGTAATCAAGAACGATCGGAACCTCCGACCGCCTCCAAAAACACTCGACAACGGGAGGAATAAGGATCACTCCCGTTTCTGTCGCTTCCATCGCGACTATGGCCATGAAACAGAAGAATGCAAGTACCTCAAAGGGGAAATTGAGGACCTCATCAGACGAGGATACTATGGTAACTTCGTTCGGCATGCAGACCGAGGGCCTCCCGCTCGGAGGGATCGTGGATTACCACCTCCACCTCCGAGAAACCCGCAGCCCAACAACTGTCGAGCGGACGCGGGCGATAATCAAAACGCCGTTCGGAGGGACGACAGAGACCTTGATGGTGGGCCGGCTCCCCCCAGACAGTGGGTCGGCGCCATCCAGTTTCGGACAATTGAAGGCTCCTCGGGAGCACAAAAAGAAAGAGTGTCGGTAAAAGAAAGACTTGGAGGCCGACAGCATACCCAGTCCGGGTCCATCCCGTCCTGGTCAGAAACGGAAGGCCGGGGAAAAAGAAGAAGAAGGAAGTCCCACCCGGCATCAAAGAGAAGAAAGGCCGAGCGCAGGTTTGTCGGCAGTCCGCTCCCAGAGGACCGAACGCACACGGCAATGGGTTTGCGCATCCCTGGTGACAATGAGGTCTATACCATCACCAAGGGCCCCCAAGCTGAGGGCAAATCAGTCCTCACAATCATAGGAGGACCTGCCGTCGGGAACACCTCCAACAGGTCGGTAAAGGCCTACTCGCGTCTGGTAGCCAAGACAGAGTGGCCGTCGAAGAGAGCTCGAACTGGAGAAGTCATCACCTTCAGTGACGAAGATCTTGTCAACGTCGCGGTCCCCCATGAGGATGCCCTTGTTTTCACGGTCGGGATCGGACACTGCGATGTTGCAAAGTGCCTGGTAGACACCGGGAGCTCGGTGGACATTATATTTTACCATGCCTACCAGAGGATGCAGCTGACGGACGACCAGCTCTAACCCGTCACCTTCGACCTCATCAGCTTCTCCGGAGACCTAGTTACGGTTAAGGGGGGGCATCCAATTGCATATCATCCTCGGCTAGAAGCCCAAACAGCGGCGGGTAATGGTCGTATTCATGGTGGTCGATCGGCCATCCGTGCACAACGTCATCCTCGGCCGTCCTTCGCTGAACAAGCTGAAGGCGTGCATGTCCACCTACTACCTGGTGATGAAGTTCTCGACCGAGGATGGAGTCGGAGAGTACCGAACAGATCAAGACACTTCACGGAGGTAGTACGCCACCGAGCTGAAGAACAGTCAGCGGGTCTTGAAGTCTGCACAGGTGAACATGGTGGATGTTCCCAAGAATCTCTCTCCCAATAGAGGAGAACCCACGGAGGAACTTCTACAGATCCCGATTGTGGACGATCAGCTAGAGAAGACGTTCTAGGTCGGCTCCTTGCTGCCCGAGGAACAAAGGGAAGAGCTGATCGAATTTCTAAGGCAGAATCTCGATGTCTTCGCATGGTCGGCCTCTGAGATGCCTGGGATTCCTAGGGATGTCATTGAACACCACTTGGCCGTCAACCCTCAACATCGGCCTGTGCGACAAAAGAAGAGAAGCTTTGCACCCGCCCGGCAGTCTGTCATAGACGAGGAGGTGCAGAAGCTGCTGGCGGCCAACTTCATACGGGAGGTCGATTACCCGGACTGGTTGGCCAACGTTGTCATGGTGCCAAAGTCTAACGGCAAGTGACGAATTTGCATAGACTTCACCGACCTCAACAAGGCCTGCCCGAAAGACAGCTATCCGCTGCCGCGCATTGACCCGCTGATAGACGCTACAGCCGGACACGAGCTACTAAGTTTCCTTGGTGCGTACTCCGGCTACAACCAAATAAAGATGCAAAAGGATAATGAAGAATGTACTTCCTTCGTCACCAATCAGGGGCTCTTCTGCTATACGGTCATGCCTTTTGGCCTTAAAAATGCAGGAGCCACCTATCAGAGACTAGTCAACAAAGTCTTCCGACGACAGATTGGCAGGAACATGGAAGTAGATGTCGATGATTTCCTTGTTAAGAGTCAGCAGGCCGACCGGCACATGGCCGACCTCAGCGAAGCATTCCAGGTCCTCCGATGACACAGCATGAAGCTCAACCCTACAAAGTGTGCTTTCGGAGTCGGATCAGGAAAATTCTTGGGATTCATGGTCTCGCAGAGGGGCATTGAGGCAAACCCTTCAAAGATCATGGCCATCATGGATATGGCTGCACCATCCAGGGGTAAACAAGTACAGGAGTTGAATGGCCGAATAGCCGCACTCGGCCGCTTCATGTCTAAGTCTGCCGTGCGTTGTCTCCCCTTCTTCAAAACTCTAAAGGGAGCCGGGAAGTTCGAGTGGACCGAAGAGTGCCAGAGGGCTTTCGAAGACCTCAAGGCATACTTATCATCACCTCCCCTGCTGGTGAAACCAAACCCGGGGGACGAGTTGCAGCTATATCTCGGAGTATTCGACCGCGCAGTTAGCGCTGTTCTTTTGAAAGATGAAGACAAGGTTCATCGGCCGATTTATTACGTCAGCAAAGTACTGCTTGACGCCGAGACCAGGTACAATTCGATTGAGAAACTAGCGCTTGCCATGGTCACATCCGCGTGGAAGCTCCGACCGTACTTCCAAGCATATCCGATATCGGTGCTGACAAACACACCACTGAAGAAGGTGTTATCGAAGCCCGATGTATCTGGGCGATTCATCAATTGGGCGGTAGAGCTCGGTGAGTTCGACATAAAATATGTCCCCAGAACGGCCATCAAAGCACAAGCCTTGGCGGACTTTATCGTCGAAAGTACCTTAGCAGACCAAGACTTTGTAGAACCTCAGGTGGTACCGACTTCGGAGCAAGCCGAAGCCGCGTGGATCCTGAACTTTGACGGTTCCTCCATGGAAGACAAAGCAGGGGCAGGAGTAATTTTGAAAAGTTCGGAAGGATTTAAAATACGATCTGCCATCAGGTTCGGATTCAGAGCGACCAACAACGAGGCCGAGAACCAAGCTTTACTAGCCGGACTCAGATTGGCCAAAAGCCTAGCCGTCCGTCGGCTGGTGATACAAGGCGACTCTCAGTTGGTCATTCGCCAAGTACAAGGAGACTACGAGGCCAGACAGCCCGGGATGCAAAAGTACCTCGAGAAGGGGAATTCGGCCATCGCGACCTTCCAGAGCATCGAGCTGCAATACGTCTGTCGCGAAGAGAACACCGAAGCGGATGAGCTATCAAGATTATCCCTGGAAGACATCCATGCGATGGACTCTGCCATGTACGTAGAATTCTTGGACCATGCCAGCACCTCTGTTGAAGTCGTAGCCCCCGTCGGAGTCGCATCCAGCTGGTACGATGACATATATCAATACCTTCGGACGGGCGCCCTACCGACTGACAGGAAAGATGCTCGCCGCATCCAAGCCAAGTCCCGACAATACACCATACACAATGATGTATTATACAGGAGATCCTATACCCTACCGCTGCTAAGGTGCCTGCGATCAGACGAGGCCGAGCACGTTATGAAAGAAGTACATGAGGGTATATGCGGCCGACACCAGGGTCGACGATCGCTCTTCCAAAAGATCCTCTGCCAAGGCTACCATTGATCGAGAATGCATGACGATTGCATCGAGCTTGTCCGCAGGTGCGACAAGTGCCAGTTCTATGCACCCGTGCAGCATGCTACGACCGCTCCACTGCAGCTGATTACAAGTCCCCTCCCCTTTTCCATATGGGGTATGGACATCATGGGGCCCTTCCCCCAAGCCACTTATTAATGGAAATATGTCATCGTGGCCATTGATTACTTCACCAAATGGATTGAAGTCGAAGCCGTAGCCAAGATCGACACCTCCAAAGTGGAACAATTTTTCAGACACTCGGTCGTGTACAGGTTCGGCGTGCCGAGAGTCCTTGTGACGGATAACGACACTCAGTTCGCCAGCGCATCCTTCGTAAACTTTTACGAAGAATTCCGAATAGACCATAGATTTGGGTCAGTCGGACATCCGCAGACAAGCGGCCAGACTGAGGCCACCAATAAAACAATATTGTGCGGCCTGAAAAGGATGGTTGAAGACCAAAAGGAAAAGTGGGTGGATATGCTACCAAGTATCGTCTGGTCGTACAGGACGACCAGCCGAACACCCACGGGAGAGACACCCTTCATGCTCGCCTTCGACACAGAGGCAGTCGTCCCCGTTGAAGTCTTCCATCCAACATTCCGGATGCTGAACTTCAACGAGCACACCAACTCTGAAGATCTACGGACGAACCTCGATAACCTCGAAGACGTAAGGGAATCGGCAGCATTCCGAATGACAAGTTACCAGTAGGCGACGACCCATCACTACGACAAGACAGTCCGACCAAAACAATTTAAAGTCGGAGATCTTGTCCTTAGAAAAACGGTAGTCTCCGATCACACAAATCAAGGGAAGATGGCCAAGAACTGGGAAGGACCGTATCGAGTGCTCCGAACAGGACGACCGGGCTCGTACAAGCTCACCACCATGGACGGTGAAGAAATTCCGAGGACGTGGCATGCCACCAACCTTCGAAAATATTATCATTAATCAGAAACTTTTTACAGATTTGTCAATTTTTAAGTCTCAATTGTATACCGGACCCCATGAGGGAATCCACTTATTTTTCATTTTAATACAGAACAACACGTATAGTTCAGTCATCTCAGCAATTGTTTCTTAGCCGTTCCTTCTGGCCCAGCTGTTCACACACAGACATAGGTCAAACTTTGACCATACTCATACCTTCCGACCATGGCCCACAAGCAGACCATGGTGGCATGAAGGTCACAATAATCTTCCTAACACGGTCCACAAGCAGACCAAGGTAGCATGAAGACCATACTCGTACCTTTCGACCATGGTCCACAAGCAGACCATGGTGGCATGAAGGTCACAATAATCTTCCTACCACGGTCCACAAGCAGACCAAGGTAGCATGAAGACCATACTCGTACCTTCCGACCATGGTCCACAAGCAGACCATGGTGGCATGAAGGTCACAAATCTTCCTACCACGGTCCACAAGCAGACCAAGGTAGCATGAAGACCATACTCGTACCTTTCGACCATGGTCCACAAGCAGACCATGGTGGCATGAAGGTCACACACATCTTCCTACCATGGTCCACAAGCAGACCAAGGTAGCTTGAAGACCATACTCGTACCTTCCGACCATGGTCTACAAGCAGACCATGGTGGCATAAATGTCACACACATCTTCCTACCATGATCCACAAGCAGACCAAGGTAGCATGAAGACCATACTAGTACCTTCCGACCATGGTCCACAAGCAGACCATGGTCGCATGAAGGTCACACCCGTATTTTCCTACCATGGTCCACAAGCAGACCAAGGTAGCATAAAGACCATACTCGTACCTTCCGATCATAGTCCACAAGCAGACCACGGTCGCATGAAGATCACATCCGTATCTTTCTACCATGGTCCACAAGCAGACCAAGGTAGCATGAAGACCATACTCGTATCTGTCTGCAACGGTCAATACGCCGACTCCGGCAGGAAACATCTACCTAACTACGCGATCAGACATCAGTAGCCCGGCTGGGGCAAACCATACTCGTCTCCCAAACATCATGCTGCACGGATATACCTAAGTGCCCTCGGCCAGCCTAAGCGCTAAGCCGACAACACTTCCGGGGTAAGAGGCAGTCAAGACAACAAATGTAACAATGCCTTGGCCATTTTTCTAAGGCATGTCCGCAGCCGGATTCTACATCGTTCATTTTTGGACTCTACTACAAGCTACCGGCCCTAGCTACTTTAATTACTTATTCTTAGCCTACCGAAGGCCGAGCAGAAAAGATTGGCAGACAACAGAAATACAAAAAAAAAAGGATATTTATTGATCAAGGCCCTTGAAGGGCAAGGGTACAAATATACAGTTAAAAAAAAATATAAATACAAGTGGTCTCTTCAAGACCGTTTCTTCTCAGCGGCTGAATTTGCTTGATCCTCGGCTGGCAGCGCAAGGTCCGGGAGCTCCACGAGCGACGTCTGCGGCACTTCGTAGGGGGGAAGATCGTCCTCTAGCATTCGGTCGGCCTTTGGCTCCGCCAGGACTTCCTCAGCATCGAGCGGGGTCTCCATAGGATCCGAGGGCTCCAACCCATCAATCTGGGCGACGATTGGAATTTCGGACCAGTTTATCTTGAGGGCGCCCTTGTCCGCCAATTGCTCCCTCAAATACCTGACCCCCCTCTCAAAGTACACGCAGGCGGCCTCGTCGACGTCCTCTTCATAACGAGCCGAAGACTTGTAATCGGCGACAGCTCGAGACAAAGCCTCCCGGTGATCCTCCTCGGCCTTGTTCAGTGCTTCCTTGGCAGCCCTGGCCTCTTCCTCGGACTTCTTTAGCTTCTCCTCCAGCGCCAGCTTCGCCTGCTGCTCGGCCTGCAGATCTTCCTTGGCCTTTCGCCGCTTGTCCTCGGCCGACCGAAGTCTCTCTTCCGAAGAGTGCACTCTCTTGTGCTCCTCGGCGAGAGCGGCCTCGGCCTTGTCTAGGGAAGCCCGGAGGTTGGTCTTGTCTGCAACAAGGGCCTTGACCTCCGAGGACTTATTAACAAAGTTCTCCTCGGTGGCCTTCAAAGCTTCGCGCAGGGAGACCTCCAGGACCTCATTCTCGTCCAGATCGAAGAAGGCCCGAGCAGCCCGCTCGCTGACCTCAGCCAGAAGATTGCTCACCTACACAAAAGGGACCGGTCAGGAAATGACAACATGAATAAGAAATAAAAAATGAAGAGATGACGACTCCGAATATTACCTGACTGCACGCTGTAAATGCTCGTCTGTAGACCTCCTCGTTTGACAGGTCGGAGGTGAAGGCTATGTCAGCTGGGAGGTGTCCCTCGGTGACTATGATTCTAGCCACCTTTGTACTCTTGAAGACCGAGTCTGTCGACTTCAGTCCGAGCGCAGGCGAGAATGGTACCTTCGGAGCCTCCTGTCTTTCACCTCTCTAACGGGCCGCGTGCCCGGCTTCCTCCTTGGAGGCTCCGATGGCCCCGGTCAGATCAACCACCTGAGGTTTCTCTGTAGCCCTCTTGGCCGCAGGCGTCACCTTGCCCTGATCGGCCTTAGTCTCCTTCGCGGCGACCACCTGAAGGGGCTGGACTTCCTTCGTCGCAGCCCCCGCTATTTTCTCCTCCTAACGACCGAGCCTAGGGGCCGGCCTTGTCTTATATATGTCGGCCGGAAGTTCCATGGCCGACTTTATCTTTTTCTTTGGTGGCCCCTCGGGCATGGGCCCCTTGCCCTTTGCCTCGACCGTGGCCCTCGACTCTTTCCGTGGAGGTGTGTCCTCCTGCCCGCCAGCTGGCTGAGCCCCCTTTGCAGCCTCGGCCATCCGCTTGGCCATGATCCGGGCAACGATCTTATCGTCTTTGAAGTTCACTGCAAGGAAAAAATAGTTAGTGACGACATTAAAATAGCAGCAGTACATAGTCTGAGTCCTAATGTTATTAAACTCACCGAGAAGACTGTGCTCGACCAACTGCACGGGATCCGCAAGGTCGGAGAGGCGCACAGTCTCCCCGGCCATCATCTTCTTCTGAGTCCTTCTCTCCTCCGTCGTCAGGAAGGGGATTTTGTTGAACCCCGTGGCGTCGACCACCAGCCAAACGTTGGACAGAGGAAGAGCCGAGCCGTCCGCGGGGGGACCCACGAAGAAAAACTTGTCCTTCCACCCATGGATGGAGGAAGGCTTTTGGGCGATAGCCGGAAGCTTCTTTCCGCCCCTCTGACTGAAAAAATACCACCTGATCATAGCCCGGGCCTCGATCAGACTGGCCAACTGGAAGACCGATCGAAACAAGTTCAAGGTCGGAGTCTCACCCAGTCGGTGGATGAACAGGATGAAGGCAAAAATGCATCGCCACTCGTTCAGAGCAAGCTGGGAGGGGGCGATGTGGTAGGTTTGAAGAATTTCTACAACTAATGGGTGAAGGGGAAATCGGAGCCCTGACTTCAGGGTGTGTTCGTACACACAAATCTCCGACGTGTTCACAGTACAGGCGCGTTCATCGGGGGTCGGGAGCCGAATGCGGACATTCGTCATTGGCTTTACGAGCTGGTATGCCCGGCAGACCGATAACAAAGCCGCTTCGGTTTTGATCTTACTTGGCACCTTCCATGCTGGGACGGTGCCGAATGCGGTTACTGACAATCGGCCGCCTCTCTGACGAGAAGCCCGTTGAGTCGTGGGGCCCACGGGGCGACCACGCTCTTCGGCCTCAGAGGAACTCTTCTCAAGTTCCTCCTCTAAAACCGTATTGGAAGCCTTGGAGGCAGCGGACCATCCTTCCCTGGAGGAGGATGATCCCTCAGAAGAAGAAAAAGTTCGAGAAAAGGGTCATTTTCTCACTCACTCTCACTCTACCGGAAGAAGTGATACTGTTGGAAGAAAAGCTACTAAGCATGAACAAACAAGAAAGGAAATGTGAGGAAACTTACTGGTTGGAAGAAATCCAACTCCGACTGCAGAAGCAAAGATCGAAAATGGGGAAGTTCGACTAGACTCCGAGTGCTCTGATAAAACTCCGGTTGCAACTGAAGCAAATGGTTGAATGAATGTAGTAGGAGAGTATTTATAGGTCCTGTGACCGTGGACCGTCTCTTCGGGTTCCGGACACGTGACTCAGCTCCATTGGTCGTCGTCTGCCGCGCCGGACGCGACGTGACAGTCTGACGTCATGCGCAATGATGGCGCTCCTTCTCGAGGCACTCCGCCTCCTGGTAGCCGTCGGATCAATATGTCGATCCGTGTCGTTTCAATCTCAGCCATTCGATGCATTCGACCGTTTCGAAGGCGAGCGGCAGTTAATGACGCTCCTTCTCGAGGCACATCGCCTCCTGGTGGCCGTCGGATCAAGGGTCGATCCGCGTCAAATCAAAGGATCAACGGTCGAACATGTTTGCGGAACCCGAGTTTAACGCCTCGAGCCCCGCCACTCAATCAATCGTGCAGACGGTTGATGGAACCGCCTCCACTCAGGAACACCCGGAGTCATTCAATGCAGCCATCAATCTGGCAATCGCCCTCATACGGCGCAGGTTTTCTCAACGGTTTAAACTTATTGCACTGTCGAATTCGTTGCATCCGACAGCGCAAGGGGCATCTGTTAGGAGAGAAAAATCCCCTCCATTTAAAATCTTACACGTGTCAAGTTGCGCTTTCGGAGCCTGAGCGCTCGGAATATCTCGCACTCGGCATCATGTATTCGGTCTGTCATGCATACGGTCTCTCGTGCGCCCGGCCTCTCGGGTAGCGCTCGGAGTTATAGTCCTACTCGGCTACGGTTCTCAGTCGGAAGCCAGAGTCCCATTGTGATTATGCTACCTCCGGGGAGTCCTTCTCTCAGTCTAATACGACACCGACTATTCCGATCGACCATTACTCACACGTTGACACGTGTCAGTCCCAGAGCTGACCGACCTAGCTTCCTTGGCTAAGGTCTCCGACTCCTACTCGGAGTCTACCACATGAGTGTCCCACAGAGCGACACTTGACAATCCTATTGACAGTCTACTCCCCTAAGTCCTGGTACCTCCATACTTCTTCACAATCTATAAGTAGGGCCATCCCTCAAGGTAAACCCTAAGTTACAAGCTATTATTATTCATCCCTCTCACACGCTCAAACTCTCTCAACGTCCCACTCTTTAAACTGGAGATAGCTTTCTGCTATCTCTTAACTGTTTACCTTGGGAATCTAACATAGGCATCGGAGTGTACCTGGGGCTTAGGCGCCCACTCATTTGTCTCATCTCTGTGATTGCAGGTCATTCAGAGCGCGGATCGACGGGCGATTTCCAACCGTAACAGGTATCAACTAGTATTAGTCAGTATTAGTAAGGTATCAGTTTTCATTCTGATTCATTAGTTATCCCTTCCTGCATCGGCCAAGTATTTTTGTCATTTTACCGACGTCGATACGGATTGGCCGACACAGTATACCTAAAATTATGGTCCATACTCGGATTGGTTGATACAGTATACCTAAAATTATGGTCCATACTCCATACCATGAATTTAGATATTTGGATCCGTATTAGTTTCGGGATTTCAATACGAATACTTGGCTGATACAGGAACAGGTTGGTGAGTCGGACTGATTATCAGGTATGGCCAATACCTGATTGATATTGGTCGACACTAGACAGTCAACATGTGGCTGATATTGGCCGAAAAAGGCCTACCACATCAGCATATTGGCCAATACGTATCCGATGCTGATTCCGTTACAACATAACTAATATCCGTTCCAGTACCGTAAACTAAAACCATACATACTCCATATTGCTATATAAAATTTGAGCCTTTAAATGCATGTCTCATTTAACGTGAGAGTGGCAAAGAATCCATATAATTAAAGTTGGTGAATAGTTGTTGTTCATTGTTTTGAGCTAACATTCTCCTCCAACGGGTGAAACCTCTTTCCCCGTTCAACCTCTTTCCTTGTTCAACTAGAGGACACCAGATGGATTCCATTAGTCTCTGGTTGTTCAGTCTTGCTAGCCGTGCTCCGACAGGAGAGGACTTTTATCCCACACAGACGAGGCAATTGATGAGCACATATGACCTGGATCCTCAATCTCTTTTCGAACAGACTGATATAATCATGTATGCCAATGCATCGCAGCATCTGCTCGTTAGACAATTGACGAACTGGACAACAAGATAAGATGTTTCTCCTGACATTTCCAAATGTGAGAATGAAGGACTATTTCGTATACGAGACTGGATATACATTATGGTGCAAACATTACGTTTACTGCAAAGTAGACATGAAGCCTTTGACCTATTAAGTTGGGAAAATGGGTCATCTTTTTTATTTTTTAAGTTGGTGGTGCTGTTGTTTAAATGGGAGTGGTACTACACTACTAGTAGAGTCATATTCGTCTCCAATCGTTGAAACTTCTAATCGAGGATCAGCGGTTGGAGTTTCCAATCGAGGATCCAGTGATTGGAGTTAATTAGACGCACTTACCAATACATTGATAGATGTGCCTGATTAACTCCAACTGTTGGATCTTCGATTGGAGGCTCCAACGATTGGAGACGATAATAACCCCTACTAGTACCATTACTATTACTGTTGTATACATACAGTGTACTTATGAAACAAGAAATCATGGTCCAAATGGATTCTTTGGAGATCTGAGAACATGATATGATGCATGGCGGAATTGTCTGAGATATATGATTTTGAAGAAATTTTTTATTTTTTGGTAAAAGATTTTGAAGAATTAAAATATGGGAAAACAGGACAACCTAATGGGTCTATCTATATGAGACAAGTAGTTTTTATGTTTGGCCTTTAGGGCTGTCGACCTATAATCAGAAGGTCTCTGCATCGATGTATTTAGTGATTTGAGGCCGATCCATTGGATTCTTTTTTGGCCTAGAATCACTAAGAAATGGTCATAGGGTGCTGGTGTTTTGGATATGAGGAATCAAAGTACAAGTAAGAATGGGATCAGATTTCTGATCACCTTCGTGTGCGTGTATTCAATGTGGGATTTTATCACTGTTGATGTGGTATGGGATCCACTTTTAGAGTGTGAGACTTACTGGATATAGATAGTGATGGAATTCTAAGGAGGATACAAGTACATGTAAGTGAACTATTCTCCATCGATCATGCTTTCTCTTTATGATTTAAATCATCTTTGAGGAAATTCATAACCACAACATGGGTTTCCATTAGAAGTGTGTATTCGAGGAAAAGAAAATTTCATTTTCAAAGGAGACGAATTAATTTTAAGGACGTAAATGGGTAGTTGATATTTTGAATTCGATTCGTATCCACATTTTCCTGCCTTATCTGTCTGTATCTCCAATCCATTTACATCTCTGTCTAATTTTGATGCTTTGTTGCTACAGTATAGAAATTTGGTTGAGTCCTTCAATCGCTACACAGAAGATGATCTAAATTTAAAAAGCACATAGTTTGAATCTAATTTCTCATTAACTGGAAAAAAACATTATCTAAGTCCAACACACTCAGTTCATAAACAATTGATCGATTCAGTTCGGTTCAGTTTGATTCAGTACAAGGATGTTATTAGTAGAAACTAAAATCGAATTGGTTAATAATCGGTTCACCAAAACTTAACCGATTAATAACCGGTTTATTGCTTTTGATTAATTGGTTCATGAACTGTCCTTTCTGCTTTGTTTGATTGCAAGGGGATTTGAAAGGAAGGGAAGTAAAAAATTTTAACTTTAAAAGAAAATTTTTGTAATTATTATAGCATATGCTATCACATCACTATGTAACTAATTCTAAATCATTCCATATTTAGTTATTTAACTTACACTTTACTTTGCATCCAAATTTCTTGCATTTGAAAAGGAAAATAAATTTTACATCTTACAATTATCATTACTAAATTTGTTTAGAAATTTTGGTAGTTTATGTTACAACTATAAAAGTTTTATTTTAAAGTTATAAAAAGTTTCACTTCTCTTCCCTTAAATTCCCTTCCAAACAAACAAAGCCTACACGTTTTTTTTACTACCGAAGAGTGGTTTTACTCTAACATGAGAGGGACTTTTTAGTCTCACACCAAACACAATAGGTAATTTATAAAGTAACGAATCCTTGCCCGATCTTTGAAATGGGGAGAGCGGGAACTGACAAAGGTGGTCGACCATTCACCCCTGAAGGGGGGAAGATTCTCCCCTGGCTTAAAAGTTAGTAGTAAAATATTATACTTGTAATTAAGTAGTTAACCGGTTTTACTCGTTTCCTTCCGATTTTATTTGATCGATTTTTATCGGTTAATTGATGGTTTAACGGTTCTAAGCCTTGATCAAACCATTTAATAATGTATAAAACCAAAACTGAACTGATTAATTTTGGTTTGATTCTAATCGAATTATTACCGGCTGGTTTCGATTTGATTTCTGAATTCCAATTCAAAATTGACACCCTTTGTTAAAAACTATATATAGTGAGGGGCTGATGTGGAATTTGTCTCAAATAGTTTTAATTTTACCATTGAAGAACAGGGCAGATGTGGCTAGGACCGATGTATGTTTTTTTCCAGGGCATGGGGAACAATTTTGAAGGAGAGGGTTGATGTGGCAATTCTTTTGAAGTTAATTACCGTAAACCTTTTTTAGGAGAGGGCTGATGTGGCAATTGTTTCTGAAATTGATTACTGTAAACCTTTATTAGGAGAGGCTGATCCGGCAAGGATGCTGTCGGGTTTCCAGGTCATGAAAAATAGTGTTGGGTCGTCGGCCCCCTCACAAAATAAGAGCAAAATCAAATGATGCAAGCTAGTGAAAGAAAATAGAGAGAGAGAGAGAGAGAGAGAGAGAGAGAGAGAGAGAGAGAGAGAGAGAGTAAATTTAAGGACTTGGGTTTTCTGTAGCTGTGCAGCTTTTGCAGTAACATTCGGGTCATTGAGAGTGCATCTACATGTATGCCAATGCACGCCAATGGCCTGGATGCAATTTCAGGGACTGCACAGCTGCAGATGATCCATACCTAAATTTAACATCTCCACTCATTCATTCAGTGCCTGCGGCGTTTCCTACAAATAGCCATACATAGGGGTACATCTCTAGAAAGATAATTTTATAAGAGACACTTGGCGCATATCCTTATGTAGGGGTATACATCTCTACAATGAGATGTTAAATATAAGAGATATTCTGAATGTTTTAAATGTATTTTTAGACCTTAAAATACTACAGATTTACAAGGAGTTTATTACTACATAATGAATGGATCTCTTCCATATAGTTTTTGATAAAATCAGGGTTAAGTGTGTGAAAAAATGAAACTATCACTATCTAGTGTGGATTAAATAAGACAAAAGAATAATTATGATAATGTTTAGTTATATTACATAATGCCATTCCCTTATGGTACCAAAAAAAAAAAAAAAAACAGATAGTCCCTTACACATACGAAGGAGAGCAATTTGCCGGTATGGTTATAGTCTCAATTTAATTAACCGTGGTATACAAAGCAAAACCCATACAAACATCATTGTAGTCTTGAAGACAAGCAAATGACTCAAAATATCATGCAAAATTGTCAATAGTGTTGCGCCGTGGGCCCCATCACAAAATTAGAGCAAAATCAAATGATGCAGAGAGAGATTTAAGGACTTGGATTTGCTCTGCAGCCCTTGCAGTTGCATTTGAGCCATTATGAGTGCATCTGCATGTGCGCCAATGCACGCCAATGGTCCAGATGCAATTCCAAGGGCTGCACAACTGCAGACGATCCAGACCCTGAATTTAACAGGGATTTTGTATGTTTCCGCCCATACATAGGGGTACATCTCTAGAAAGAGAATTCTATAAGAGACACTTGGCACATATCCTTATGTAGGGGTATACATCTCAACAATGAGGTGTTAAATATGAGAGGTATTCCGAATGTTTTAAATGTATTTTTAGACCTTAAAATGCTAGAGATTTACAAGGAGTTTGACTTCTCTTTTGGGGCCACTCACACGGGTGCTCTTTCTTTCTTGCTATGGGTGCAAGTGAAATATCTCTTATTCAACCTTGGAATGACTCAATCCATACGGTTGTGGGATCAGTATAGGACCTATGAGTCTGCGGGATTAGTCAAGCCAGTCGTCTGGATACCAGTTGTTAAATATATATATATATATATATATATATATATATATATATATATATATATATATATATATGAATGGATCTCTTCTATATAGATTTTGATAAAATCAGGGTTATGTGTGTGAAAAATTGAGACAATAACGATTTAATGTAAATTAAATAAGATAAAGAATAATTATGATAATTTTTAATTATATGAGATAATGCCATTTCCCCTATAGGACTAGAAAAGACATCACTACCTATAAAAAAAAAAAAAAGAATAAAAAAAAAAAGAGCAATTTGATGATATGGTTATAGTCTCAATTTAACTAACGTGGTATACTGAGCAAAACCCATTAATATTTTTGTACAAACATCATTGAAGACAAGCAAATGACATAAAATATCATGCAAAATTGCTAATAGGTTTCTGTATTTTTACTTTAGATATATATAAAATTTGACACATGGGCAAACTATGTAAGTTATAGAAGAATCCTTTGAAATATGAATCAAGACCCACTTGTATATGCAGTGGATCTTTTCCTTGTTGAGCTTCAATTTTCTTTTTATATTTTGTTACCTTATTTTCAAAAAAATAATTATTTCATGAAATTCAATCTAATTTCTAGATTCAAACTTATTTCAATGCAACAATAAGATCTTGTTTGTAACAAGTAGTTCTATTAGTTTATTATTTGATAATATTTATTCATGAAATGGATTGGACTGATATTTCTTGAGTTCTCTAATGGTTTTTCTCTTTTTTTTAATAGGCACAATTTTCTTATGCAAAAAAGAGTTGGATATTTTATTTTTTATTTAGCAACTTTATTAATATTGGAATTTGTGCATAAATTGTCTTTGTCAGTTTTTTTTTTTTGTTTTGTTTTTTATGTGGTCAGAATCAGTTTTAACTCTTTCCGAAGTCTCAGCCGGAGTTCTAAACCGAATGGGCATGATCAACATTAAATTTTTCTTCAGTTCTAGAAGATAAATGCAAAATTAGCTCAACAAAAAACACATCAAATGAATCAAATTAATGAATTGGCATCAAAGTTTAATAGATTGAAAATCACATATGGTCTTTTACCCAAATTTTTTTTCATATATGGTCATTTATCCCTCCGGCTCAGTTTAGTTGCAAGGAAAATTAAAAGGATGAGAAGTGAAAATTTTCAAACTTAAGAAGGAAAATTTTATAACTATAAAACGACATGAGACATAAACTACCTTAATTTTTTACCATATTTTGTAATGATACATATTAGATGTAAATTTTAGTTTACTTTTCAAATGTAAGGGATTTTTTTTTAGTTAAAAAAATGCAAGGGATTAATGTAAGTTAATAACTAAATATAGAATGATTTGGACTTAGTTGCATAATCATGTGACAGTTGTTGCTATGAATTATTGACAATCGCTTGGCACTAGTTCTCTTGCAAGATGAGAATAACAAACTGTTATCAGGGGGCAGACCAAGATGGTCTGACATCCACTCCGACGGTTAAGTCAGTAAAGGAGCTAATGGTATGGAGCTTGACAAAAATAAAACAAGCTCCTAAGACATGGGGGAAAAGATGAATTCAAAACTGAAAGTAAATTCAGATGGTAGCGAGTCAAAATCTAAAAGAGTATATCCGAGAGTCTGTTCATTACTTGGGACCTTCAAGCTGTTATATAGACATTCGAGGATTTTGGATAATCTTTGGATAAGATCCAGAAGAAACCGCCTAACCACCAGGAGCGTCTCCGATAATCTCGTACGATTGTGGAATGACAATCCTACGGCTAAAATATACCAATCTGCCCGTTTTATCCGCCGTAGGAGATTTTTCTACTCATATGGCATCTCTATGTTGTGACGGTTTAGAACTCTTCCAAGAACGCACCAGACGAGATGTGAAGTGAAGCACGAGTTGAGGTGCAATAATACTAAATCGCAAACTAGTCACATGACTTGTCATACTGTGTGGACAAATGGCTGAAATCCAACCGTTCAGATCAGTTTCAAGACAATCAGATGGTTCAGATTTATCTAAATTATTTATGATGAACATTTTAGATCTCTCATCATAACTAATCATGATCGATGGCATAAATCTCATCAAAATTATTTATAATCAACGATTTAAATCTCACATGATCAATGATCCACATTTAATCACATCAATTACCAACATAATTATTATGACCATCTTTGCATCAACGATTTGGATTGAATCCAAACATCACAATAATTATAATCAGAGCATCCACAATAAATATGATCAGAGCAACAAATTCAAAATTAAGGGTTCATGATGGAGGGTGATGAACAATTGGCTAGGAAGTAGATATGCATGTGAGTAATGAGGATGAGGGCATTTGGTGGGATTTAGCAGGTAGTAGGTGTCGATGGGAGTGTGATCTACAGGTGGGGTTGCGGGTTTGTAACAGGTCAGAAGGGTAGGTTTTGGGGGACATCGGTATAGGTGTGAGTTGGTTGCAAGGTGGGATAATCAGTGGGTAGGCTGTAGGTTGGGTAGCTGGCAATGTTTGGTGGCTGGTGGAGGTCTTGACAGGTGGTGGTGGAGGTTTTTCGATTAGACAGATGGTTTGGTTTCTCGGTTTGCATGGATGCTGGGTTTTGAGATGTGGTTTGGGTTGGTATTGGGTGCGGTTTCAGGTAGAGTGATGGTGGGAGTGGGGATAATTACAGATGTTGGGGTGTCGATCACAGGTGCTGTTGGGTTTATGGTAAGGTGAACAGAAGATCACATGACAGGTGGGGTAGTGATCAGGCGGTGGCTGCAAGGATTATGCATGGAATGTGAGTTGTGAGAGTGATGTGCAGGTGTGGTGGAGTGAGCACAGAATACACACAAAAAAAAGAAAAAAAAAAAGAAAAAAGAAAAAAGAAACAGAGTTTACCAAATGCTGCTGCTGCTACTTCTTCTTCATCTTCTCTTCTCTCTCTCGATCTCCTTGTCTTCCTTCTCGTTCTCTGTCAGGCTCCTTCTCTCTCTCTCTCTCGGCCCTCTCTCTCTCTCTCTGAATTGCCCTGTTCTCTCAATCTCCCTCTCTTTCTATCAGTCTCCCGCCTTCTCTTTTCTTACTCTCTCTCTCTCTTGGCCTTCTCTCTCTGAATCACCCTCCCTTTTCTGATCTGGGTTTTTTTTTTCTTCTGGTTGTCCCTCTCTTTTCTTTTTATCCCTTCCTCTGTCTAATTTCTCTCACTTCTGATTCTCTCTGATTTCTCTAATTTCTCTCCCTTTCCTTACTCTCTGAGTTTCCTTCTTCTCCACTTTTCCCTTGTTTCCTATTTCTTTCGTCCATCGGTTTCCCTCCCTCCTTTTCAGATTCA
This sequence comes from Protea cynaroides, assembly GCA_028583415.1. NCBI lineage: Eukaryota > Viridiplantae > Streptophyta > Magnoliopsida > Proteales > Proteaceae > Protea > Protea cynaroides. Next base: position 95,017,436 of record CM053269.1, read on the forward strand.
CTCTTCGATTCTCCATTTCTTTCCTTCCTCGAATTTTTTTCTTTTCCTTCCATCTTTCTTGCTTTCCCAATTTTCTTGTTTCAGATCTTCCCCTTATTCTCCAGTTTTTTCCCCGAATCTCCATCATTGATTTCCAATTTCTTTCCTTTCTCCTTATCACTCTCTTTCCCTTCTTACTTGTTCTCTATTCGGTCTTCCAATTCTTTCTTTTTTTTTTCTTCTTTTTTTTTTGTTTTAATCAGATCTTCTCCCTTCTTGCTTGCTCTTTATTCGGTCATCCAATTCTTTCCTTCTCTTTTTTTTTCCATTAGAATTCCCCACCCTCGGATTCCTTTTCTAATTCTCATGGCTGATTTTCTTTTATTTTCTCCTATTCATTTCTCTCGGCCCTCCCTCAATTCTCTCAAGTTTTGGGTGTGGCATACACATATAAACATAATAACGATATATTATATAATATATATTGTTAGGGAATTATACCACGCTGTTAATACAACCTCGACACGTAGGACTCGACCAACGAGCCACGTGGAGATCCCCTATTTGACGCCAGAAAGCTCCTTCATCAACTCAAACACAAAAGCAAAGGGCAAAAGCAGCATTTTGGAAATATACACTATTCACTATAAATAGGGCAAATCCCGAGATTTCAGGTACGAGAATATTTATTACTCACTGCTTATTCTTGAGATTAACGCTCTGACACCTGGGACGGAGAATCTCATCTTTCCCCACACATCTTTCTAGAATATCTTCGTGGGCTCGACACTGAGCCCACTGACTGTTCACAGAGCCCTAACTTTGGCATCGGAGTGGACCCGGGGCATCTGGCCCGCCTCCCCTTGCCTTTGCTTGTCTTGCAGGTCTAGTCAGCCCGATGGACCCACAGGACGGATCCGGACCGAAACAGTTTGGCGCCCACCGTGGGGCCCTTTGAGATTTGACGTCAACAGTAAACAGCCGGAGAGAAGTCTTAAGTTATGAGTCCGAGAAGAACCCAAAGCCAGATGGTCAGTCCCAACCAACCTATGGTCGACCAAGGGGTAAATCCCGTAGAAGGAGATAGGTCCGAGATGCGATCTAGCAGGGACCGAGGAAAACGCGCGGCCGATCCAGCACCCGCGCACGAAGCCTTTGTCACTTATGAACAATTTGAGACCGTAGCACAGCAGCTCGCAGTGTTAACTCGGTTTGTACAAGGTTTACAGCCGCCAGTTGCAGAAGCTACATCTCGTCCTCCCATCGGCGTCGTCCCACCAGCGGACCCGCGTAAGGAGGCAGACCTCCCCAGAGATGTACCCCGTGACCGTCTAGGGCAAAACGGGGTTCGACCCGCGAGACCAGGAACCAACGTTCGCCCCGTCCCAGAGTTGAGTGGGACGGGATCAACATCGTAGCGTGGCATGATACCTGCTCGAGAAAGGCTCGGCCCCCAGCCTGTAGCAGCACCTCGACTAGATGAAGATGTTATGGATGAACTTTTGGTTCCGCGACATATAACGGTACCAGAGGTTGTCATGGGCACGGACAAACAAAGTGCTCCCATGGACCCAGAGGTAGCGGCAAAAATAGCGAACCAATTAGCGGTATTGCACCGAAAGGTCGAGACGATGGAGAAGGCCGGAGTCACCCAGGACGGGGATAGAGATTATTCAACGGACAACCCTTTGACCAACATCATCATGAGAGTCCCCTTGCCCAAGCGGTTTACCATGCCGCCGGTAGATTCCTGTTACGGTTGGAAATCGCCCGTTGATCCGCGCTCTGAATGACCTGCAATCACAGAGATGAGACAAAGGAGGGGGTGCCTAAACCCCGGGTACCCTCCGATGCCTAAGTTAGATTCCCAAGGTAAACAGTCAAGAGATAGCAGAAAGCTATCTCCAGTTTAGAGAGAGTGGGACGATGAGTGAGTTTGAGCGTGAGGGATGAACAACAACAGCTTGTAACTTGTAAGTGCATAAGTGCATAAGTGCATAAGGGTTTACCTTGAGGGATGACCTCTACTTATAGATTGGGAAGAGGCATGGAGGCACCAGGACTCAGGGAGATAGATCGCCAATAGGATTGCCATGTGTCGCTCTGTGGGACACTCAAGTGGTAGACTCCGAGTAGGAGTCGGAGACCTCAGCCAAGGAAGCTAGGTCGGTCAGCTCTGGGACTGACACGTGTCAACCTGTAAGTAATGGCCGACCGGAATAGTCGGTGTCGTATCAGACTGAGAGAAGGACTCTCCGGAGGTAGCAGAATCTCAATAGGACTCTGGCTCCCCCCACTGGGTAGGCTCTTAACTCCGAGCGCTACCCGGGAGGCCGAGTGCAAGGGAAGCCGAGGGCATGGGAAGCCAAGTGCGAGACACTCCGAGCGCTCAGGCTCCGAAGGCGCACTTGACACGTGTAAGATTTTAAGTGGAGGGATCATTTCCCTCCTAACAGATGCCCCTTGCGCTGTTGGATGCAGCGAATCCGGCAGTGCAATCAGTTTAAACTATTGAGAAAACTAGCGTCGTACGAGGCCGATTGCCAAATTGATGGATGCATTGAATGACAGGTTGTTCCCGAGAAGAGGCTGTTACGCTCCGTCTGCACGATTGATTGAGGCGCGGGGCTCGAGGCGTTAATCTCGATTTATGCGAGAGTGCTCGACCGTCGATCTCCCAACTTGATGCGGATCGATCCACGATCCAACGAACACCGAGTGGCGGTGCGCCTCGAGAACGAGTGCCATTAAATGCTACTCGTCTGCGAATCGACCGAGTGCATCGGACGGCTGAGACCGAAGTTCACACGGATCGTCATACTAATCCGACGGTCCACAGGAGGCGGAGTGCCTCGAGATGAAGCGCCATCATTGCTCACGTCAATCAGTCACGTCGCGTCCGGCGCGGCAGACAACAACCAATGGAGCTGAAACGCGTGTCCGGAACTCGAAGAGACAGTTCTCGGTCACTTGTCCTATAAATACCTTTCCACTTCATTCATTCGACCATTTGCTTCAATTGCAATCGGAGTTCTATCAGAGCACTAGGAGCCCAGTCGATCTTTGTTTTCGAGCCTCCATTCGTGCACTCGGTCATCTCTCTTGAAACCAGTAAGTTTCCTAATCGTTTCCCTTTCAGTTCATGCTTAGTAGCTTTTCTTCTAATAGCATCACGTCTTCCGGTATGGTGAGAGTGACCAGAAGAATGACCCGGTCCCAAACTTCTTCTTCTGGTGAATCGTCTTCCTCTTCGGGAGGATGGTCCTCTGAATCTAGGGCCTCCGGCTCGGAGGAATTCAAGAAGGGTTCCTCTGAGGCGGAAGAGCGCGGTCGTCCCGTGGGCCCTCCACCCCAACAAGCTTCCCGCCAGAGGGGTGGCCGACCGCCGGTAGCGGCATTCAGTACCGTCCCAGCCTGGAAGGTGCCGAGTAAAATCAAAACCGAGGCGGCTTTGTCATCGATCTGCCGGGCATACCAACTCGAGGAGCCCATGACAAATGTCCGCGCTCGGCTTCCTACCTCCGACGAACGGGCCTGCACCGTGATTACGTCGAAGATCTGTGTATATGAACACACTGAAATCAGGGTTCAGGTTCCCTCTCCACCCTCTGGTTGTAGAAATTCTTCAGACATACCGCATCGCCCCCTCCCAACTTGCTCCGAATGGGTGGCGATGCATCTTTGCTTTCATAATGTTTGTCAGCCGACTGGGTGAGACTCCGACGGCGAACCTGTTCCGGTCGGTCTTCCAGTTGGCTAGTCTGAACGAAGCACGAGCTATGACCGGGTGGTACTTCTTTAGCCAAAGGAGCGGGAAGAAGCTCCCGGCTATCTCCCAGAAACCTTCCTCCATCCACGGGTGAAAGGATAAGTTTTTCTTCGTGGGCCCTCCCGCGGGCGGTCCGCCTTTCCCTCTGTCGAACGTCTGGTTGGTGGTTGACACCACAAGGTTCAACAAAGTTCCCTTTCTGACGACGGAAGAGAGGAAGATCCAACGCAAGATGATGACCGGGGAGACGGTTCGCCTGTCCGATCTTGCGGATCCCGCGCAATTGGCCGAGCACGGCCTACTGGGTGAGTAATAGTTTTAGGGCTTGTCTATGCACTGTTATTTTTTTATGTTACTGACCATTTTCTCATTGCAGTGAACTTCAGGGACGACAAGATTGTTGCCCGGATAATGGCCAAGCGGAAGGCCGAGGCCGAGAAGGGAGTTCAGCCCACTAGCGGCCAGGCGGGACCGAAAGTTCAACCTGCCAGTGGTCAAGCAGGTTCTCACCCTTGGAGGGGGCCAGTCGCCACGGCGGAGGCCAAGGGTAAGGGGCCCATGCCCGAGGAGCCACCAAAAAAAGAAGATAAAGTCGGCCGCCGAGCTCCCGGCCGACATATACAAGAAGAGGCCGACTCCTCGACTCGGCGGTGGAGAGGAGAGAACGGTGGAGGCTGCGACGAGGAAGTCCAGCCTGCCCAAGGGGGTGCGATGGATGTCCATCCTCTGTAGGCGGTCGTCCCTTCGGTAGCCGAGGCCAAGGGCGCTGCAACTTCTAAGGCCAAGGGGGCTAGCAGCAGCCCCAAGGTCATTGATCTGACCGGGGCCCCCGGGGCCACCAGGGAGGAAGCCGAGGGTACAGCTCGCCAGCGGGGCGAGAAACAAATGGTGGCGACAACGGCCTTCAACCCCGCGCTCAAGCTGAGGCCTTCGGACTCGGTCTTCAAGAGCCAGAGGGCGGCAAGAATCATTGTCACGGAGGGGCGCTTGCCGGAGGACATCAAGTTTACATCCGACCTACCCAACGAGGATGTCTACTCCCGGGGGTTCACTGCCTGCGCCCAGGTAATGATTGGCGCTTGTTTATCATTTTTGTCTTGTGTTTCCATATGTACTGATCGACTGCTTTGTTGTCTTTGGTGCAGGCTGCCAACCTTTTCCCCGAGCTCAGCGAACAAGCGTGCCGCGCGTTCTTTGACCTGGACGAGAAGGAGGTTCTGGAAATCTCTTTACGCGAGGCTCTGCAGGCCACCGAGGAAAACTTGGCAAACAAATCCTCGGAGGTTGAGGGCCTCGTTAAGGAGAAGGCCACCCTCCAGACGTCCCTGACCAAGGCCGAGGCCGATCTTGATGAGGAGCGCAAGAAAGTGCTTGCCACTGAAGAGAGGCTTCGGTCTTCTGAGGACAAACAGAAGAAGGTCGAGGAGGACCTGCAGCTGAGGTGCAGGCAAGGTTGAAGCTGGAGGAGCGTCTGCAGAAGTCTGAGGACGAGGCTCGGGCTGCCAGGGAGGCACTAGTTAAGGCCGAGGAGGACCACCAAGCGGGGTTGGCTCGAGCCATCGACGAATACAAGTCATCGGCCCAGTTTGAAGACGACGTTGATGAGGCGGCCTGCGGCTACTTTGAAAGGGGGGTGATGTACCTGAGGGAGCAGCTGAGGGATAAGGGGCCCTCAAGATAAACTGGTCGACAATTCCGATTGTCGCCCAGATTGACGGACTAGGGGCCTCGGCATCCGGGGAAACCCAGCCTGCCACTGAGGGGAGAACGGCGGAGGCCACTATGGCTGTAGAGGCTGCCCCTGCGCCCGAGGACGACCTTCCCCCCTACGAGGTGCTGCAGACTCCACTGGTGGAGCTCCCCGAACTTGCGCTGCCCGCCGAGGATCTGGCAGACCCGGCAGCTGCGGACTCGGCAGCTGCAACGGCCGAGAAGACGCTTCCCTTGTAAATTTGTATATATATATATATATATTTTTTGTATATCTGTAATATTGCCCTTCTAGGGCTCTCATTAATGAAAATCCATTTTGTCTATCTTTTTCTTCCATTGTGTCTTACTCTGCCCTTGGTAGGCCAAAACAAAGTAGCTAAGGCCGAGTAGCTTATAATAATTAGGAAACTTCACGACTCCGAATCCGGTAATAATTAGGAAACTTCCCGACTCCGATTCCGGCTGCGTAGTATTTTGTTTCGACTACCCTCCTACCCCGGAAGTGTCATCGGCTTGGTACGAAGGCTAGCCGAGGGCACTTGGTACGAATGATCCCCATGCTACCTTGGTCTGCTCATGGACCTTGGTAGGGAGTTATGGGCGTATCCTTCATGCGAGCATGATCTGCTTGTGGACCATGGTCGGAAGGTATGAGTGATCTTCATGCTACCTTGGTCTGCTCGTGGACCTTGGTAGGAAGATATGAGTGTGACCTTCATGCGACCGTGGTCTGCTTGTAGACCATGGTCGGAAGGTATGAGTGATATTCATGCTACCTTGGTCTGCTTGTGGACCTTGGTAGGAAGATATGAGTGTGACCTTCATGCGACCGTGGTCTGCTTGTGGACCATGGTCGGAAGGTACGTGTATGGTCTTCAAGCTACCTTGGTCTGCTTGTGGACCTTGGTAGGAAGTTGAGTGTGACCTTCATGCGATCGTGGTTTGCTTGTGGACCAAGGTCGGAAGGTACGAGTATGGTCTTCATGCTACCTTGGTCTATTTGTGGACCTTGGTAGGAAGATATGTGTATGGTCTTCACGCTACCTTGGTCTGCTTGTGGACCTTGGTAGGAAGATATGGGTGTGTCCTTCATGCGAGCATGGTCTGCTTGTGGGCCAATGGTCGGAAGCTACGAATGAGATATATCCATATTTGCAATCGGCTAGGCCGGCAGAATGCACTGGGAAAGTTGTGATGACTGAATGATACTGCCTTGTATTCAAAGAAAATGAACGGATGCCCTCATGGGGTCCGGTATTACAATTGAAATTAAAAAACTGAAAAATTTGTAAAAGACTTCGCACTACTGGTAATATTTCCGAAGGTTGGTGGCATGCCATGTCCTCGGGATATCTTCACCTTCCATGGTGGTTAGCTTGTACGAGCCCGGGCGTCCCGTTCTGAGTACGCGATACGGACCTTCCCAGTTTTTGGTCATCTTTCCTTGATTGGTGGGGTCGGAGACTGTAGTCTTTCAGAGGACAAGATCTCCGACCTTAAATTGTTTAAGTTGGACTGTCTTGTCGTAATGACGGGCTGTAGTCTGCTGGTAGTCCGCCATTCGGAATGCTGCCGATTCACGCACGTCCTTGAGGTTGTCAAGGTTTGTCCATAGGTCTTCGGAGTTGGTGTGCTCGTTGAAGTTCAGCATTCGGAAAGTGGGATGGAATACTTCAACGGGGACGACTGCCTCCGTGCCGAAGGCAAGCATGAAGGGCGTCTCCCCAGTGGGTGTTCGGCTGGTCGTCCTATACGACCAGACGATACTGGGTAACATGTCCACCCACTTCTCTTTCTGGTCTTCCACCATCTTTTTCAGGCCGACCAATATTGTTTTGTTGGTGGCCGCTTGTCTGCGGATGTCCGACTGACCCGAACCTGTGGTCTATTTGGAATTCTTCGCAAAAGTTTGCGAAGGATGCGCTGGCAAACTGAGTGCCGTTATCCGTCACAAGGACTCTCGGCACGCCGAACCTGTACATGACCGACTGTCGGAAGAATTCCTCCACTTTGGAGGTGTCGATCTTGGCCATGACTTCGACTTCGATCCATTTGGTGAAGTAATCAATGGCCACTATGACGTATTTCCGTTGATAAGTGGCTTGGGGGAAGGGCCCCATGATGTCCATACCCCATATGGCAAAGGGGAGGGGGCTTGTGATCGGCTGCAGTGGAGCGGCCGGAGCGTGCTGTACGGGTGCATAGAACTGGCACTTGTCGCATCTGCGGACCAACTCGATGCAATCATCGTGCATTTTCGGCCAATGGTAGCCTTGGCGGAGGATCTTTTGGAAGAGCGATCGTCCGCCTTGGTGTCGTCCGCATATGCCCTCATGTACCTCTTTCATGACGCTCTCGGCCTCGTCTGATCGCAGGCACCTAAGCTGCGGTAGGGTATAGGATCTCCTGTACAGTACATCATTTTGTATGGTGTATTGCCGAGACTTGGCTTGGATGCGGCGAGCATCTTTCCTGTCAGTCGGAAGGGCGCCCGTCCGGAGGTATTGATATACGTCGTCGTACCAACTGGATGTGACTCCGATGGGAGCTACGACTTCAACAGAGGTGCTGGCGTGGTCCAAGAATTCCACGTACACGGCAGAGTCCATCGCATGGATGTCTTCTAGGGATAACCTTGATAGTTCATCCGCTTCGGTGTTTTCTTCGCGACCGACGTACTGCAGCTCGGCGCTTTGGAAGGTTGCGATGGACGAGTTCACCTTCTCGAGGTATTTCTGCATCTCGGGCTGCCTGGCCTCGTAGTCCCCTTGTACTTGGCGGATGACCAACTGAGAGTCACCTTGAATCACTAGCCGACGGACGGCTAGGCTTTTGGCCAATCTGAGTCCGGCTAGTAAAGCCTCGTACTCGGCCTCATTGTTGGTCGCCCTGAATCCGAACCTGATGGCAGATCGTATTTTAAATCCTTCCGGACTTTTCAAAATTACTCCTGTCCCTGCTTTGTCTTCCATGGAGGAACCGTCAAAGTTCAGGGTCCAAGCGGCCTCGGCTTGTTCCGAGGGCAGTACCACCTGAGGTTCTGCAAAATCCTGGTCAGGTAAGGTACTTTCGACGATAAAGTCCGCAAGGCTTATGCTTTGATGGCCATTCTGGGGATGTACTTGATGTCGAATTCACCGAGCTCTACCGCCCAATTGATGAGTCGTCCGGATACATCGGGCTTCGACAACACCTTCTTCAGTGGTGTGTTTATGAGCACCGATATCGGATATGCCTGGAAGTACGGCCGGAGCTTCCGCGCGGATGTGACCAGGGCAAGCGCTAATTTCTCAATCGGCTTGTACCTGGTCTCAGCGTCAAGCAGTACTTTGCTGACGTAATAGATCGACCGCTGGACCTTGTCTTCTTCCTTTAAAAGGATGGCGCTGACTGCGCGGTCGGATACCCCGAGGTACAACTACAACTCATCCCCCGGGTTCGGCTTCACCAGCAGGGGAGGCGAGGATAAATATGCCCTTAGGTCTTCAAAAGCTCTCTGGCATTCTTCGGTCCACTCGAACTTCCCGGCTCCCTTCAGAGTTTTGAAGAAAGGGAGGCAGCGCTCGGCTGATTTGGACATGAAGCGGCCGAGTGTGGCTATTCGACCATTCAGCTCATGTACCTGTTTGCCTCTGGTCGGTGCGGCCATGTCCAGGAATGCCTTGATCTTCGAGGGATTTGCCTCGATGCCCCTTTGCGAGACCATGAATCCCAAGAATTTTCCTGATCCGACTCCGAAGGCGCACTTTGTAGGGTTGAGCTTCATATTGTGCCTTCGGAGGACTTGGAATGCTTAACCGAGGTCGGCCAGGTGCCGACCGGAATGTCGACTCTTGACAAGGAAATCGTCTACATACACTTCCATGTTCCGGCCAATCTGTCGTCTGAAGACTTTGTTGACCAGCCTCTGATAGGTGGCTCCTGCATTTTTGAGGCCAAAAGGCATGACCGTATAGCAGAAGAGCCCTTGGTTGGTGACGAAGGAAGTACACTCCTCGTCGGCTTTTTGCATCTTTATCTGATTGTAGTCGGAGTACGCGTCGAGGAAACTGAGTAACTCGTGTCCGGCTGTAGCATCAATCAGCTGGTTAATGCGCGACAGCGGATAGCTGTCCTTTGGACAGGCTTTGTTGAGATCGGTGAAGTCTATGCAAATCCACCACTTGCCGTTAGACTTTGGCACCATGACCACGTTGGCCAACCAGTCCGGGTAGTCGACCTCCTGTATGAAGTTTGCCGTCGGTAGCTTCTGCACCTCCTCGTCTATGGCAGACTGCCGAGCGGGTGCAAAGCTTCTCTTCTTTTGTCGCACCGGCCGATGCTGCGAGTCGACTGCTAGGTGGTGTTCAATTACTTCCCTAGGTATCCTCGGCATCTCAGAGGCCGACCATGCGAAGACATTGAGATTCTGCCTTAGAAATTCTATCAGCTCTTCCCTTTGTCCCTCGGGCAGCAAGGAGCCGACCTGGAACGTCTTCTCTGGCGGATTGTCCGCAATCGGGATCTGCAGAAGTTCCTCCGCGGGTTCTCCTCTGTTGGGAGAGGGGTCCTTGGGAACATCCACCATGTTCACCTGTGCCGACTTCAAGGCCCGCTGACTGTTCTTCAGCTCGGTGGCGTACCACCACCGTGAAGTGTCTTGATCTGTTCGGCACTCTCCGACTCCGTCCTCGGTCGGGAATTTCATCACCACGTAGTAGGTGGACATACATGCCTTTAATTTGTTCAGTGAAGGCCGGCCGAGGATGACATTATGAGCCGATGGCCGATCAACCACCATGAATTCAACCACTACTTGCCGCTGTCTGGGCTTCTGGCCGAGGATGACAGGCAATTGGATGCCCCCTTTCACTGCGACTGGGTCCCCGGAGAAGCTGATAGGATCGAAAGTGACGGGACGGAGCTGGTCGTCCGTCAGCTGCATCCTCTGGTAGGCATGATAAAATATGATGTCCACCGAGCTCCCGGTGTCTACTAGGCACTTTGCAACATCGCAGTGCCCGATCCCAGCTGTGAAGACAAGGACATCTTCATGGGGGATAGCGACGTTGACAAGATCTTCGTCACTGAAGGTGATGACCTCTCCGGTTCGGGCTCTCTTCGACGGCCACTCAGTCTTCGCCACCAGACGGGAGTAGGCCTTTGCCGACCTATTGGAGGTGTTCCCGGCAGCGGGTCCTCCTATGATTGTGAGGACTGACTTGCCCTCGTCTTGAGGTCCCTTGGTGATGGCATAGACCCCATTGTCACCAGGGATGCGCAAACCCATTGCTGTGCGCGGTCGGTCCTCCGGGGGCGAACTGCCGACAAACCTACGTTCGGCCTTTCTTCTCTTTGAAGCCGGGTGGGACTTCTTTCTCCTCTTTCGTCGGCCTTCCGGCTCCGAACAAGCCGAGATGGACTCGTATTGGATATGCTGTCGGCCTCCGAGTCTTTCTTTCACCGACACCCTTTCTCTTTACGCTCCAGATGAGCTTTCCACTATCCCAAATTGGATGGCGCCGAACCACTGCCTGGGGGGAGCCGGCCCACCATCAGGGTCTCTGTCGTCCCTCCGAGCGGCGTTCTGATTATCGCCTGCGTCCGCTCGGCAATTGTTGGGTTGCGGGTTCCTCGGAGGTGGAGGTGGTAACCCACGGTCCCTCCGAGCAGGGGCTGGACCCCTGTCTGCATTCCTGACAAAGTTGTCATAGTATCCTCGCCTAATGAGGTCCTCAATTTCCCCTTTGAGGTACTTGCATTCTTCCGTTTCATGGCCATAGTCGCGATGGAAGCGACAGAAACGGGAGTGGTCCTTATTCCTCCCGTTGCCGAATGCTTTCGGAGGCGGTCGGAGGTTCCGATCGTTCTTGATTACTTCGAGGATCTTTGTCATCGAAGAGTTCGGTGGAGTGTAATACTCGAATGTCTTGTAGGGGTGCCGGTAGGTCTGATCCCTACCGGACTTCTACTTCTTTGAATCTCCCAGGCTTGGTGTCGGGTCGGCCGCCTCAGACCTTTTCTTGTCCATCGGCTTCGGTGTGGCCTGCAGATTGTTCACGGTGTTGTTTTCCTGGGCCTGAGTCGTCTCGTCCCCGGAGGCGTACTTCTCACACCTGGCGAGCAAGTCGTCCAGGCTCTTTGGTGGCTTTTTGGCAAGGGACCAACAAAGCTGACGATCGGTGACGCCGGCCTGCAGGCTAGACATATGCACCGCGGGCTCGACGTCCTTGATTTCAAGCACCTCGTTATTGAAGCGCTTGATGAATTCCCTTAGGGACTCGTCCTTCTGCTGCTTCACTTTTGACAGATGGTACGATGTTTTCTTGCGCACTCGGCTTGCTTGGAAGTGCGTCAAGAACTTGATCGATAGCTGTTCGAACGAGGTAATGCTCTTGGCCGGGAGATTATTGAACCACGTGCGGACAGCTCCCCTGAGCGTTGAAGGAAACATCCTGCAGATGAGGCCGTCACTCAGGGGGTAGAATAGTGTTGTGGAGACGAAGGCGTCTAGGTGCTGCTCGGGGTCGGTACTCCCATGGTAGGAGTCCAAGACCAGCATCTTGAAATTGTCAGGGGGTGGTGCCCTCATGATCTCGTCCGAGAGCGCCGTAATTGCAGTATAGGCCGTTCTCGGCGGGGCTACCTTGTTTTGCTCCACCTGCTGAAGCCGAGTAGTTATCTCGAGTAGACGCCGCTCGACCTCGGACTGGGGAGTGTCCGGAGGCTGAGCGCCAGAACCTGGTGTTTCTTCGTTAACTCTTTCCCTCCGGAGGCCATCGAGGAAGGACCCCGGGCCTCCCACCGGAGGTGGTGCCATCAGTGCCTGGTGTTGATGTGGCGGTTGATTCCGACCAACGGGCCGGGCCACGCTTCGTCCAGGAGCCTGATCACCCGTCGGGAGAATATTTGGCAAAGCATTCGCTGGATCCGCCCTCGCCCTTGGCGGATGGGCCGCTTGCGGGACTTCTGGTGGCGGATTCGGTGCCGGATTAGGATTCTCTCCTCCCCCTACCGAGTTGCTTGCTCGAGCACCTCTCAAGACTTTCGCAAGCTGCTCGATTTGCTGCTTCAGCTCGTCAAACTGCTGACGAGTGACGTATTGGGGAGGAGGTTGCGGTGGAGTTACCGACGGCGTGTTGCTCGGGGCTGGTGCAGGCGTCGGCGGTGGTGCTGGTTCTGGTATCGGTGCGGGTTCTAGCACTGGGGGTGCAGGCTCACGGTCCGCCTTCGTCGTGCTTTTGGTACTACCCATATGCACCGATGTCTCAGAAGGGGCGCGCGACGTTCGTGCTCGAGTTCTTCTGTGAGCCATTGAAATAGGAATACGTACGCGCTAAACTTAGTCAAAAGAGGCCCCACGGTGGGCGCCAAACTGTTACGGTTGGAAATCGCCCGTTGATCCGCGCTCTGAATGACCTGCAATCACAGAGATGAGACAAAGGAAGGGGCGCCTAAGCCCCGGGTACCCTCCGATGCCTAAGTTAGATTCCCAAGGTAAACAGTCAAGAGATAGCAGAAAGCTATCTCTAGTTTAGAGAGAGTGGGACGATGAGTGAGTTTGAGCGTGAGGGATGAACAACAACAGCTTGTAACTTGTAAGTGCATAAGTGCATAAGTGCATAAGGGTTTACCTTGAGAGATGACCTCTACTTATAGATTCGGAAGAGACATGGAGGCACCAGGACTCAGGGAGATAGATCGCCAATAGGATTGCCATGTGTCTCTCTGTGGGACACTCAAGTGGTAGACTCCGAGTAGGAGTCGGAGACCTCAGCCAAGGAAGCTAGGTCGGTCAGCTCTGGGACTGACACGTGTCAACGTGTAAGTAATGACCGACCGGAATAGTCGGTGTCGTATCAGACTAAAAGAAGGACTCTCCGGAAGTAGCAGAATCTCAATCCACTGGGTAGGATCTTAACTCCGAGCGCTACCCGGGAGGCCGGGCACAAGGGAGGCCGAGTGCAAGGGAAGCCGAGGGCATGGGAAGCCGAGTGCGAGACACTCCGAGCGCTCAGGCTCCGAAGGCGCACTTGACACGTGTAAGATTTTAAGTGGAGGGATCATTTCCCTCCTAACAATTCCTATGATGGATCCACAGATCCCGTCGACCATCTGAACAATTTCGTGGGCGCGATGGTCCTCCACCTCCATGCAAACCCTGACGCCATTATGTGCAGAGCCTTTCCCCTTACACTAAAAGGCGCGGCTCGGATGTGGTTCAACAACCTGCCACCGTGGTCTATTGACTCTTTTAAGACCATGGGGAGACTATTCAGAATGAACTTCCAAGGAAGCAGGGTGCAGCGGAAGACAAGCGCACATCTGATGAATATGAGACAGAGGTCCGGTGAGACCCTACGGGCCTTCCTGGCCAAGTTCAACCTCGAAGTACTACAAGTAAAGGACATCGACGAGGCAGTTCATTTTGCCATGTTAAGAGCAGCGGTCACTGACCCAAAGCTCAGATTTTCTATAGCCAAGAAGGAACCAGCAGACTTGCAGGAACTCCTGGCACGGTGCGAGAAGTTTGCTACTGCCAATGAGATTTACGAAGCCAGCAAAGGCCTAGTTGATGCTCTACACAAGCGAACAGATGAGAGGCAAGACCTCACACGGCCAGGAGAGAGCAAGAGGTCGAGAAGGGAAGAAGCACGGGCTAGAGGGCTACTGCAGAAAAAATTCAGTGACTATACCCCACTCAATCGACCCCTCGGGGATGTGTATGTGGATGACATGCTGGTCAACAAACTCTTCGCAGATCAAATTGGCAGAATATGGAAGTACATGTGGATGACATGCTGGTGAAAAGTCTAGTTGGGAACGACCATGTTCGAGACCTGGAAGAGGCGTTCAGAGTACTGCGAAAGCACAGGATGCGCCTCAACCCCGTTAAATGTGCCTTCGGGGTCACCTCGGGAAAATTCATCGGTTTCATGGTCTCCCGTCGGGGCATTGAGGCGAACCCCGAGAAGATCCTGGCCATTCTCGATATGCCAGCACCAGCCAAAGTAAAAGAGATGCAGGAGCTAACCGAGCGTGTGGCCACCCTGAGCCGATTCATGTCTCGATCGACGGATAAGTGTCTCCCCTTTTTTCAGACCCTTAAAGGCAATAAGACCTTCCAATGAACGACCGAATGTCAACAGGCATTTGAGGCATTGAAAACATACCTGGCATCTCCCCCATTATTGGTTAAGCCTGAGATAGGGGATACCTTGGAGTTGTACTTGGTTGTATCTTCAAAGGCAGTAAGCGCTGTGCTAATCAAAGAAGTAGAGGGTGTCCAGCACCCAATTTATTATGTCAGCAAAATTTTGTTAGAGGTTGAAACTCGGTACAAATTTATTGAGAAAGTCGCTTTGGCGTTGGTGACATCGGCGCGCAAGCTCCGGCCTTACTTCCAGGCGCACTCCATCACCGTTCTAACCGACCATCCCCTCAAGAAAATCCTGTCAAAGCCAGATATCTCAGGTCGGGTGATTAATTGGGCAGTCGAATTGGGTGAATTCGATCTCAGCTATAAGCCTCGCACGACCATCAAGGCTCAAGCCTTGGCCGACTTCCTTATTGAATCATCCCCCTAGGAAGAAGCCGGGGAAGAAACGGATAACCAAGTCCCGGAGAACACCTCGCAGCCATGGACCCTGTTCGTTGTTGGAGCCTCCAACAAGACTCAGTGTGGTGCCAGATTCATTCTTACCAGCCTAGAAGGATTCCAAATTCGGTACACCCTTCGGGTCATGTTTCAAGTATCCAACAATGGGGCAGAGTACGAGGCACTGATTGCTGGACTCCGCCTGGCTAAAGCGGTAATGGCAAAGAGGGTCGAGGCGTCCAGCGACTCTCAGTTAGTGGTGAGGCAGGTAAATGGGGAGTACGAGGCCAAGAAAGTGAGCATGTCCGCATATTTGAAGAAAGTCCAAGAGGCCGCATCGACCTTTGAGTATTTCACACTGCGCCACATTCTCCGAGATCAGAACACCCTGGCGGACTCTCTGTCCAAGCTGGCCACTTCAGACTTGAACGATTTAGATCACTCAGTGTACACTGAAGTTTTGTCCCATTCATCGGTGGATCCCAGCTCCAAAGCCATACTGCCAGCCACATCGGAGCCGTCGTGGATCGACCCAATTATTACTTTTCTCCGAGAGGGTAAATTACCAGAGGATAAGAAGGAGGCGAGGCGGATACAATCAAAGGCGACTCACTACGTAGTGGAAGCCGAAATCTTGTACAAGAAAACTTTCACGTTTCCCCTGCTGCGGTGCCTACGTCCTTCCGAAGCAGCACGGGCCATCCAGGAAGTCCATGAGGGTATATGTGGTGCACATCAGGGGGGAAGGGTCCTTGCCCACAAAATATTACGTAAGGGATATTACTGGCCGAAAATGTGCAAGGAGTGCATTGACTACGAAGTGTGCCAAATCCCAGATATACGCACCGGTCCCTCACCTGCCAGCCGCCCCACTTCGCTCTATCGAAGCAACCCCCATTCCTTTTGCCACTTGGGGTATGGATATCATGGGTCCATTTCCCTCGACACGTTATCAACGAAAATTTGTTGTGGTTGCAGTGGATTATTTCACCAAGTGGGCTGAAGCAGAGGCATTGTCCAGTATACCCGATAGCGCCATCTGAGAGTTTTTTATCAAATCAGTTGTGTATCGATACGGTGTCCCCAGGGTACTCATCACCGACAATGGGAAGCAATTTGATAACAAAGCCTTCGAGTCGTTCTGTGCAAAGCACCGCATTGATCATCGACGAGGCGCCGTGAAGCACCCGCAAACTAGCGGACAAACAGAGGCTACCAACAAGATCTTGCTGAAAGGGATCAAGTCCAGGTTAGATGGGGCTAAAGGTCGATGGTTGGACGAACTACCACACATTTTGTAGGCGGATCGCACTACCCCAAAGACGGCCACAGGCGAATCACCATTCCGACTTGCCTTTAGAACGGAAGCAGTTGTCCCATTAGAAGTAAGGATCACCTCACACCGGATCACCAACTACGACCCACTTTCCAACGAAGTGGGCTTGCGCACCAACTTGGACCTCCTAGAGGAAGTACGAGATCAGGCCCAGATCCAGATCGCTGCCCACCAACAACAAGTGACCTAGCATTACAACAAGAGGGTGTGTCAACGATCGTTCAAAGTAGGGGACCTTGTCCTCCGAAAGACCATCGCATCTGACCCCACCAATCAAGGCAAGCTGGCTCCCAACTGGGAAGGACCCTATCAGGTTACAGAGGCGCTAAGGAGTGGTGCGTATCACCTGGTCAACATGGATGGCAAAGCCCTCCCTAGGGCATGGAACGCAGAGCATCTCCGCAAGTTTTACCAATGAATTTTTCGAAGATTGTAATTTGGCCGTTGCGGCCACCCATTCGATAATGAAAATCTTCATGTGGCTTCTACTCCATTTGGCTTCTACTCCTATCTCCAAACCAACAAACCTTAAAGCTACAACAAATTGCAATGGTGAGACCCATACGGCCAAGAGTTCATTTGAACAGACTTGGCCAAGGAGGGTAGATCAGCTTCGAGCCCAACTGAGACCCATGCGGCCAAGAGTTCGTTAGAACAGACTTGGCCAAGGAGGGTAGATCGGTTCCGAGCCCAAATGAGACCCATGCGGCCAAGAATTCAATAGAACAGACTTGGCCAAGGAGGGTAGATCGGTTCTGAGCCCAAAGCTCCGAGCCCAAATGAGACCCATGCGGCTAAGAGTTCAATAAAACAGACTTGGCCAAGGAGGGTAGATCGGTTCCGAACCCAAAGCTCCGAGCCCAAATGAGACCCATGCGGCCTAGAGTTCATTAGAGCAGACTTGGCCAAGGAGGGTAGATCGGCTCCGAGCTCAATTGAGACCCATATGGCCCAAAGTGTTCACCAACTGCTAAACACATTGGGCCGAGGAGGGTAGACAAGTCACCGTGCCGAGGTGATATCCATACGGCACCGTACCACAGTGAGGCCCATGCGGCCCAAAGAGTCCACCAAAACACTTTGGGCCAAGGAGGGTAGATCAGCTCGACATATAGTCAATTCACTTTATCACATCAGGCATAAGGAAAAGAGGAAATAACTACACAAACTCAGATTGCGACAAAAAGACTTTCATTAAACAACAAGTTTACATCGGCACAACAAGCAAAAGAAAAAAAAAAGTTACATAGGTATATAAAAAAAAAAAAAAAAGAGAAAAGTTACAAAATTTTCTTTAAGTGTTCTCTACTGGGGGATTCCCCCCGCTGCTACCTGCCTCGTCCACGCTTCGGGGAAGAGAACCGCCAGGGGTGCGAGGAGGACCCATAGGAGAAGCCGTACCGTCCTGGGGGGTCGTCGGAGTCTCGTCCGCATCAGGAGAGACAGGAGGATCCTCACCCTCAAAGACCCCGTCCAGCCGCCGAAGCATCTCGGTGTCATCCAGCTCCGGAATCTCAATCTCCGAGTCCACAGGGATCAGGCACTCAGCTCCGCTATAATCCAGCCCAGGCACCTTCTCATCAACATATTCCTTCAAGGCTTGCACGCCCAGGGTGAAGCTTTGCAAAGAGAACCGCCCCACCAACTCTTTGAAATCCTCGGACTTCTGGTAGAGCCGGAGTGCCCCGTGGCAATAGATCGGGTCTTCAAGAAGGCATCCTTGAACCTCGTCCCACGATCCTTTGCTCGCTCCAAGAAAGATTTCAGCTGATCTATGCGGTCTTCCCTCGCCTTCCCCGCATCTTCAATACGGCGCTTCTCCTCGCGCATCTTTTCATTCTCTACCTAAAGGCGGGTGACCTTGGCCGACAGGGAGGTCACCTCTCGCTCTTTGTACCGAAACTGCGTCCGGGCGTCCTCCCTCTCATCCTCGGCCGCGTGCAGCTTGCAGGCCGAGGTCACCTCTCACTCTTTGTACCAAAGCTGGGTCCGGGCGTCCTCCCTCTCATCCTCGGCCGCATGCAGCTTGCGGTCCATCTCGGCCAAGTCTTTGGCCGTCTCCTCGGCGCGTTCCTTCAAAGTCTCCATATATACTCCAAGCTGTACCAAGACAACAACCATAAGTTAGGCAAGTTAAAACGAAAAAGAAAGGCAGGGGCAAAGGGACGAGGAGATGAATAAGTGTTTACCGAAGCGGCCAGTGTGTCAGCTCTTGAGATCAGAGAAGACATGGGGAGCTCATGCACCAGCGACCGATCCCGAGGAAGAATGGCCCCTCTCATCAGCTCCCGTGCAGCACGGATGTCGCCCATGGCCGTGTCGTCCTCGGTCAAGGCCCAATCCGACCGAAAGGCCCGCTCGTCCCCCGTCTTGTTCCGAGGAGAAGGACCCATGAGTGGGATGCGTCTGACGTCACTGGGCACTCCCCCTACCCCGTAATCACCCTCGGCCTCATAGAGGGGGAGGCCGACCTTTGCTGTGGCCGAACTGGAGTCGGCTGTCTGGCTACCGGGGTTCCGGTGACTCCCCAAGTGCAAGAATGGCCTCGGGCGCGGGCACGGCCGCAGTAGTTCCCTTTCCTGAAAAGTCAAGAACACGGTACCGAGGAATCAGTGGCATGGCATAGATATGCGCGGCCTCGGCCAAGGCGGAGTCAGGGGAGTGCTTACGTGATCTCTTGGAGGGCATCCGTGCCGCATCCCCCTCGACACTGCGCCGATCCACAGACGCTTTCGTTGCTTGCTCGTCGTGGGACCTCTTAGCCGCGGCCTCCTTCTTGGCAGCTTCCTTCTTCCTCGCTCCATCAGGTATTCTGTGTTCAACATCACTGCAACATACCAAAACAGAATCAGTCCAATTAGTAGGTTGGGGTTGATCAGCGCTATGACAAAAATACTCACACAATCGATTTTCATGTAAAATGAGAGGATCCCTCAGGTCGGCCACACGGATGGAACCCCCCTCAGAATGCCGAGCGCTCCACAACAGCTCGGACTCAGCAGGCAGCAGGGGCACGTCCGTATTGAGCGTCTCTACATCGAGCTTCTTCCATACATTCTCCAAGACCACTTTGTCACCTCGGATGTAAAAAAACTTGTTCTTCCACAGCTTGATCGAGGTCGGTTTATCGGCCAGAAGATCGCCGAAGTCGGGTTTCTTGGCGAAGTAGTACCACCCCGTCTTGTAATAATCGTTGAAAGTGAACATAGCTCGGAACATATTGAGGGTCGGTCTATGCCCCAGCCTCCTAAAATAGATGATGAAGGTGATCAGGTTTTTCCAGGAGTTCGGCATCAGCTGGATCGGTGCCACCTGGTAGTACCTCAAAATCTCGGCCACCAACCGCGGCACAAGTACGCGGAATCCGGCCTTGAACATCTCGATATTAACACACAATTCGGAGCGACGACTCCAGCAAGCCCGCTCCCCCTCGGTTGTCCGGTATTTGGCAGCGCTCCCGCAGGCTATCAAACTCGGCCTTGGTCAAAAGACAAACCTCCTCCCTAGCGTCAAACTCGAGGGGAGCATCGGCCTCCTCGCGGGCCTAGATGAGGACCTCAGACCCTATCTCATGAGTCGAAACCCCCTCTAGAAGTTCGTGCCGAGACGGGCCTGCTGTTCCAGACCTGCTGCGTTCCGAGGAATCCACCGTTCTCAGTTCAGTCTCGTGACCGCCCTCAGTTACCCGCCCTACCGACCCACTTGTGGAAGAAGTATTGTGGCCGACCCGCTGCCCGACGAAGATGAGCCGCTGCTTCCGCTGCTGCTGTTGGAGGACGGCCCCACTGTCTCTATGTCAACTCCGACCTCGGCCTCCCTACCCTCGTCTGCCATAGTTAAGAAAAGAAGGTTAAGAAAAAACTTACTGATTCCGAAGTGAGAAAGGTCTGGGGTCGATCTAACTTGAACAGGTCGATGAAGCCGAGCCGATGTCAATTGCCAATGTAAGCAGTAAAATTCTCCACAGTAAAAACTTTGAGTGAGGGCCCTCAATACCCCACCACCCCTTTATATATAAACACTATCTACGAAATTCCACGTGGCACCTCACCAATGGCCCGCCGCGACGGTGCATTTATTACCGACTAGCCTTACGGGTCCGTCGACCGGCTCCCGCCTTGCGATATCCATGTTCCTGACCCGAATCCATGATCGGACCCAGATCCACATCCGCCAGGCCACGTCAGACTGCACACATCGGCAAATTCCAGCACATAACGAACTAAGAATGGCGTTCACTTCGGCCAAGTAACATCACGTCCATACAAGAAGGACTCAGAGCACCACGGATCACGTGACAGCCCCGTGACCGGCTCAGTATGATCTTCGCAAGAAGACCGATGTGTATTGGCCGTGGTGCCCACATCGGTCAAATCACCATGGATCACGAGACAGCCCCGTGACCGGCTCGGTACGATCTTCGCAGGAAGACCGATGTGTATTGGCCGCGGTGCCCACATCGGTCAAATCACCACGGATCACGTGACAGTCCCGTGATTGGCTCGGTACGATCCTCGTAGGAAAACCGATGTGTATTGGTCTGGTGCCCACATCGGTCAAATCACCACAGATCACGTGACAGCCCCGTGACCGGCTCGGTACGATCTTCGCAGGAAGACCGATGTGAATTGGCCGCTGTGCCCACATCGGTCAAATCACCACGGATCACGTGACAGCCCCGTGACCGGCTCGGTAGGACCTTCGCAAGAAGACCGATGTGTATTGGCCGCGGTGCCCACATCGGTCAAATCACCACGGATCACGTGACAGCCCCGTGACCGGCTCGGTAGGACCTTCGCAAGAAGACCGATGTGTATTGGCCGCGGTGCCCACATCGGTCAAATCACCACGGATCACGTGACAGCCCCGTGACCAACTCAGTACGATATTCGCAGGAAGGCCGACGTGTATCGACCGCGGTGCCCACATCGGACAAACCAACTCGGATCACGTGACAGCCCCGTGATCGACTCGACGTAATCTCCGCAAGAAGGCCGATGTGATTGGGCCGCAGTGCCCACATCGGTCATCTCACATCGGTCATTCCACATCGGCCCTACCATATTTGCATTGGCCGAGGTGATTGAGCCGCAATGCCCACCTCGGTGCTCACCCCCTAAATTCCAGATCCACACCAGTCTCTGATAGAGCAAACACCATAACAGCACCTGCTCCATTTTTGACAGGAAGGTATACACAAGCCGAAACTCACGGATTCAACAGAACAACGAGGCAAATTGTTAGGGGGAGGTTCGGTCAGTCTTCTTTGCTCAGCCGAACCCTACAGATTCAGCAGGGCAACGAGGCAAGTGTTAGGAAATTATGCCACGCTGTTAATACAACCTCGACACGTAGGACTCGACCAACGAGCCACGTGGAGATCCCTTATTTGACGCCAGAAAGCTCCTTCACCAACTCAAACACAAGAGCAAAGGGCAAAAACGGTATTTTAAAAATATACATTATTCACTATTAATAGGGCAAATCCTGAAATTTCAGGTACGAGAATATTTATTACTCACTACTCATTCTTGAGATTAACGCTCTAATAGGACGGAGAATCTCATCTTACCCCACACATCTTTTTAGAATATCTTTGTGGGCTCGACACTGAGCCCACTGACTGTTTACAGAGCCCTAACTTTGGCATCGGAGTGGACCCGAGGCATCTGGCCCGCCTCCCCTTGTCTTTGCTTGTTTTGCAGGTCTAGTTAGCCCGGTGGACCCACAGGATGGATCTGGGCCGAAACATATATAAATAAATATACATATACATAACACACAAATCAATATATATATAATACAATATATATTCCATATAATGGCACTATGCATATGGGATGAACTGATTCGGTCCCAACTGGTTTGAGCTATACTAACTGGATTGGCTGGGATTGACTAGACCGAACTGACTTGTGTAGACTGGGTTGGGCCAAGATTGGCTTGGATTGGGTTGGATTGCATTGAAACTAGTTTTTCTCTCTCTTTGTCATTTTATTTGCCATTCTGGCTGTAATTCAACATGGAATCTCTAACGACCCTTGTCCTAGATTTTCCACTTCCACACTATAAAGAATAAAAAATGGAACACACTGGAACTGAAATCTACTGATTTGGATGTGAGGTGACCAAAATATGAATTTCTAAATATTAAATGATCATTTCGGCATATAATTCTACATGGGACCCTTCAGAGACCTCTGTCCCAAAATTTTCACGTCCATTTTGTAAAGCACCAAAAATGATGAATAATGGTGCTTGAATCATCTGAGTCGAACGTTGGACGATCAAGATATGAAGGATTGAAGTTCTATCGATAATTATGCATGCAAGCTTGCATGGAACCCACCGGTGGCCTCTGCCCGGGATTCATCACGTCCACTTTGAAGAGGACTGAAAATGAAACACAATGGCATTGGAATCACTTGATTCAGACGTCGGATGATCGAGATATGATGATTTGAAAGTCGATCAATCCAACTTATGATAATTTCCATGAAAGCCCTGGGATTTTAATATGATTTTTTAGAAAACCCCCTTCTACGTATCATCTAACTAAAATGACCATATCTTTTTCATTTGATATCGAAATTGAGCAAATCTAGTCTCATTTCGAAGATAATTCCAAGACCTATGCATCCATGAAGGTTGCAACCCATGACCTTGCTGTGGGACCCACCAAAAATTGTCTCAAGGTCGCAATAAAAAATCCAAACTTTTACTCACCTTTCTTCTTTCGTTGTTGACACACCAGTAGGACTTTGTTCAGCTGGGATGGTGAAAATGAGGTGCTTACACGTGCGAGTGTTTTTACTGTATTTATGCCTAGTGTTTTATTTCCATATTTTGTTTTATAAGAACTTGTAATTGATATTAATTATGTTTTGGTTATTTGGGGATAATCGATTTAATATTTATTTACCATGTTAGACACTAAGTTCATTAATACAGACTTCTACTTATGATTTATTATCTTTGATTGTAGTTTAATGTATGGTTTGAATTGTTGGTACAGTCTTACGAGATCCTGGCTTGAACCGTTGGTTCTTTAGACGATTCATCATACTTCTAGTTTGTTCAAAATTGGGGTGTGACAGTGTGCATTCCCGAAAGCGAAGAGAACATTAAAGAAACCATCATGATGGATGCTCATACTACTCCTTATACCATGCATCTTGGCAGTAGATGATGTACCAGGATTTGAAGAAGAACTTCTAGTGGAGATGAATGAAGGCCGATGTGGCCAAATTTATTTACAAGTGTTTGACTTACCAACAAGTAAAAGTTGACCGTCAAAGATCAATAGGGATGTTACAACCATTGCCTATCCCTGAATGGGAATGTGATCATGTAACAATGGACTTCGTCACAAGTTTGTCCTTGATAGCTCGAGCAGTAGACACTGTCTGGGTAGTCGTCAATCGTTTCACCAAAACTGCAAGGTTTATTGTTGTTCACCCACAATATCCTATGGACAGTTTGGCAAAGGTTATACATAAACAAAATTGTCTGATTACATAGAGTACCAAGCAACATAGTGTCAGATCGAGACCCTCGATTCACATCGCACTTCTGAAAAGGATTACAGGGTGTGATCGGTACTCAAATGAAATTCAGTACAGCATATCACCCGCAAATCGATGACCAATAGGAAAAAACAATTCAAATACTGGAGGATATGCTCATGGCATGTACCCTAGATTTCAAAACCAAGTGGGATGAAAATTTATCACTCACGGAGTTTGCCTATAACAATAGTTACCAAACTACAACCAGCATGGCTCTATATGAGGCGTTATATGGAAGAAAATGCAAAACCCCTTTATACTGGAATGAAGTCGGAAAAAGAAGAATATTGGGACCTGACATTATTCAAAAAACTTGTGAGAAGGTCGATTTAATTCAGGCAAGAATTAAAGCAGCACAGTGTCACGGCCTTAGTGCAACTAAGCCAACCGTGCGGCACTTAGTTGCTCACAATCCCTCTTAAAGCACTAAGTCAGCCTAACTCCTACCAAAGGAAGAGAGAACACAATAGAGAACTTTGAAAGAAGAACTTGTATTGCAAATGAGCTCTTACAATGCTTGATTGCTTGAGTGCCTTGGCCAAATGAAGTTGACCTTATTTATAGGCACCAATAGGTACAATGAATGACTATGATCTTTACATGTGTCTCCTATCCAATGGTTAGGAACATTCTAGCATTAGAGCCTAGAACATTCTCACTTCCTTAGAAACTCTAGAGAAAGTCTATACAAGTGTGGAGGTTTCTAGAGAACCCCACTTATGCCCAAGTGTAGAGAATTTTAGAATATGGGCCAACCCACCAACCCATGTGCCAATCCATGGACCATGTAGATGGAGCGGGTCGCGGGTCACGGGTCGTGACAACAGGCTCGACAAAAGAGCTATGCTGATACATGACGAAAGGATCTAGAGTTCAAAGTCGGTGATAAAGTGTTCTTGAAGATTTCTCCTTTCAGAGTGGTGAATTGATTTGGCAAGAAGGGAAAACTAAGTCCTCAGTATGTTGGACCCTATGAAATCCTAGGGAGGAGCAGAAGCGTAGCATATCAATTGGCGCTGCCTCCATCACTATCAGGTGTCCACAATGTGTTTCATGTGTCTATGCTGAAAAAATATATCAAAGATCTAGCACATGTGTTGACCACCTAGCCGCCACAACTGAAGGCTGATTTGTCTTATGAGGTGGAACCGTCGACTAAAGTAGATTGAAAGGTCTAAGAACTCAGAAACCGAAGTATTCCTTTTGTCAAAGTTTTATGGAAGAGCCTCAATGAAGAAGAAGCTTCATGGGAGAAAGAAGATGATATACAAGAGTGGTACCCGTATTTGTTCGAAGATATAAGTACGTCTAAATTTCAAGGGTGAAATTTTTGTAAGGAGGGTGGAGTTGTAAGACCTACACCCAAAATTTCGATCCTAATTTAAAACTTTGGTTTTGTAACAGGTTATACCACGGTGAACGGTTCAAACCAACAAGAACCAGACCAACGGAGCCCAATGAAGGTAACCCAACTTAACCTGTGCAGTTAATACTTTGAATCAAGGTTTGATTGAGAGGTCCGACGTGTCACACCCTATTCTCGACGTATCGGTACTATGGAATGCAACGGGATCTCTCCATCCTATCAGGGCATAAGAAATCCCCTTCTAGGATCACATATCACAGTATTCCACAAGTCAACCCCAAAGCATTGATTATAAATTATCAAAATAACATAAACATTTCCAAATTTTATTCCCAACTAAAAGATTTAATAAGAAACTTAAAAATGATTATGAAGCAAAAGTTTTATAAACAAATTATCATACGCTAACATCTAACAAGTTAAAACGAACTTATCAAAGTTATTCAGATCTCCACAATTATTAAAGTCTAAATAAACCATTAAAGTATTGCTTCAAATCCACAATAATTAAAATCATTATCCAATTATCTGGAATGATTCGAATCATTAATAACAACTGTTCAAAGCTTATTCAAAATGTAAACCCAAAGTAATAAAATCCCAAAACCAAAGCAATAACTAAATAGGCTCATCCTAGCCCTAAAAGTAAATCTACACATCACATGACGGATCAGAGACGTCCTCCTCCAGCTTACAATCTTCATCCTCCGCACTAGATAAAAGGCAAACCAGAACGTCAAGCGAAGAACTTGCAACATCTAAAAATAGTTTGTGCACACAAGGAAAGCTTAACCACTGAGCTTAGCAAGAAAACTAAACGTGGACCAAACAAATACATGCAACTATCAACTATAGTTTGGTAAATAACAATAGGTGCTAGCTCAGGATAACCCACGCACGGAGTCTCCAAGCTACACGTGTCTTCTCCCGTCAGATAATGTCGCCTCACTCAGCGTACAGTATCACCCCCGAGTATGGGTACGTCGTTATCGAACAAGCTCGTATTACACCGGCCACTCGCCCACAACTCATCCCAAGCCTGTATTATGCTAGCCACTTGAGGAAATGATAATCCCACTAGTCGACTCACCCAGCCATCCACACTACGTCGGGTATGGGGAGCATCGCAGCTATGTTCATACCACTTTTTTATTACACCTATGCCATTACATAACCCCCAAATGACTAAGGGTATAGTTATATGGGTAATTACTAACTATTTCCACCTATTAACCATATTACTGGATTGTAACATCGCCAAGTTTCTGAGCCCCCACATAGGACATCGTAACTTGGCTAAGTTACATATGGTCAATGAAAAGCAATGCCAATAAGAAGTGGTGCAAACGTCCCATACCACCCACCTTCCTCCTTACTGACTTAACTAGACATCATGAATTAATCACGGATCAGTCACTTTCGGGGAAAGGTAGCGAGTGTCCCATACCACTCATCCTTCAATCCCTACTGACACTATTGACCCCAAACGCAAGGATGCATATGCATGATCACACAGAACAGTTTACTGAATGACATGTTATCATACAAAAACATGTTATCAATCGCACACCATCACACAACATGATAAAATAGGAGAAAGCATACACATCCAAAGGTTTAGTTTCTTTACCAAAAGACAAAAAGTAAACTACTGCAACTCCTATTAGGTAGTCACCTACCAAAGTCCTTATATCTCTATCAAAAATCATAAACAATATATCTTCATTAACGTATTATCCAATAGTTTATTTTAGTTTATCTTTAAACTTATTATCTTGTGTTTACAGCGTTAGTAACTTATCTGATAATCCATGCCTAATATTTACTGTTTGATTATCATGTCATAGCACCTAGGGGTTCATTATTAACTCCATTTGTTACTATTCGTAGACTAATGATAACTTCTAACGCATAATAACCATGCTGTCCATACAAGGTAGGTGCAGTGTGGGAAACACACCACGAGACAGCACACTCATTAGTCAAAAATCACCTTCTATTAGCCTTAATACTAAGAAGGACTAGTTCTAACGAAGTCAAGGGTGTTCTAACACCTTGCAGAGGTCAAGCTATTAGGTTCTAAGGTCCAATACTTGTTGTCCACGGGTTTCTAGCATTCCGATTGGTAAATACCAAGCAACTAGGCCAGTCATTAAGCTATTAATCGAAATAACGAAGATTATATGTCTAAAAAAAACATACTTCCAGGGATCACCCATTAAATAAGTTCCTAAAAGTTCTAGAAAGCCCCTGACCAAAGATGGTCCACAACAGGGGTCAAAATCCCATACTGCACGTAGCATCGACCGCATGGTCTGGCCACCAGGCGTGTAGCATGTGTCATCGATTGCACATCGAAACGTGGTCATTTGACAATGTCGGCACCACATAAGGGTTGTCTAGCTCCTGTAGGTTGGGTTTATGGTCTCACATCACAGAGGCAATGCATGGTTGGTCGTTTCATAGTGCAAACCAAAACCTACCTCTAGTATACATGATGCACAAGGGATTTCGCATCAAAGAAATACTATTTCCAAGTTCTAAGACCTAAATAAATTCCAAATAAATTATAGAGAGTCACTAACTAAGTTTGGCCAGATTCCGACATCAGAATGACGTATGGCTGATGGCATCGACCGCACATCTCAATGGCCAAGTTGTGTGGCAAGTCCCGTCGACCGCACATTGAAACGTGGTCCGATGGCCACCAAACTTCACCGACATGTTTCTCATATTTTCCTTTGTCTGAATAAGGAGTTTGAGCTCCAAATTTGATTTCTACACTAGGTTTTGAATACCGTTTCGATTGTCCATTGAACTGAGATAACAGATCTGGTTTTAAACCTGGATCTGAGTTTCGATACCTTCGGATCTCATCATTGGTCCATGATCCAAGTCTCATAGGGTCATTTCAAGGTCTCTAACAATTTATTTGTATTTTTCCTTCGTATAGTTGGTTTGTTATTAACCAATCTCCATATTTTATGCACTACTGTCTTGATCCGACTTTGTGAACAGTGGTTCATATGGCTCGAAGCCTTTACATTGTTGATGATGATCGTTCCTCTCTTTGATTTGATTGTGAAGGAACACCATTACCATATAGAGAAGTCTTAAAGATATGAAGATATTACATGGTTGATATTACATTCCACATCTCCATACCATTCCATGATTTAACTCTTTACCCTGTAAATTCCATTAACCAAGTCATAAACAAGGTAAAGGAACACTTACACTCCCTTCGAGCCTCCAACAAGCAAATCGCTGCTCCAAACGGAAGGCTCCTTTCTCTGTTCTTTTTTCCTTTCTTCTCTCTTTTTCTCTATGTTTCCCTTTCTCTGTTGGGCGGTACTCAGAGAGGAAACAATTCCTTCTCTTTTTCTTCTCTTCTCGTCCACTGGTTCTCTTCTCTTTCTTTTTTCTTTTTCTTTCTCTCCATTCCCTTTGCTTTTTCTTTCTTTCCTTTCTTAGAGACACGTAAAGGTTCCTTACACCAATCTCTTGGTCTTTGGTCAGATTTGGTTAGACTGAGAGATTGATGTCGATCCCTAATGTAAGAGATGGATTTTGGGATCTCCATGGAACTAAATTGGTAAGAGGAGAGATCTCTCTCCCTCCCTACCTTTCTCAAACCGTCGGTGATAGGCTTTCCATGCAGGGGAGCAATCTAAATTCAAATCGGTGGGTCCCATTTCATTCTATCCCCCACCAATTTTGCGTGCAAGGTTCAACTGGACATCGTGTAGTTGATGTGCTGCCGCACCATCCATGTCTCCAGCCGGACCTTCTTTTGGGTTGGCCAGTCTAAGTGTGTGCTTGCCAGGCTCTTAGTAGTCGTATAAGCTAGGTTCGAGACTTCTTCTAGTGCATTACACACTCTAGTGATACGAGAGGCTCAAGATAGTGGTTTGGTGTCACCTCACGAGTATGACATCACCTTTGGTCATGTCGGTACGATACATTTGTACGTAGACCCAACACATGCCCAAAATGGTCAGATCGTAACGGGATTTGGGCATGGGTCTTACACGACGGGACACCAAGAGGGTATGGTTTGTCGCCAGCTGCACGACCTCCTATCGCACCTCATGACCTAATCTAAGTTAATGACCAGCCCAGTGTGGGACCCATGGTCTGGATTGGATTGTTATCCACCCATTTGAAATGACCAAGTTCATTTTGAAATATGGAAGGAGGGAGGAAATCCTCCACTTACCATGTTGGAACCTTATCCCAATCCCAAACATGAATGGAGTACGGAATAATTCCGTACTCCATCTCCTCATTCCATTCTCTAGACGAACCGAAAAAGAGAGAGGGAAGGAAAAGTTCTGAAGCATTTTGGAGAAGAAAGAAAGAGAGGAAATCCAAAAAGAGAAAAGAAAGAAAAAGAGAAGGGAAAAAGGAATCCCTGCTCCATTGGAATCACACACTCAACAGCACCAGCAATAGGAACCACAGCTGGTATATACCTAACATCATTCACATATAGTAACAATTGAATAGAATAATCTTATGACAAACCACACATGAATTTTTAACTAAACAGTGAGTAATCAGTTGCATTCTAGACATAACAAATCATGACAATCATCTCATACCAGTAATGAACACAGCTGAAATGGACAGAATATTTTAACACAAACACCTAATTAGTTTTGTTGTAACTAATTACTAAGTTGATAGTATCAAGCTATAAACCAAAGAGATGCCACAAATAAAGTATAGCAACTACTGATACCAATGCTAAAAAGGGGCCATTATTATATTGCATAATTTAAGATATTTAAAAATAACACATATATAACAATGCAAAGAAGAAGTGTTGTCTCTGAACCGAAGTATATTATCGGCAATCTTAATCTCATGGAAAGCAAATCAGCATTAAGTATCCCAATAAAGAAATAACCTGTTAGACTACTACATCCATCTAGGAACTAACTCACAGCTGTAGCACACTTAAGCAAACTTCAAGTTACAGACAGTAAGCAATGAAACAAACTTAGCATAACAGTCTGTCCGTAGGGTGTAAACCCCTCACAAACACTAACAGCAATGGTATAGGAAGGTGAATGGTCCGATAATAAAAGAATCACCATAGAATGGCCTTAACAGCAACCGGCCAATCATTAAAAACCTTCTTTGTCAGTCTAAAAATAATAGCTATAAACAAAAACTCACAAGTACTTAATACCAGCAATGAAATATTCTGATTGGCCTCAAATACCCATCGTGCCTAGGGCTCCTAGGAGAGAAGATTCATTTAGAGATATCTTCTTGTAATGGGTGATCAGATTCGATGATTGAAGGTGATGCAGTTTTAGTCATCAAGTGCTTGACCTCTGATGTAGGGGCCCTTCACTATATGTATCACAAAAGCGGAGCAAGCTCCCTGTCAACATTTGGAAATATTTCTTTTAGTAGGAAGCTAAGTTCAGCTAATGGGGTGATGTGGACAATAGGGTCACCTTGTACCCAGTAAAATTGTTAATTTAAAAAATAAAAAAAAATAAAAAAAAAAGCCCAAAACATTGTGTAAAATCTTTGGGTCCATTCAGTCCAAACTTCAAGGAAATAGAAAATAGTTAGAAAAAGAATCTGATGTCAAATAAAACAAGAATGAGGAAGAAAGCAATGCATGGGTTTCAGAGGCTTAAATAGTGAAATTCAGATAACAGCACAGCATTTTCCCTTTTGAGAATTTTCCCTTTTGAGACATTCAGCCTTCCACTATTCGAGCAGATTCTGTAAAATAGAAGTTCTTTAATAAGTATCCCGGCCCTGTCACTGAACCAAAGCTTACCGAATCTGACAAGTGAGAAAGTGGTGCGGGATCCGATTGAGAAAACCCTAATTAGATCCGCTAGTAGGCCCACCCAAAACAATAAGAAAGGTTGATTCAATAAACAATGGCAGAATTATAAATAAATCCAAAACTCAACCAGTAGTGGCAGTTTTGTAATTAATCAGAAATCTGAAATAACTCTAAAGAACCAAACAAATCTTTAGGACCATAAGGCAATGCTGGAACTAAACTATTAACTCAGGGCAAATCTGGAAAACAGAGTAAAGATAATCAAAACAGCAACGTGACCTAAAGGTTGTCTTCAACCTTTTGATAGAACAAAGGCGGAAACCCAGATTCGAGAAAAGGAGAAGTATCTCCTTCAATACATCATCATCATTCAATCCAAAACTTTGAGAGAAAGATCGCTACTCATATGTCTCTTGAATGCCATGAAGAAACACAAGGATCAGCAAATCATAAATTTAGATTTAAGGTCTGAAATTGATCCTGGTGGAAGAGGAAGATTTAGATCTGTTCTTCAGTTGGAAACCTTCAGTTTCAGCAAAGTCTCGGGCCCATGTTATAGGTAATGATGGGATTCCCAAAGTCTCAGTCCAAACAAAGGAGTAACGAAGGAGATTGAAGTACTTTTGGTGGACTGTTCCTACCGCCCAGAACAGGAAAACGATACTAGTAACAGGGAAGAATCAAGGAAATAAGAAGAAAACAGGTAATAAGGGAGAGGGAAGAAGAAGGGGGGAAAATCAGCCTAAGGAAAGGACTATTCCTTATCGCTGGGAGAGAGGGAGAGAGAGAACACCACTTCTGCCTGCCGGCACACAATTGAATATTCAATTCATTCTTTCATTTCTTCAAATCTTCTAATCTGTCAATAAAAACCTAATACATGTTCTATTTAAAGGTAAAATTTTCCTAAACTAATTTGAAGTAAACTTAGAAAGTAAATAATATCTTTATGAAATCAAATCTAATCTCCATAAAATAGAAATAATAAATAAGGAAAACCCTAATACTGAAACTTCCTATTTTAATTAATCATCTACCAACCCTTTCCAGACCAAAAGATTGGTTTAGGTTTGAGCCGGTTCAGGTTTGGCTTGGGTAGCCAAATTGGCTCGTGTCGATCCATCCATGACACTGCTACTGCATCAACTCTCCGCTTCTCAAAAGAACTCGACTCCGTCGAGTCTGGATAAGGACCAAGAAGACCATCAGACGGAATGCGTTGGAGGAGGAACGAGTTAGCATTCTTCTTAAGCTTGATGGCGGGAAGGTGTTTTGCCGAAAGAAGTCGCATATCGAGCCTACCGAATTTGAAGGTGTACATATTCTCGTACCCATCATGCTGAACCTTCTTGTCAAACATCCAAGGACGACCAAGGAGAAGGTAACAGATCTTGAGGGGTAACACATCACATCGAACAGTGTCGATCAATCCGCCGATGGAATACGTGACCAAGCACCGCTCATGAACCTTAAGATTATTGTTATTTATCCATCCAACCTTGTAGGGATGCAGATGGGGCTCTGTCTTCAAACCCAACTTGTTAACCATATCTTCAGAGACTGCATTGGTGCAACTGCCGCCGTTAATAATCATGGTGCATAGGGAACCATTGCATCGTACCCGTGTCTGGAAAATATTGCCGCGTCGACAATCATCCTCTTCAGGTATCTGTGTAGCCAAGAGAGGGCGAAGGACCATAAAATGCTGGTGCAACTGATCCACATCACTGTCGCTATCATCACTATCGTGCTCGGCTGCCAAGTATACGATCTCATTCTTACGTTGCTCCTTTATGGCAGTAACCATGAGTTCTTCTTTATCAGCAAAAGCAATGGAGCGATTTGGGCAATGGGAAGCAAAGTGACGAAACCCTTACAGGTGTAACATTGGATCTCAGCCCTTGGTTTTGAAGGAGGTCTATCATAACTACGCCGAGGCGGAGAATATGGACGGGTCGGCCGTGAAGATGCCATACTAGAACCACTTTCTTGAAGCTTGCTAAAAGACTTCTCTGGTGGTGGAGCTTGCTTGACAAAATTGGTACCTTTAGAGAACGTCTCTGGAAAGCTTCTCCGATTGTATGGCCGCTTTAAATTTCCTCTACCTGATAGGCTACTTGTACAGCATCCTCCATTGTATGTAACCTATTGGAAGCCAAGGAAGCACTAATCTGTGGGTGCAAACCATTACGAAATTGTGCAACCAAAACATCTTCATCCCCATCAAAATCAGATCGGGTAGCCAAATAATAGAATCGGGCCACATATTCTTCAACAGTCATTGTCTTGCCGTAATTGAGTAAACTTGAGATGCGTCCGTTGCTTGTAATCAAGAGGTAGGAATCGTCGGTTCATTGTCGCATACATCTCAGCCCAAGTATTTATCTCACCTATGCCGCGAGTTTGATTTTGTTTCTGATACTTAATCCACCAAACACGTGTCGTGCCCTTCAATTTAGCTTCTGCAAACATCAATTTCCTAGACTCGGACAATCTGTACCATTTGGAAAATATCTCCAAGCTATGGATCCATTCAAGATATTCCTCAGGATTTTGGTCTCCATTAAAATCAAGCACGTCCAGTCGTACTCCTTTGTCAGCACCAAAAATTTCTCCATGTCGACCAACTCCATATGTTGGTGGTGATGGTGGTGGTACGTGTCGTGATGGTGATGGTGGTGGGGATGCATTGGGAGGTGGAACATATGAGACGGAGTTGAAAAAATCCCCAAGTATGGGACTCTTACCTTTTATAGCTTGTGACAATAAGTCAATTGACGTCTGCATTTTTGCCATCATATCCTGAAAAATTAAAATAGAAACATCTATCCCATCAAGTTGGTTTGATATACCACTAATGGCCGTGTTAGTTTCCTCTTTGTCGGCGTTAACACATGCTAGGAGCTCATTGTTACTCACCATGACTGCAAGATATTCGCTCTGATACCAATTGATGCGGGATCCGGTTGAGAAAACCCTAATTAGATCCGCTAGTAGGCTCACCCAAAACAATAAGAAAGGTTGATTCAATAAACAATGGCAGAATTATAAATAAACCCAAAACTCAACCAGTAGTGGCAGTTTTGTAATTAATCAGAAATCTGAAATAACTCTAAAGAACCAAACAAAGCTTTAGGACCATAAGGCAATGCTGGAACTAAACTATTAACTCATGGCAAATCTGAAAAACAGAGTAAAGATAATCAAAACAGCAACGTGATCTAAAGGTTGTCTTCAACCTTTTGATAGAATAGAGGCGGAAACCCAGATTCGAGAAAAGGAGAAGTATCTCCTTCAATACACCATCATTCAATCCGAAACTTTGAGAGAAAGATCGCTACTCATATGTCTATTGAATGCCATGAAGAAACACAAGGATCATCAAATCATAAATTTAGATTTAAGGTCTGAAATCGATCCTGGCGGAAGAGGAAGATTTAGATCTGTTCTTCAGTTGGAAACCTTCAGTTTCAGCAAAGTCTCGGGCCCATGTTATAGGTAATGATGGGATTCCCAAA
This sequence comes from Protea cynaroides, assembly GCA_028583415.1. Taxonomy (NCBI): domain Eukaryota; kingdom Viridiplantae; phylum Streptophyta; class Magnoliopsida; order Proteales; family Proteaceae; genus Protea; species Protea cynaroides. The sequence goes on from CM053269.1 coordinate 95,052,080, forward strand.
GTCTCAGTCCAAACAAAGGAGTAACGAAGGAGATTGAAGTACTTTTGGTGGACTGTTCCTACCGCCCAGAACAGGAAAACGATACTAGTAACAGGGAAGAATCAAGGAAATAAGAAGAAAACAGGGAATAAGGGAGAGGGAAGAAGAAGGAGGGAAATCAGCCTAAGGAAAGGACTATTCCTTATCGTTGGGAGAGAGGGAGAGAGAGAGACACCACTTCTGCCAACCGGCACACAATTGAATATTCAATTCATTCTTTCTTTTCTTCAAATCATCTAATCTGTCAATAAAAACCTAATACATGTTCTATTTAAAGGTAAAACTTTCCTAAACTAATTTGAAGTAAACTTAGAAAGTAAATAACATCTTTATGAAATCAAATCAAATCTCCATAAAATAGAAATAATAAATAAGGAAAACCCTAATACTGAAACTTTCTATTTTAATTAATCATCTACCAACCTTTTCCAGACCAAAAGATTGGTTTGGTTTTGAGCCGCTCAGGTTTGGCTTGGGTAGCCAAATTGGCTCGTGTCGATCCATCCATGACACTGCTACTGCATCAGAAAGCTAAAACGTTTTATTCATTAGAGGGCATTTTGCATGTGTGTGTGTGTGTTGGGGGGGGGGGGGATCACTGTAGGCAGTGCAGGCAATGCAATATATTGGGTAGAGGCGGTGTGGAAGATTATGAGGAAAGCTCAAGAAGAAAAGTAAGAAAATAGAAGAGAGTAAAAGGAACAAAAGCTACTAATAAATTAAGGCCCTTAATAAAGGTCAACCTTTGCTGAAACCTAAAACAATCATAGGCCCACCAAACAAACAAATTGTTGACCTGAAACCCAACAAGGCCATACCAAACCAAGCCCCTATGGAGCAGATTAACATTTAACCTGAACTAGAGCCATCCTACCAAACAAACAAATTGTTGACCTGAAACCCAACAAGGCCATACCAAACCAAGCCCCTATGGGCTGATTTTGGCTATGGGCTGATTTTGGTTTCACTAACCACTACGTGCACATTTAATGACATGGAAAGTTAATCAAATCAACGATAGAGATTTGTAGACAATTCTACAGTCCATTTAAAAGACTTCAAATTGATTAGTTGGTATCACAATACCAATTCAAGCTTCATTAATAACCTAAAAAACCTAAATCTAGTTTCTAGCTCCATAATTCACTTGTTATAAGTATATACTCTGGAAGTATGAATCCCATTTCGATGCCTTCGTTGGAGGGTATCTATATCTATAAAACGGCTAGAGAACTGAAAAAGGTTGAGGGTTCTGTTATACATACACATCAATTTTTTTTTTCCAAAGAGCACAAACTTGTATCAAATCCTCTGGTGAATTAATTCTGCGTGGAAAGCAAACAAAGCAATCACTGATCACTTAATCGTTAAACAGTGATATTTTGAAGAACAAAATGCAAGAGATACCTATTCCTCGGGCACGATTGAAGAGACAGTAGACATCTTCTCTGTTTGTATATCTTCGGGATAGGATTTTTCCCTTCTAGCTCAAGCAACCAATGATTGTTCTCTTGCGTCAGTAAAATTTTGGCAAAACACCATCGTGTAAATCGACTCTGTTTCCCTTAGTTCAATCGACTAAGTTTCAACTTTTGGTTGAGAGAGAGAGAGAGAGAGAGAGAGAGAGAGAGAGGTGCAGAAAAAAATGAATGCTTCGTCCTTCCCAACTCAATGCCTTTGATCTACAGCAGGTAGACCTAAAAAACACATTTTAGGGAAACCCTAAGTGAAATCACAGAGAGAGAGATGAAAGAGGGAGAAAGTAAAAAAGAAGAGTTACATACCTGAGAAGTGTGGGAACTAGCAAGGCTGATCGATAGAGACAGATTGGAGCTAGGGCTTCAAAATCAAAGAAATAAAGAAAGAATAAAAATCGCAAGATAGAAAAAATGCACAAAAACAAGCAAAAAGAAAACCCCAAAATCTACCAACTTACCAACAAGTGTGGGAATAGCAGAGAAACAACGAAGCTTGGATTTGTTGTTCGACCGAGCCGGCGGTGGAACTTGGGCTTACCAGAGAAACAATGAAGCTTGGGCTTCCAATTTTCTTTTTGACAGAGAAGGCAATCGATGGAGGGCTTCTGATGCCGTTTTACAGAGAAAGGAGGGCATGCTCTTCAACAGAGAGCAGGGCGCAGGGTACTTCATATGTAGTTCAATAGAGAATGGATTCAATCGGAGGAAAATCGAGCAGCTACTAACCGCGAAGAAAAATGGAGAAGCGGGAGCTGTAAAGTTACTGCAGATATACTAGAGTGTAAAAAAATATGTTTTATTTTTTAAATACAAATACGTACGTAGCGGCGCTATATACCGCCTTTAACTTTTATATACAGTCGGTAATAGAAACCGACGCCAAATATTCTATTTAGCAGCGGTTATTTTACTGCCGCTAAAAATTTTAAGCATTCTTTCCCTCAGACGTGGTACTAATGATTAGTGTAGCGATGGTTACTAATACCGTCCTTATAATACACAAAACCGCCTCTAATTAGGATATTTAACGACGGTTTTTATAACCGCTGCTAAAAAAATTGTTAATGTGTCACAATTGAAGCATTTTCTTGTAATGTGGGTTTATAAATTGTTATCAGATATTACTATTTATGTTTTGGTTATTTGAGATGACTGGATAATTAGTTATTTATCATTTAGACACTCAGTTCATTAATAAGAATTTCGTTGTTACTTATTATTTCTCATTATGGTTTGATGCGATGGTTTGAATGTTAGTACGGTTCTTTAATGATCTTGGGTTGAGCCGTTGGTTCATTGATGGTTCATTTACATTTTTTGTTCAACCAGAATTGGAGTGTAACAACTTGGTATCTGAGTGCTAGGACTCTGTCAATCAAACATGTCACACCCCATTTCCCAACGTATCGGTACCATGGACTATAACGGGATCTCTCCATCCTATCAAGGCATAAGAAGTCCCCTTCTAGGATCGCAAGTTACGGTACTTCACAAGTCAATCCAAAGGAAGAAATTATCAGAGTAAAAATTTACCATCTTATTATTAAACAATATCGTTTCCAAACGAAAGAAAATAAATTAAACGGAAGACTTAAAACTTAAACCAATTATTGAAGAGTTGACAAATTACTAAACCAAAATTAATACTTCAGTTCCAATAATTTTCAGTTTAATTATAAATCCATTATTCTGAAGATAAATAAAACCATTATTCAAATGCTGAGAATTTATCCCAAGTAAATAAATCCAATATAAATCATAACCATTGTTTTGAAGCTTATTCAAACGTAAACCCAATAAACAACCCAAGTCTGAGACAGAAATGGAAAAGGCCCAGCCAAGACTTAGCAGCAAATCTATGCATTGCTTAACGGACTGCAACTTGGAGCATTGTGAGAAGAACCTACAACATCTAAAAAAAGTTTGCAAGCACAAGGTAAGTTCAACCACCGAGCTTCGCAAGAAAACCAGACATGCGCAAACAATATGCATGGAATTACAAACTACGGTCAGGTATATAACTGTAAATGCTAGCTCAAGACAACCCATGCATGAAGTCTCTAGTCTACATGGGTCTCCTCCCATCAAATGATACCGCCTCCCTCGACATACAATGTCACCCCCAAAGTATGGATCCATTGTTACGATACAAGCCTGTATTACACCAGCCACTTACCCGTAACTCATCCCAAGTCTATATTATGCGAACCACATGAGGAGATGGTAATCCCACTAGTCGACTTGCCCGCCCACCTGTATTACGCTGTCCATGGGGAGCATCATTGCTATGTTCATACCACCTTTTTATTGAACCCATGTCATTACATAACCCCTAGTGGCTAGGGGTACAGTTATTCAAGATAAATCATGTGCAACTAGTCATGTTTACCTAATAAACCAATTTAGTGGACCATTACGTTGCCAAGCTTCCACCCCCGTCTATCCTCCCACCTAGGACTTTGTGACTTGGCTCTATTACATATGGTTAATGCAAAGAAGCGTCAGTAAGAAGTGATGCAAGCATCCCATTCCACCCACCTTCCTCCTTACCACTTAATTAGACATCATGAATCAAACATGGGTCAATTGCTTTTGTGGAAAGGTAGTAAGTGTTCCATTCCACCCGCCATTCAATCCTTACTGGCACTGCTGACCCCAAACTCAAGGATACATATGCATGATCACATAAGGTAGTTTATTGGATACCATGTTATCAAACAAGAGCATGTTATCAATTGCATCCATCACACAACAAGTTCAAATATAAGTAAATCTACTAAACAAAGGTCTAGTTTCTTTACCAAAAGATTGAAAGCAAGACCCTCAACAATTTGATTAGATAGCCTTCTACCAGCGTCCTCGTATGTAAAACCCACTCTGAAATCCTCACAATTCGGATCTCTTCATACCTGGTCTTACTATGCCAATCCTTGGCACTCTGTATTGTGACCCTATATATGATATGGGCCAGTCCCTTGGGTTACATGGGGTGCTTGATCATGTAGGAGCAAGCAATTGAAGTATAGGAAGCATCACCATCAGATTAGACCCATGAAACTAGGCCCAAATGCATTTTAAGTTCAATAGGAAGCACGTAACGGATAAAAGTCCTGCCGCTTGACTTCTGTAGGTTGAAAAAGAGCATGACACTCTTTCTCTCCATGAGCCCTATAAAAGGAGGGCATCCTCCTTTTGTTCTCCTTGTCAAACCGTGTGAGTGAGTGGTGTTTGAGAGGAAGGCTTGGAGCTCAAGCTTGGAAGAACTTAAGCTCAAGGAACCAAATCTCCTTGAGGTAGGTTCTCATCCCTTCTCCTCCCTCCACTCTCATAGGAATGTAGACCTTAGACCACAGGGGAGCTTCCCATTGATGGTCTCCATTAATGGCCACCGAATCTTGATCTAGAACTTAGGTTTTCACCCTCTCCATAAATAGAGATGTTAAATGGAGTCCAAATGACCCCCATTGTACTCAATAAGAGTTGCTAGTAGTTTTTCATCCTTTAGAATGGAAGGAACCATGATAAGAAACTTTTCCCTAAAGAGGAGACTCTCTGGTTTGTGTTCTGGTTTTTGGGCCAGAACCGATAGCACGAACCGGTAAACTGGTAATAGCCCTAATACCGATTGACTCACGACCAGTCTACCGCCAGAGTAAATAATTAAATATATATCAGACTAAGTAATAATCGAAACCACCCTAATCGGTATCACGAATATGAAGCACGACCTGCCGGTACGTCACACTGTTATGTACAAGGTACCGATGGCTATGCCTCCGTGTAAGCTTAATCCCAAGCGTAGCCACAATTAGAAGATTGATCCTCCAACTCTACTTCTCCTTGACCTACTGGAACCTCAGGATTGTTAACAATATATGAAGTGGATGACCATTCATCCAATCAGTCTCCTGGTTCTATATATGAAGGAATTGACTAAGTGTTAACCGGCATTACATACCGGTGGAACGCACAACCGGTTCCTTCTACTGGTTCAGTCATTATTAACTTATAATCCTAGAATTGGTTAGGAAGACTATCCTTTTGGTTCACGGCCTACCTTGGGACCTGTGCATGGACAATTAAGACTTGTCTATGCTGGTTTAAAAGATATTCATTAACCTAATCAATTTATCTAATCAATTAGGTAAAACACTTCTGGTAGTAGATGAAGCCTTCTACCAGCTTCAAGGTTCAACAACGCCTTTGGTGTCTACAGGTGAGGGGTTATGTCACATAGAGTTTGAGCATGTGTTTGTTGTTTGTTATGGATGTTTTCCTTTTATAACATGCCATCCAATATATTGTATATAACTGTTCATGCATTTGCATATTACTATAACTATGTATGTTATTGGATGTTGTTGCCTTGGTAGAGACACAACGAACCATGGGAGTGGGGATTCGGGGTTCTGTGCAAGGAGTGGTTGTTGATGTTGTTGTGTACATAACCATGTATGTTGGTGTGTGTGACGTATGGGAATACGGGCATGCGTACCCTGTTGGTGTGTTGGTATTCTAGTGGAGACACGGTGATCCATGGGATGGGGATCCGAGACTTTCCATTGGGATACCACCCATGTATGGTGGTTCATGTAACGAGTGACCTCATGAATCACGTTGGGAGTGGTTATACCTGAGTAGAGACACAACGAACCATGGAAGTGGGGAGTTGGGGTCCTCTACTAGGTGAGGTTTAGTTAAGACCATGTATAATGGACGTGTAGAGTATGGGAGTATGATACACGTGCCATGTTGGAACTCTATGCTCTTGTGGGGACATAGTCAGTCCATGGGAGCAGAACGGGGATTCCTATTGGAGTATAGTTTTACTTACTGTGTGCACATGCTATGATAAGTGATTGATTGTTGAATATGATTGTGTGTGGTATATGAACATGTAACATGTGGGGGCACGATACATGGCCATATGTCCGGTTGCACCTTAGTGGGGACACGATCAGTCCATGGAATTGGATCGGGGATCTCTGTTGGGGTTTAACCCTATTAATAACATGCTCATGCATCATGCATTAACTTGGTCAAGTGATTTGTGCTTTAGCGAGGGAAATATAATCCAGGCTGTGGGGTACGGAGCACTCAGGTGGTGGGGTACGAGTGTATTGCTCATGTGGTGGGGTATGGGGCAATTACTTAGGTGGTGGGGTACAGGGCACAACTCAGGCGGTGGGGTATGGGGCAAGATCCTTACTTGGGTATAGATCGACCATGATTTGCATACACACTTGTATGACACTCACAATTGCTTGTTTATTTGCTTCTATACTACATTCATAAATTATTGCCTAGGACTGCATTAGATACCTAAATTTCTCATTGAGCTGGGATGTGAGCTCACCCCTCGATATCGAATCTTTTTAGCTTTGTTTGTAGGTACCGCTACTACTGATGCAAATATGGATCATGCTGATGCTGAGACTGCTTCACTTGGTGGGGTTCCTCTACGTAATCACGTCAAGGATTGCACCTGTAGGAATTGTATCTACGGGACCTAAGTCAGCTCTTGATTATGTTGATTTTGTTATCTGTGGAGAGATGATGGTTTGGTTTATCCATAGGAACCTATTCAGATTTATTCTGGTCTTGTACTTTGGGATGTATTCAGTTACTATAAGTATTGTGGAACAATGTAATGGATAACAAACTTATGGTATTTAAGTATTATTAGTTGGCATCTGGTTCCCTATTATGATTCTGCTGCATCTCTGATATTCCTCTACAATTTATGATTATTATCTACTGCTGATTTTGATGGATATTGTGTGTAGACTATGGGGTTTGCTGGTAGATCATTTTGATTATCGATCGTTGAAAGATTCGGGTTGTCTCTTGGATGACTCGGATATTATACCCGATTTCTCAGAATGAGCTGTGACATTGTATCTCTATCAAAATCATAACCAATGTAACTTTATTAACGCATTATTCCATAGCATTATTCATGTTTCTCTTTATCATTATCTGTGTTCATTATTCTAATACTTTCATTGTTACTTACTAGTCTGATAATGTAAGACCCGCACTCCGTAAACCCGGTCTAAACCTTGGTTTTGTGTCGTAACAGGTCTTTCGATCATCACCGGCCAGACGGGTCGAGCGGATGACAAACAGGCATGAAATCGGACCAAAGACGACCAAATAGTCATCATTTTATGTTGACCGGTCGATGGTACCGGTCTTGGTACCGATCGACTGGTACGGCTTGCGCAGCTATGTGCGGGGATCTAGAAATTGGTCTCTGCGGGTCCCATTTTCCTGATTTCGAATCCTAGAAATTTCCTAATCGTAGTAGGGTTACTAAACCCTATTTTTAGCCTATAAATACACCCTTAAGCCTCCTCAAATCCTTTCCATTGTCTCTCACAAACCCTAGAGAAGAGAAAGAGGTTGGAAAGGAGAAGAGCTAGGAGGAAGAAGAAGGTGCCGCCATTACCGTTCGACGAAGCTCACGCTACGCCAGTCAACGGTAAGTGTTTTAACTATTCTTCTTATCCTATGTTAGTTGTGTGGGTGGATCAATACCATGCAAAGTAGGTATTGATCTAAAACCCTAAATTGGCCAATAAACCCTAAGTTGCCGTCAAATCCTAGATTCGAGTTCCGAGATGATATTCATCGAAATGAGACTTGAATGAGTTGGGGATAACTCTAACTCCAAGTTTAGACTTAGAATGGATAGGAGAAACCTTGGAAATCCATGGAGGATGATCGACGGCAGTCGAAAGCCCATGTATGGTCTTCCGGAGACATACCGGTCGACTATACCGGTTGCACACAGTGCGACCGGTATGTTGCCACCGGTATCCCTCGGGAGGCTGGTCTGTGGGGACCGGCTGACCATACCGGTCGCCAGTCTTCCCCACAGAGCTGCGACCGGTACATGCCACCGGTCAGCTCTGTGAGGGTGTTTTGTAACTGTGTTGGTTTCCGACCAACATGAAACCCTAAATAATATATTCTAATGAGACACTAATAATATTGTAGGACTTTGTGACATATCGTTTGGATCTTGCGACGTGGAGCAAGTTATCGAACGAGCGTCAGGTAAGGGAATCTGACCTAAACCTAATAATTAATGGACAGTAAGTCGTTGTTAATCACCTGATTATATGAGACGTGTTGTTTGTGCATATTCACATGTCATCCTTTACTTTCAGTTATTATTACTATTCATGCATTGATAGGATGTGATTGTTAGGCATGTGGTTGTTTTCGTTAGTGTCTGGAGTGGGGCATGGGCCTGGGATCGCTCCTCACACTAGCACCTTTTTATAGTATTTTGTCTTAACATGCTTGGTACGGGTGGGGCATCAGGGGAAGGTCGTGGTACGGTGGTCTCCGATATTGATGTTGGCCTGGCCATGGTTATGTGGCACTGTGGTCTCCGAGTCGACGCTGGCTTGTCCACGATGCTTTAGCTCTATCTCTATGACGTAGGGAGTTATGTTGGGATAGGGTCTACCTACGTATTGTTTCTATCCTAGTGGGTTAGTTGCGGATAGGGCATCAGGGGAGGTGTGGGAATGCCTTAGCTCTATCTCTATGCCATAGACGGCTGTGCTGGGATAGAGCATACATTGATGACATATAGGATTGGTTAGTTGCGAGCCCAGTTTGCGAGCCCTGGCCAGTAGGGGCTTAGGTGCTGGAATGGGTAGAGTATCAGGGGAGGTACGTGGGTATCTTAGCTCTATCTCTATTCCAAGATGGGTGCATGTGGGCCGATGGGGGTGTGATCCATGAGGTGCCACACACTCTTGTATAGAGGTGCGGGGACCACCAAACCTTTCTATAGCACATTGCAAACTTAAAACCAGACCATAGCATAAAATGATTGTTACTCATGCATAATATTGTGAAACTGTCTGATTGTCTTACTGAGCTGTGTTGTGAGCTCACCCTTTGTACGTACGTTTTAGATGTTGATGCAGGTTACACTGTGGATGATTACATGAGTGCCCCGGCTTATGGTGATGTTGCTGCTCTGGGTGCACAGGCAGGAGAGGACGAGCATGACGCTTCATGCGAGTGCCCTTTCTGCATGTACCTTTGATTTGTTTTTCTTTATTTATTTCCTTATTTTCGATTGGATTAAAGGGATGTAATGATATTATTTTATGTGTTTGAATTTGGATAATTGGATGTTTATTTAAGTTATCAATAGATACTCAGTTCATTTATTTAAAGTCTTCCGCTGTATATTTATATTCTGATTGTGGTTATGTGTAATGGTTTGTATGAGTGGACACGGCCTATTCGAGATCCTAGTGTGAACCGTTGGTTCAATGATGGTTCACTCACACCATTCTGGTTGGGTCAGAATTTGGGGTGTGACAACTTGGTATCAGAGCCCTCGGGCTCTGTCAACAAACCATATTGCACCTAACTGAGTCGATGAACTGAGTTAGGAAATATTAAAAATTTTAATACAAACACACCCTAAGCATTGTTTAATACCTGAGACTGACTAAGAAAGAGAATAATGTATTATTCTAAATATGAAACTTAACATGTGCACATACACTAGTTAGGTGAAACATGAAAACTTTCATTAAATAAGATAACAATTATCAAATGATGTAGTGCTACAGGGTACAGTCCACAAACCGGACAGTTACCCTGTTATATAAACAGTCATATGCAAAAGAGAAGAAAATAAAGAGGGACAATCATGGGGTAGGGGGCCTGGGAGGAATAGGGTCTGCTATATCATAGTCTCGCTCGTAAGCAACCCTGAGCCAGTGCACCTGATCCTGTGTGACTCTGAGACTGCGAGCCAACTACGCCAAGTCGCGGCTCATCTCACGCTGAGTGTCCTTGATCTCCATCATCATACTCATCATGGTGTCGGAGGGAGGCTGAGATGGTCCAGCGGTAGAGATAGACGGGGGTGCTGCTGGTGTAGGCTGTGGAGCTGGCACTGGTACATCCTCGGCCCTATCCTCATCATCATCCCGCTCGAGCTCGACTGCATAGGCCGCATTGGCTGCTGCTGCTGCTGCTGCGGCTACTACCCTCCCAAGTGGGCGAGGGCGAGCCTCCAACTCATCATCGCTAACTGGCAGATCAACCATCTGCATCCTCCGAATGGCGTCCCAGTCTATGTCGGAGGTCATAGTGTCCTCAACGGTCACCTCGCCTCTCATGCTCATGCCCAGATGACGTAGCAAGGAGGTAATGAGACGACCGTAGGGAAGGTTACTGGCCTGATCGGCCAGGGTCGCCTGATGCATGGTCCTAATGATGAGGTATGGGAGAGAGACCCGCTCCCCAGTGCAAACGCAATAAGTAATGTACTGAGTGAGCTGGGATAACTCACTATAATGACCGCTCTGGGGAACGATGTTGTGTTGAATGATGCGACTGTAGACCCGGGGTATAGGTCTCAGGCTAGCCGCCTTCATAGGAGCTCCAGGGTTCAGTATCTGATGTGCTATCTCCCGGCGCAGGTCCTCAGTCAGATAGCCCTTCGCTTTGGGAGGGCAATACACTAGGTCTCCATCATTTGGAACCCCTAGAAGGTCGGCCAGCTGGTGGGTGTTGAAGGAAATGGGAACACCACCGCATCAGTTTCCGTCACCTTCTGCTTACCCGGGAGCTTATCCGTATCCACCACCATGGTACAGAGCAGACACGCAGGGACAGCATGATCTGAGTAGGGCAAAGGATAGATTCCTGAAGTTGAAGCCTTCATCATTTACTGGTAGAACAGGGAAGCCATTGTGGCCAGCACAGTGGGTTGCAGAGATGGAGAAGAATTTTCGTCTGATGACATGTACAGAAGAGGAAAAGGTTTTATTTGCTACTCACATGCTAAGAGAAGATGCAAATGCTTGGTGGAATTCTACACGGGCATATCTTGAGACTAAGTATACACTGGTGGGTTGTGAAGTGTTTAAAGCTGCCTTCTTCGATAAATACTTTCCGAAGAGTTTCAGAGATCAAATGGAGAAGGAGTTTCTCAACCTGCAGCAAACTCAGTCGACCGTGGATGCTTATCAGCAGAGGTACGAAGAGCTATTCTTCTTCGCACCGGCAAGCATGCAAGAGGAAGAGACCAAGACACGTAGGTTCACCATGGGACTACGTGGGAGCATCAGAGAGCACATCTTGGGTTTGGACAAGAAGATCTACAATGAGGCTGTGCAGGTTGCGAGGGTGATAGAGTCCAGTCAGAGGGACAACTTCTTCGCCCAGAACAGGGGAGTGAAGAGACCTGCTAGTGAGAGTTCTGGTGGCGGTAACAATAGACCCTTCCGCCCATACAGGGCTCAGACCGCTACAGTGCCTGCAAGGCACAATGCGGCACCACCTGTGCCACCGAATGCTGGATTCAACCCAAATATCAAGTGTTTCAATTGCCAGCAAGTGGGTCATATTGCAAGGACCTGCACTCTACCTAAAAAGCAACTGCCCCAACAAGGAAGAGTTTACGCGGTCACCACTGAAGAGGCAACTGCATCACCTGATGTGGTCACTGGTATGACTCTATCCCTTACTATTTGGCTTATCTTTATCATTTGTGTGTATGCGCATATAGAACTAAGGGATGATAAAAATTTCAGGAATTGTAAATGTAGCGGGTATACCCGCCAGAGTATTATTTGACTCTGGGGCCACGCACTCCTTTGTTTCTATTTCTTTTGGGAAGCGAATGGAGTTACCAATCAAGCACTTGAACCCAAGCTTGATAGTTCGCTCTCCACTAGGAGTCGAAGTGGCTTTGACCGAATATTATGTACCATGTACTGTATGTATTGAGGGCCGAGACTTAGAAGCAAGCCTAGTACTACTCAAGATGGCAGACTTTGATGTCATCCTGGGAATGGATTGGCTAGGCCGTCATTCAGCCGTCCTATTATGTGGTGAAAAGGAAGCTTGTGCTTACTGACAAAGAGGGAAGGGAGTATAGCTTCACTGGGATCAGGCTATCTAGGAAGCGGAAGCTGATTCTCTCTGCCCTAAAAGCTAAGAGTTGCTTAGAGAAGGGGGGAGTAGGGTATCTAGTATCTGTAGTCGACATCACGGTAGAGTCACTCAAGATGGAAGATATAGATGTGGTTCGAGAGTTCCCAGATGTATTTCCAGAGGAGCTTCCAGGTCTACCGTCGGACAGGGCCACAGAATTTGTAATAGATCTTATGCCAGGTTCGGCGCCGGTGTCCAAAGCACCATACAGGATGGCCCCTACCGAGTTGAAGGAGTTGAAGACCCAATTACAAGAATTGTTGGATAAGGGTTTCATACGACCTAGCATATCGCCTTGGGGAGCACCTGTATTATTCATCAAGAAGAAGGATGGAAGTGTAAGGCTATGTATTGACTACCGGGAGCTGAACAAGTTGACTATCAAGAATCGGTATCCTTTGCCTAGAATCGACGATCTGTTCGATCAATTACAGGGTGCAAAGGTTTTCTCGAAGATTGATATCCGATCGGGATATCACCAACTGAAGATCAAAGCCGGAGATATTCCGAAGACTGCTTTCAGGACGAGGTATGGGCATTATGAGTTTCTAGTTATGTCTTTCGGGTTGACCAATGCTCCAGCATCGTTTATGGAACTGATGAACCGAGTGTTTCATGATATGTTGGACACTTCGGTCATCGTGTTCATCGATGACATATTGATCTACTCTAAGGACATGGAGACTCATACAACACATTTGAGGGCAGCCCTACAACGGCTGAGACAGGAGAAGCTTTATGCTAAGTTCAAGAAGTGCGAGTTTTGGCTGAAGGAAGTGGCTTTCTTGGGCCATGTTGTATCTGAAGACGGTATCAAGGTTGATCCAAGCAAGATAGCCGCTATAGTAAGATGGGAAGCACCAAAATCTGTTGCGGAAATTCGTAGTTTCCATGGGTTGGCTGGTTATTATAGAAGATTCGTGGAAGATTACTCCAGGATCACTGTTCCACTCACCAGGTTGACCAAAAAGGGAGAGAAATTCATATGGACAGATGAGTGTGAGAAGTGCTTTTAGACTTTGAAGTCAAGACTAGTCTCTGCACCTATCTTGACCATCCCAGAACCAAGCGTACCGTTTACCTTATATACGGATGCTTCAGGGTTAGGTATTGGGTGTGTTCTGATGCAAGGAGAACAGGTGATTGCTTACGCATCAAGACAGTTAAAGGAGCATGAGAAGAACTATCCTACTCATGACTTGGAGCTAGCAGCGGTTATACATGCAATCAAGACTTGGAGACACTACTTGTACGGTGAGAAGTTTCAGATCAAGTCAGATCACAAGAGCTTAACTTATCTTTTCACTCAGAAGGATCTGAATATGAGACAGAGGAGATGGCTGGAATTGTTAAAAGATTATGATTGTGACATCCAGTACCATCCGGGCAAAGCAAATGTGGTGGCTGACGCCTTAAGCAGAAAGTGGGCATCAAAACCTGAGGCTGGACCAAGTACAAATGCTGCATTATGTGCCGCAGCTTCAAGTTCAATCAAAGGTGATGAAGAATATATTATAGAGACTGCAGAAGATCCAGTTGAGCAAGGCTTAATTCATAAGTTCACTATGATGTTCGCAGCTTTGAAGATCTCGCCGGATCTAGTTGATGAAGTCAAGGTAGCAATCTGTAGTACCTACATGCAAATTTCGGGACGAAATTTCTTTTAAGGGTGGTGGAGTTGTAAGACCCGCACCCTAAAACCCGGTCTAAACCTTGGTTTTGTGTCATGACAGGTCTTCCGATCATCACCGAGCCAGACGGGGCAAGCGGATAACAAACAGGTACAAAATTGGACCAAAGTCGACCAATTATACCTGATTTTAGATACCGGTTGATGGTACCGGATGATGGTACCGGTCGACCGGTATGGCCTGCACAGCTATGTGCGGGAATTTAGAAATTTGTCTCTGCGGGTCCCGCTTTCTTGATTTCGAATCCTAGAAGTTTCCTAATCCTAGTAGGGTTACTAAACCCTATTTATAGCCTATAAATACACCCTTAAACCCCCTCAAATCCTTTCCATTGTCTCTCACAAACCCTAGAGAAGAGAAAGAGCTTGGAAAGGAGAAGGAGCTAGGAAGAAGAAGGAGGTGCCGCCATTACCGTTTGACGAAGCTCACGCTACGCCTGCCAACGGTAAGTGTTTGAACCCCTCTTCTTACCCTATGATAGTTGTGTGGGTGGATCAATACCATGCAAAGTAGGTATTGATCTAAAACCCTAAATTGGCCAATAAACCCTAAGTTGCCGTCAAACCCTAGATTTGAGTTTCGAGATGATATTCATCGAAACGAGACTTGAATGAGTTGGGGATAACTCTAACTCAAAGCCTAGACTTAAAATGGATAAAGAAAACCCTGATAATCCATGGAGGATGGTCGACGGCAGTCGAAGAACCCATGTATGGTCTTCCGGAGACATACCGGTCGACTATACCGGTTGCACATAGTGCGACCGGTATGTTGCGACCGCTACCTCTCGGGAGGTTATCTGTGGGGGACCGGCTGACCATATCGGTCGCCAGTCTTTCCCATAGAGCTGCGACCGGTATATGCCACCGGTCAGCTCTGTGAGGGTAGTTTGTGATCTCCGTTGGTTTCCGACCAACACGAAACCCTAAACAATATGTTCTAATGAAACCCTAATGATATTGTAGGACTTTGTGACTTATTGTTTGGACCTTGCGACGTGGAGCAAGTTATCGAACGAGCGTCAGGTAAGGGAATCTGACATAAACCTAATAATTAATGGACAGTAAATCGTTGTTAATCATTGAATATCTATGATGTGATGTTTGTGCATATTCACATGCCATCCTTTACTTTCAGTTATTACTATTGTTCATGCGTTCATAGGATGTGATTGTTAGGCATGTGATTATTTTCGTTGGTGTGTGGAGTGGGGCATGGGCCTGGGATCGCTCTTCACACTGGCACTTTTTGTAGTATTCTGTCTTAACATGCTTGGTACGGGTGGGGTATCAGGGGAAGATCGTGGTACGGTGGTCTCCGATATTGATGTTGTCCCGGCCATTGTTATGTGGTACTGAGGATTCCGAGTCGACGCTGGCTTGTCCACGATGCTTTAGCTCTATCTCTATGTCGTAGGGAGTTATGTTGGGATAGGGTCTACATGTGTATTGTTTCTATCCTAGTGTGTTAGTTGCGGATAGGGTATCAGGGGGAGGTGAGGTATGGTGGTCTCCGACCCGGCCTGCACGCTCTAGCTCTATCTCTATGCCGTAGACGGCTGTGCTGGGATAGAGCATACATTGTTGACATCTAGGATTGGTTAGTTGTGAGCCCAGTTTGTGAGCCCCGGCCGGTGGGGGCTTAGGTACTGGTATGGGTAGAGTATCGGGGAGGTGCGGGTATACCTTAGCTCTATCTCTATTCCATGATGGGTGCATGTGGGTTGGTGGTAGTGTGATTATTGTGCGACGCCACACACTCGTGTATAGAGGTGCGGGGGCCACCAAACCTTTCTATAGCACATTGCAAACTTAAAACCAGACCGCAGCATAAAATGATTGTTACTCATGCATAATCTTGTGAAACCGTCCGATTGTCTTCTTGAAATGTGTTGTGTGCTCACCCTTTGTATATACATTGTTTTTAGATGTTGATGCAGGTTACACTGTGGACGACTATGTGAACGCCCCGGCGTACGGTGGTGTAGCTGCTTTGGATGTACAAGCAGGGGAGGACGAGCATGATGCTTCATGCGAGTGCCCTTTCTGCGTGTACCTTTGATTTGTTTTATTTATTTATTTCAGTTATTTTTGATTGGATTAAAGGGATGTAAAAGATTATTATTCTATGTGTTTGAATTTGAATAATGGGATATTTATTTAAATTATCATTAGATACTCAGTTCATTCTATTTAAAGTCTTCCGCTGTACATTTATATTCTGATTGTGGTTATGTGTAATTGGTTTGTATGGGTGAACACGGCCTATTCGAGATCCTGGTGTGAACCGTTGGTTCAATGACGGTTCACTCACACCATTCTGGTTGGATCAGAATTGGGGTGTGACAACTTGGTATCAGAGCCGAGATTTAGAAGCAAGCCTAGTAATACTTGAGATGACAGATTTTGATGTCATTTTAGGGATGGATTGGCTAGGCCATCATTCGGCAGTCCTTTTATGTGGTGAAAGGAAGCTTATGCTTACTGACAAAGAGGGAAAGGAATATAGTTTCACTGGGATTAAGCTATCTAGGAAGCGGAAGTTGATCCTCTCCGCCCTAAAGACTAAGAGATGCTTGGAGAAAGGGGGAGTGGGTTATCTCGTATCTGAAGTCGACCTCACAGCAGAGTCACTCAAGATGGAAGATATAGATGTGGTTCGGGAGTTTCCAGAAGACCCAATTACAAGAATTGCTGGATAAGGGCTTCATACGACCTAGTATATCGCCTTGGGGAGCACCTGTGTTGTTCGTCAAGAAGAAAGATGGAAGTGTACGACTATGTATTGACTACCATGAGCTAAACAAGTTGACGATCAAGAATCGGTATCCTTTGCCTAGGATTGATGATCTGTTCGATCAGCTGCAGGGTGCAAAGGTTTTCTCGAAGATCGATCTCCGATCGGGGTATCACCAATTGAAAATCAAGGCCGGAGATATTCTGAAGACTGCTTTCAGGACGAGGTATGGGCATTATGAGTTTCTGGTTATGTCTTTCGGGTTGACCAATGCTCCAGCGTCGTTTATGGAACTGATGAACCGAGTGTTCCATGACATGTTGGACACTTCGGTCATCGTATTCATTGATGACATATTGATTTACTCTAAGGACATGGAGACTCATACAGCGCATTTGAGGGCAGCCCTACAACGGCTGAGGGATGTGAGGCTTTATGCAAAATTCAAGAAGTGTGAGTTTTGGCTGAAGGAAGTGGCTTTCTTGGGCCATGTTGTATCTGAAGACGGTATCAAGGTTGATCCAAGCAAGATAGCTGCTATAGTAGGATGGGAAGCACCAAAATCTATTGCGGAGATTCGTAGTTTCCTTGGGTTAGCTGGTTATTATAGAAGATTCGTGGAAGATTACTCCAGGATCGCTGTTCCACTCACCAGATTGACCAAGAAGGGAGAAAAATTCATATGGACAGATGAGTGCGAGAAGTGCTTTCAGACTTTGAAGTCAAGACTAGTCTCTGCACCTATCTTGACCATCCCGGAACCAAGCGTACCGTTTACTTTATATACGGATGCTTCGGGGTTGGGTATTGGGTGTGTTCTGATGCAAGGAGAACAGGTGATCGCTTACGCATCAAGACAGTTAAAAGAGCATGAGAAGAACTATCCTACGCATGACTTGGAGCTAGCAGCGGTTATTCATGCAATCAAGACTTGGAGACACTACTTGTACGGTGAGAAGTTTCAGATCAAGTCAGATCACAAAACTTAACGTATCTCTTCACTCAGAAGGATCTGAATATGAGACAGAGGAGATGGCTGGAATTGTTAAAAGATTATGATTGCGACATCCAGTACCATCCGGGTAAAGCAAATGTGGTGGCTGACGCCTTAAGCAGAAAGTGGGCATCGAAACCTGAGGCAGGACCGAGTACAAATGCTGCATTGTGTGCTACAGCCTCGAGTTCGATGGAAATTGACGAAGAACATATTATTGAAACTGCAGAAGATCCAGTTGAGCAAGGCTTGATTCATAAGTTCACTATGATGTTCGCCGCACTGAAGATCTCGCCGAGTCTAATTGATGAAGTCAAGGTAGCAATCCTACAGGATCCATATCTCAAGACAGTGCTACCCGAGAGCGAAGACTGCGATATCGAGAGGCCGAGTTATGACTGAAGCTCATTACACTCCATATTCGATACATCCAGGAAGTACCAAGATGTACCATGATCTAAGAAAACTATATTGGTGGAGGGGTATGAAAGCAGATATAGCTCGTTTCGTGTTCCAATGTCTGAATTGTCAACAAGTTAAAGCGGAAAGGCAAAGACCCGCGGGTTTACTACAGGCGTTACGAACCTGCATGGAAGTGGGATTGTATCACTATGGATTTCGTCACCGGCTTACCTTTGACACCAAGGTCGGTGGATGCGGTTTGGGTTATAGTAGATCGGCTCACCAAGACAGCTCGATTTATTGCGGTCGGACCTCGGTATACCATGGAGAAGTTGGCCAAGTTATATGTTGATAATATAGTCGACTTCATGGCGTCCCGAAAAGTATAGTATCCGACGGAGATCCCCGTTTTACATCGAAGTTCCGGGAAGGATTACGAAAAGCTATGGGAACAAAGTTGAAGTTCAAGACGGCTTTCCATCCTCGAGACGGACGGACAGTCGAAACGAACCATTCAAATTTTGGAAGATATGCTTCGAGCTTGTGCATTAGATTTCAAAGGAGCTTGGGATGAGAAGCTATCACTTATCGAGTTTGCTTACAACAATAGTTATCAGGCTACAATTCAGATGGCCCCATATGAAGCTCTCTATGGGAGAAAATGTCGTATACCTCTGTTATGGAATGAAATGGGGGAAAGAAGAATTGTAGGACCGGAGTTTGTTGAAGAAACTTGCCGAGTGATTGATCAGATCAAAGAGAGAGTAAAGACAGCTCAGGTTCGACAATATCAATTGGCTCTACCACCATCTATGTCTAGCGTGCATAATGTGTTCCATGTATCATTCTCGAAGAAGTATGTCGAGATCCATCGCATATCTTGAGCGCCGATCCTCCGGACTTGACCAAGACTTAACTTTTGAAGTGGTGCCTGTAATGCTCTCGGGCCGAAAAGTTCAGCAACTTCGAACCAAGGATATCCATTATGTGAAGGTGCATTGGAGAAGCCAAAATGTGGAGGAAATTACTTGGGAAGAAGAGAGCGCGATGAGGAAGGAGTACCCTAACCTTTTTGACGATCAAGGTACATTCAAATTTCGAGGCCAAAATTTCTTTTATGGGTGGGGGAGTTGTAGTACCTACATGCAAATTTCGGGACGAAATTTCTTTTAAGGGTGGTGGAGTTGTAAGACCCGCACTCTGAAAACCCGGTCTAAACCTTGGTTTTGTGTCATGACAGGTCTTCCGATCATCACCGAGCCAGACGGGGCAAGCGGATAACAAACAGGTACAAAATCGGACCAAAGTCGACCAATTATACCTGATTTTAGATACCGGTTGATGGTACCGGATGATGGTACCGGTCGATCGGTATGGCCTGCACAGCTATGTGCGGGAATTTGGAAATTTGTCTCTGCGGGTCCCGTTTTCCTGATTTCGAATCCTAGAAGTTTCCTAATCCTAGTAGGGTTACTAAACCCTATTTCTAACCTATAAATACACCCTTAAACCCCCTCAAATCCTTTCCATTGTCTGTCACAAACCCTAGAGAAGAGAAAGAGCTTGGAAAGGAGAAGGAGCTAGGAAGAAGAAGGAGGTGCCGCCATTACCGTTTGACGAAGCTCACGCTACGCCTGCCAACGGTAAGTGTTTGAACCCCTCTTCTTACCCTATGATAGTTGTGTGGGTGGATCAATACCATGCAAAGTAGGTATTGATCTAAAACCCTAAATTGGCCAATAAACCCTAAGTTGCCGTCAAACCCTAGATTTGAGTTTCGAGATGATATTCATCGAAACGAGACTTGAATGAGTTGGGGATAACTCTAACTCAAAGCCTAGACTTAGAATGGATAGAGGAAACCCTGAAAATCCATGGAGGATGGTCGACGGCAGTCGAAGAACCCATGTATGGTCTTCCGGAGACATACCGGTCGACTATACCGGTTGCACATAGTGCGACCGGTATGTTGCGACCGCTACCTCTCGGGAGGTTATCTGTGGGGGACCGGCTGACCATATCGGTCGCCAGTCTTTCCCACAGAGCTGCGACCGGTATATGCCACCGGTCAGCTCTGTGAGGGTAGTTTGTGATCTCCGTTGGTTTCCGACCAACACGAAACCCTAAACAATATGTTCTAATGAAACCCTAATGATATTGTAGGACTTTGTGACTTATCGTTTGGACCTTGCGACGTGGAGCAAGTTATCGAACGAGCGTCAGGTAAGGGAATCTGACCTAAACCTAATAATTAATGGACAGTAAATCGTTGTTAATCATTGAATATCTATGATGTGATGTTTGTGCATATTCACATGCCATCCTTTACTTTCAGTTATTATTATTGTTCATGCATTCATAAGATGTGATTGTTAGGCATGTGATTGTTTTCGTTGGTGTGTGGAGTGGGGCATGGGCCTGGGATCGCTATTCACACTGGCACTTTTTGTAGTATTCTGTCTTAACATGCTTGGTACGGGTGGGGTATCAGGGGAAGATCGTGGTACGGTGGTCTCCGATATTGATGTTGTCCCGGCCATTGTTATGTGGTACTGAGGATTCCGAGTCGACGCTGGCTTGTCCACGATGCTTTAGCTCTATCTCTATGCCGTAGGGAGTTATGTTGGGATAGGGTCTACCTGTGTATTGTTTCTATCCTAGTGGGTTAGTTGCGGATAGGGTATCAGGGGGAGGTGAGGTATGGTGATCTCCGACCCGGCCTGCACGCTCTAGCTCTATCTCTATGCCGTAGACGGCTGTGCTGGGATAGAGCATACATTGTTGACATCTAGGATTGGTTAGTTGCGAGCCCAGTTTGCGAGCCCTAGCCGATAGGGGCTTAGGTACTGGTATGGGTAGAGTATCGGGGAGGTGTGGGTATACCTTAGCTCTATCTCTATTCCATGATGGGTGCATGTGGGTTGGTGGTAGTGTGATTATTGTGCGACGCCACACACTCGTGTATAGAGGTGCGGGGGCCACCAAACCTTTCTATAGCACATTGCAAACTTAAAACCGGACCACGACATAAAATGATTGTTACTCATGCATAATCTTGTGAAACCGTCGATTGTCTTCGAGCAAGTGTTGTGTGCTCACCCTTTGTATATACGTTATTTTTAGATGTTGATACAGGTTACACTGTGGACGACTATGTGAACGCCCCGGCGTACGGTGGTGTAGCTGCTTTGGATGTACAAGTAGGGGAGGACGAGCATGATGCTTCATGCGAGTGCCCTTTCTGCGTGTACCTTTGACTTGTTTTATTTATTTATTTCAGTTATTTTTTATTGGATTAAAGGGATGTAAAAGATTATTATTCTATGTGTTTGAATTTGAATAATGGGATATTTATTTAAATTATCATTAGATACTCAGTTCATTCTATTTAAAGTCTTCCGCTGTACATTTATATTCTGATTGTGGTTATGTGTAATTGGTTTGTATGGGTGAACACGGCCTATTCGAGATCCTGGTGTGAACCGTTGGTTCAATGACGGTTCACTCACACCATTCTGGTTGGATCAGAATTGGGGTGTGACACAATCCCACAGGATCCTCATCTCAAGACAGTGCAAGAAGACTTAGAGAAGGGTACGAGCAATCCTGATTTTACCTTGTATTCAGACAAGGTACTCAGGTATCGTGGACGGTTATGTATACCTGAGAGTGAAGACTGCGATATCAAGAGTCCGAGTTATGACTAAGCTCATTACACTCCATATTCGGTACATCCAGGAAGTACCAAAATGTACCATGATTTAAGAAGACTATATTGGTGGAGGGGTATGAAAGCGGATATAGCTCGTTTCGTGTTCCAGTGTCTGAATTGTCAACAAGTTAAAGTAGAAAGGCAGAGACCCGCAGGTTTACTACAGCCATTACCGGAACCTGCATGGAAGTGGGATTGTATTACTATGGATTTCTTCACTGGCTTACCTTTGACACCAATGTCAGTGGATGCAGTTTGGGTTATAGTGGATCGACTCACCAAGACAGCTCGATTTATTGCGGTCAGACCTCAGTATACCATGGAGAAACTGTCCAAGTTATATGTTGATAATATAGTCAGACTTCATGGCGTTCCAGAGAGTATAGTATCTGATAGAGATCCCCGTTTTACATCGAAGTTCTGGGAAGGATTACAGAAAGCTATGGGAACCAAGTTGAAGTTCAGCCAGACTTTTCACCCTCAGACGGACGGGCAGTCAGAGCGAACTATTCAAATTTTGGAAGATATGCTCCGAGCTTGTGCAATAGATTTCAAGGGAGCTTGGGATGAGAAGCTATCACTTATCGAGTTCGCGTACAACAACAGTTATCAGGCTACAATCCTGATGGCCCCATATGAAGCACTCTATGAGAAGAAGTGAGGAAGGAGTACCCTAACCTTTTCGACGATCAAGGTACGTTCAAATTTCGAGCCCGAAATTTCTTTTAAGGGTGGGGGAGTTGTAAGACCCGCACTCCGTAAACCCGGTCTAAACCTTGGTTTTATGTCGTGACAGGTCTTCCGATCATCACCGGGCTAGACTGGTCGAGCGGATGACAAACAGGTATGAAATCGGACCAAAGACGACCAAATAGTCATCATTTTATGTTGACCGGTCGATGGTACCGGTCTTGGTACTGGTCGACCGGTATGGCTTGCGCAGCTATGTGCGGGGATCTGGAAATTGGTCTCTACGGGTCCCATTTTCCTGATTTCGAATCCTAGAAATTTCCTAATCCTAGTAGGGTTACTAAACCTTATTTTTAGCCTATAAATATACCCTTAAGCCTCCTCAAATCCTTTCCATTGTCTCTCACAAACCCTAGAGAAGAGAAAGAGGTTGGAAAGGAGAAGAGCTAGGAGGAAGAAGAAGGTGCCGCCATTACCGTTCGACGAAGCTCACGCTACGCCAGTCAACGATAAGTGTTTTAACTATTCTTCTTATCCTATGTTAGTTGTGTGGGTGGATCAATACCATGCAAAGTAGGTATTGATCTAAAACCCTAAATTGGCCAATAAACCCTAAGTTGCCGTCAAACCCTAGATTCAAGTTCCAAAATGATATTCATCGAAACGAGACTTGAATGAGTTGGGGATAACTTTAACTCCAAGTTTTGACTTAGAATGGATAGGAGAAACCTTGGAAATCCATGGAGGATGATCGACGACAGTTGAAAGCCCATGTATGGTCTTCCAGAGACATACCGATCGACTATACCGGTTACACACAGTGCGACCGGTATGTTGCCACCGGTATCCCTCGGGAGGTTGGTCAGTGGGGACCGGCTGACCATACCGGTCGCCAGTCTTCCCCACAGAGCTACGACCGGTACATGCCACCGGTCAGCTCTGTGACGGTGTTTTGTAACTGTGTTGGTTTTCGACCAACATGAAACCCTAAACAATATATTCTAATGAGACCCTAATAATATTGTAGGACTTTGTGACATATCGTTTGGATCTTGCGACGTGGAGCAAGTTATCGAACGAGCGTCAGGTAAGGGAATCTGACCTAAACCTAATAATTAATGGACAGTAAGTCGTTGTTAATCACCTGATTATATGAGACGTGTTGTTTGTGCATATTCACATGCCATCCTTTACTTTCAGTTATTATTACTGTTCATGCATTGATAGGATGTGATTGTTAGGCATGTGGTTATTTTCGTTAGTGTCTGGAGTGGGGCATGGGCCTGGGATCGCTCCTCACACTAGCACCTTTTTGTAGTATTCTGTCTTAACATGCTTGGTACGGGTGGGGCATCAGGGGAAGGTCGTGGTACGGTGGTATCCGATATTGATGTTGGCCTGGCCATGGTTATGTGGCACTGTGGTCTCCGAGTCGACGCTGGCTTGTCCACGATGCTTTAGCTCTATCTCTATGCCGTAGGGAGTTATGTTGGGATAGGGTCTACCTGCGTATTGTTTCTATCCTAGTGGGTTAGTTGCGGATAGGGCATCAGGGGAGGTGTGGGAATGCCTTAGCTCTATCTCTATGCCGTAGACGGCTGTGCTGGGATAGAGCATACATTGATGACATATAGGATTGGTTAGTTGCGAGCCCAGTTTGCGAGCCCTGGCCAGTAGGGGCTTAGGTGTTGGTATGGGTAGAGTATCAGGGGAGGTACGTGGGTATCTTAGCTCTATCTCTATTCCATGATGGGTGCATGTGGGCCGATGGGGGTGTGATCCATGAGGTGCCACACACTCGTGTATAGAGGTGCGGGGGCCACCAAACCTTTCTATAGCACATTGCAAACTTAAAACCATACCACAACATAAAATGATTGTTACTCATGCATAATATTGTGAAACTGTCTGATTGTCTTACTGAGCTGTGTTGTGAGCTCACCCTTTGTACGTACATTGTTTTAGTTATTGATGCAGGTTACACTGTGGATGATTACATGAGTGCCCCGGCTTATGGTGATGTTGCTGCTCTGGGTGCACAGGCAGGAGAGGACGAGCATGACGCTTCATGCGAGTGCCCTTTCTGCGTGTACCTTTGATTTGTTTTTCTTTATTTATTTCCTTATTTTCGATTGGATTAAAGGGATGTAATGATATTATTTTATGTGTTTGAATTTGAATAATTGGATGTTTATTTAAGTTATCAATAGATACTCAGTTCATTTTATTTAAAGTCTTCCGCTGTATATTTATATTCTGATTGTGGTTATGTGTAATGGTTTGTATGAGTGGATACGGCCTATTCGAGATCCTGGTGTGAACCATTGGTTCAATGACGGTTCACTCACACCATTCTGGTTGGGTCAGAATTTGGGGTGTGACAGATAACCATTAAGCTAATTATCTACTATCTGCTTGTCATGACCTAGCATCTAAAGGTCCATTATTAAGTGTCACACCCCAATTCCGCACTATTCAGAATGGTGTGATGAACCGTTGATAAACCAACGGTTCAACCAGGATCACGAATAGGTTGTGTCCGTTTGCTTAAACCATACACATCCACAACAAAAAATCAGAATAAATATGCGATAGCGGAAGTCTTTAATATTAAATGAACTGAGAGTCTAGCTGTGATAAAGTAAATAAATTATCCAATTATCTCCCAAAAGGACTAAGACAAATTAAAATAATTAAATCAATTACATTATCTGTATAACTTAAACAAAATCTAATAAAAAACACAAGAGTTGCACTCGCATGATGAATTATGCGACTCCATCATCACTTCTGCCTCCATTGCCGCCGCATGCCTGTATGTTGGAGCATTCATATAATCTTCCACTGTTGTACCTGCATCATCAACTAAAAATATTCGAATTCGAAAAGGGTGAGCACACATCACGGCTCAGTGAGCAAACAAAACAATGCAACAAACATATGCATGCATTCAATTCATATCTTTGGTCTGGTTCATAAGTTTACAATGTGCAATAGAAAGGATAGGTGGCCGCCACACCTCTATACACGAATGTGTGGAACCGCCCAATGAATCAAACACCATTGTCACCACCACATGCACCCACCATGGAATAGAGATAGAGCTAAAGTGTTTAGGACCGCACCGCATCACACTTCCCCTGATGCTCTACCCATACCAACACGTAAGCCCCTGTTGGTGAGGGGTTGCAAACTGGGCTCACAACTAACCAATCCTAATGTCAAACAGTGTATCCAAGGCCTCACCCCAGCATCCCTCAATACGTCCATAGAGATAGAGCTAAGGCCCCCTGGAAAAGTCAGAGACTACACGGTCCGAGACCACCTCCCCTGATGCCCTACGACGTAATAGTTCTGCTAAGGTAATGGCGATACGACAATTTTAGTGGACAAGACTTGAGTAGAGATAGAGCTAGAGTCAGGTGACCAGGATGAACCACAGTGTCACGTCCTCCCCCTGATGCTCCACTCGCATCAAGTACACTAACCACACACATACATTCACATGCCTATTCCTAGCATCATCATCATCATCATGTTATAAATAAACAGAATTAAATATGCATGAACAAAAATAACAGGAATAGTGGATGATATGTGATATGCACATTACAATCATATAAACATAGAATCATTCATGGTGTTGGACTCAATAAACAAAAACAGTTTATTATTAGCCACTTAGTTTAGGTCTTGTTCCCTCACCTTTGATTGCTAGTAGATCCTTGTTCAAGCTTTATAATTCACTTTTAAACCACTGGAAAGACCTAACAAGTCGATAGATTTTAATTAGAATTAGTTCCAACATGTTTAACTAACAGAACCTGTAGGGTTGCAGGTAGGGTAGCACCTATGGTAGCAGTTTTCTGTGACCCTAGGGTGTAGGGTCAGACGTGGGGTCAGATACCATTCGACCCTACGTGCGTCCACACCCTCCCTGGGACTTTCCGAGGGCATGTGGTCGATCATATGGTCTCGTAGGGTCGGATATCATTCGACCCTATGTGCGACCATACGTATTCTGTGTCGACCTTTCACTCTACACTCCATTCCTTCATGTTTGGATCCTTTCCGTTACTATCATGGTCCATTCTATAATTGTTCTATGGCTCAAAACTATAATTTATACACCATTCATTGTCCATAATGATTTTCTCCATGGAATCTCTTAGAATCTACCCATGGATGGATGATTTGGGTTTCTCCTAATCCTATGTTCTTCATAAACTATTTTAGGCTCTCTTATTCAGGTAGAGAATTAGGTTCATACCTTAATTTAGAGGTTTCTCTGAACTTCCTCCTCTTCCTTAGTCTTCTTCTTCAAGTTTCCTTCTCTTCTTCTCTTCCTTCTCTTTCTCTTTCTCTCACTTTCAATTAGGGTTCTAAAGGAGTGAAAGAGGCTAAGGGACATCTTATTTATAGAGGAAAACCCTCCATAATAAGTCTCAATGAGTTTAGGAAAGACCCCCTTTGAATTAGGAAGGTTTCCTAATTTTCGGATTATGTCTGCTATCGTAGGGTCACATGTAGGGTTGTAGAATCCGTCGACCCTATGTTTTTCTAGTCATGTGACCCCATGAATAAAAAGTTAGTCATGGGTTGGACTCTTTTAAGGTGGGATCGATCATACCTATTTAGGCATGCGACCCTACCCTCACATTTGACTGTTTTTGGGTTAGGCTTCATATATGGTCTTGTGGTTTCTTCATGCACTTGGTCCACTTGGCTCGACCATGATTGGTAGACCTGGTACAAGGTGGTGAGACTGGTTAGTTCGATATAGGTCTTACATTAAGTCCTACTCGTAACTATTTACAGATTAAGGATGACTTTTAACACATAAGAGTATGCTGCCCAAAACAAGTTAGGTAATGAGTGAGTAGTTCTCACAAGACATCACACCCAAGGTCAGAAATTTAATTTTATGGGTCTTAATACTAAGGACTTCTTCTAATGAAGTCAAGGGTGTTCTAACACCATGCATAGGGTCATGTTACTAGCTTCTAAGGTTCCATACTTGCCATCCAAGATTTTCTTGTTAATTGGGGTAATGAACAACAAGCTACCTAAACAGGTCATTATATTATTAATTGAAATGTCGGATAATGTACACTAACCAGTAGGGTTTTCAGGGATTTAACCCTGGAAATACGTTCCTAAAATTCCCAGAAGATCACTGACTGAAAAATGGTCACAACAGGGGTCAAAACCTCATGCGGTATGTGATCGATCGCACGTCTTTGACCACCAGGTGTGCGGCTCATGTCATTGACCGCATGTCGAAACATGGTCTTTTAACTGTGCCAACATCCAAGAAAGTTGCCTATCTCCTGTAGGGTTGGGTTTATGGTCTTACCTTGCAAAGGTGGTCCGTGGTTGGTCATTTCATAGGGTAAACCAAACTTGCTTCGGTATAAACAGTGTACAATGGGTTTTGCATCAAAGGAAAAACCAAAACTAAGGTCTAAGCCTTCAATTAAATCAAATAAAATTCCAGGAGGTCACCGGCCAATTCTGGTCAAGATCCGATGTCGAAAAGGCGTCCGGCTGATGCCATCGACTGCACATCTTAACAGCTAGGCCATGCGGCTTGTGCCATCAACCGCACGTCGAAATGTGGTCCGATGGTCGCCGAACTTCTTCTTGAATTTTCTTTGTATTTTTCTTAGTCTAATCCTGGAGTTTGAGCTCAAAACTAAATTTCTACCCTAGGTTTTGGGTATCGAATTGATTTATGATCTGATTCTATGAACATTAGCTCACATGGTATAAGGCTTCCATCACTGTGGAAAGGTATTTCTCCCTCTCTGATTCAATCATGGCTTACTATTACATCGAGGTTGATTCCTCAACATGTACAATGTTATTTTCTCTACACCATTCATGGAAATCATGGACTCTTTCCATTCATTAAGATTTTATATTAACCAATCCATTACTTTGCAAGTCTAATCCACAACTAAAGTGTAAGAGTACTTACAGAGGGTATCTCTTTCAAGCTCTCCAACAAGCAAGTCAATGATCCCACGGAAGGCTCCCTTCTTCTTCTTTCTCTCCTCTTCTTCTTGTTGGTGTGGTATTAGAAGGAAGAGTTCCTCCTTTCTTGTCTTCTTCCTCTTTCATCTTCCTCTCCTTTCTCTCTTCTTTCTCAGTCAGTGCGTTAGATATTCTCTCTCCCCATCCCTTTCTTTTGGTTTGATAGAATGAATTGGGAGGGCTGAGAGAGATCTCCTTTCCATTTTCAAAACCGACAAGGTGGGTTATGGGAATGGAATGGGAGAGATTTTCCTCCCCTTCCTTCCATTCTTGAATCAATCAAGAGTAGCCTTCCATGAATAAGGTTTTGTTGGTAGGCTTTCCATGCAGGGAAAAGGAGTTCAAATTCAAATAGTGGGTCCCATAGCCAATCAATCACCCATTCAATTCGTACACAAGGGGTGAGGCTGGACGGTGTGGCATGTGATCGACCACACCTCCTTGGCCACAAGCTGGACCTCTTTTTGGTCGGTCAGTTTAGGTGCACTCCTGCTAGACTCTTGGGAGTTCGTATAAGCTGGGTCCGAGACACCTTCTTTCAAGGACACGGGAGGTTGACGATAATGTTTTGTGTGTAACACCCTCAACTATAGGCATCGAATATCGGATTGGTGATCCAACAAGCTATTAAAACTCCCATAAGAATATTCATGCATAAAAAAATCCGATATAATTTTTTGCTTAATTGAAAACCATTCCAATACAATACAAAACATAGATTTAATAAGTATCACGGCGGAATGCTTAATACATAACAACTTCTGGTGGCTGTATAAAAACTTACAAGTTCTTTAATTACAAGATATTACAACCATATACAAAAAGATTAAACAAAAACATCATATAAGTCCATAGCTGCCAATGGGTAATGAAATCTCACTTGGTCTCTCACATAGCACCAGCTTCATCTTTACCATTACTATCCTCATCTATAAAAAATGTCAACATATGAAGGGGTGAGCCAAAGCTCAGTGAAGAAAACCTATTCTGGCAGATTTACATGCAAACACTTCACATATATTACATAGGCTGCAAATAAATTACTAAGAAATTACTTGTAATATTACAACATATGAAAATCATAAAACATGTCCACTTAGAGCTATTATATTCACATCTGTCACATAATCAACACATTGGAGTCATTATTTTACAGCAATACATTTTTTCTTATTCTCTTATGCATTTTACATCTTTCATATCATCATAAGCTCCTTGGGCTCATTGGGTTTACTACGTATCTTGCCCATTCTTATTTACTATTTTCCTTTCTTAGGCGATGTATGAGCTCACTGAGTATAACTACGTTTCTTACGCAAAACACCCCATTGGCTAGCTCACTTTGTGGTGTCACATACAAGGCTGTTACTACACCAATGGCTTTTCCATCATCGCCATTTAGGCCTTATTTCTTGCTTACTATTCATTTCTTTTTATTGAGCTCATCGAGTATAGGTATGTATCTTGCTCAAATACATTCCAATGGCTAACTGTGGCATACACACAAGACTATTGCTACACCATTGGTTCTATATCATATATAACATTCTTAGTCTCATTATCATTTTCTTTTGCTTCTTTGATCATGTCAAACAGTGCTTTGGGCTCACCGAGTTTAAATTGTAAGCATTTTAAATAGATCCTCTTTGGGTTTTTCCATGTGATTTCCCATAAACCCTGACAAACACACTACACAGATTACTAGAATACAATGGGTATTGAAAAGAGATGATTAGAGACATACCTCTTATTGTAGATTGATTTTCGACCGTTTACCTTCTTTGATTTGAATGCTTGGAATGTTGGAATGCTTGGATCAAAGTCTTCCACAGCCTGTCGGGATCCCTTGACCTTCTCTCTGCGTATGGGAACATGAGAAGAAAATAACACCGTGGCTATGGGGACTCTAACCATTGATATTTATAATACCACCCCCAACCCTGGACTAGTCCCACAGTGGACCAGGTTGGTCCATCTCCAATCATACTTAAACCGGTTTACTCGTAATTAGAATCCCACTGAATCAACTAACCTTATAATTAATTAAGCCCATAAAAATATCTTACATAAATATGTATCTTTGCACAATCCATTGGTTAACTCACTTGCTGACGTTACACACAAGACTGTTGCTTCTCAATGGTGTTTTTCAACCCTTTCATTCATATCATAAGTGGTTTTAGTTATTGTATTTCACATTATTATTTAGGTAGGCATTTGTTCTTCATAATTCTCTTATTTAACCTTAATTTAGATATACATTTACCACACTACTCATAACTTGTGTTTCATCCAACCATATCATAAATTTATCATCAAAATATAAGCATGTTACATTATAGGTCATTAATATCATGTTCTACAGTACTGTTACTTCATTACATAAACATACCAATACTAAGCCAATATTTAACTTTTAAGTACATAGCAGTACACCATAGCACCAATCATTATAGCTTAGTACAAAACAAACATACATTATAACCATAATAGTCTGCTACAGGGGAAGGAGTTCCTCACCTTAGCATTTCAAATTTTGTTGTCTAAGAACAGCTCAATTTGTTCCTTCTTGATTAGTTTCCCCCAAGTCATCCTTCGATGTCACCTTACATATCATTGTGTTCGAAAATCATTAGGTGAGCAAAATATCATAAATATCTCTCAAAAGATCTCTATTAAAAGGAATCTCAACACTTTAACATATAACTTCCTAATAAATAGCTTTGTTGTACAATGAACCCGTAACTCTATGGCAAATCGTTTAGAATCAAATACCCCATACCTCAGAACTTGGGCTACACATGCCCCACATAACCCTCATGGTTCTTGAGAAGAAAATCCCATCAAAAACTGACCACAGAGAGCCAAATAAGTAGTTTATTAAAACTAATGATACCCAGATTTTTTTTTATGCATTTGTATTAACTTTAACATGAACTTTGGGCAGAATGGAATCCGAATTTAATGACTGTCTCAGCAAAATAAGTGCTATTTTTAGTTACCTTTCCAACACATGAAGAATCATCAAATTTTGATTTGTATATAGAAAGTTATGGCCTTCAGACTGAACAATGATCATGCTGCCACTCCATAACGGGTTAACCCAAAACAGGTTGAATCATCTAAGGTCATCTTCAACCTTAGTTCAAACCTCCATTAATGGACTTTACAAGATCTACAACTCCTTAATCTAAATATGAACTAAATCATTTTCTCATCATTTAGACCATCATAAGGTTCATTTACATCAATTACATCTAATCATTTCCATGGTTACCAATTTCTTTAAGAAACATAAAATTTCTACAATATTACTAATTTTACATGAATTTCTCACTAACATTAACTCTTAAACAACTCAGAGACCATGTAATCATCATTATTAGAGATAGAGAACATTCTTAAACTTGATTTCAACATCATTTTCTCTAATTTCATAACATGCATAAAACAAAAAATTTATTACAACAAGGGAATATGATGAATAAATTTATTGTATCATCCCTAACCTCAAGAACACCTTACACCATTGTTTATTCCATCATGAAATTCAATAAATTAGTTCATAGGAATGCTGGAACTTGCTTTACAACTCAATTGCTGATCACCAGCACTCAAAATTCTCAGAATCACCAACAAGATTAGAATTTCTTAATCACACACCCAAATTTTTTGCAACTTTCTTGCTTTTTCTCTTTCTTTTCCTTTAACTTCAAGCTTGCTGGAAATCTTTCCTCTATCACAATAATATCTCCAGAACTTCACTTTTTCAATTATCTAACAATCATTCTTGGACATTGACTCTCAAGAACTAAGGGTTTTCTCCATCAACACAAAGAGAAACACTCACTCCCTCTCATACATTTTCAGCCCAAGCAAAAAAAGTGAAAACTACTTCTCTTTTCGCTTTTATCATTTTCCATCAATTTTTTTATTTTGAAATACTCCCTATTTATGAAATCTCTATTTTATCTCTATCATATAACCAATGCATGGTTGAGCAGCCCATACCTTTTGGGAATCCATAAAAAGTAAAAGGACCATCAAATCCTTCTAATATTCTATTGGAAGAACATGCATGAACTCTTATTTTTATATTTTTAAGTACCCTTTTTATTTAGGGACCCAAAATACCCTTTCACTTTCCTCATAATTACACAATACCACAATCATTTGTAAATAAGCTCACCCAATAGTAGGCTACCACTTCAACATCAATGATGACTCATCATCCACTAACTATTATTCCTCCAATGATTATTCTTCTTAGTGTATGACTCATCAATCCGCTAACATACTTCACTCATACTTATTTTCCTTATAGATAAATTCTACCAATAGTGGGCTGCCACGTTGTTGTGGGTCCCACACATAAAATGCTTATACAAAATAAAGCCTCTCTATTTATCTCCTTTGAGATTTGAACTATAGACCCATGGGTATACTTACATTATGATTCTAAAAATAACCACTAGTCTAGCATGTAATATCACATAATCATTTGACATATAAAATCATTATGTCCTACTCATTCACTTCAAGTAATCTTACTTATAAACAAAACAATTAAATAATTACCATACTTGTTCTCATGGCTTTACAACCATCCTAATTCTAATCCCATAATTTGTAAACTTAAGAATATCAATAACAACCAGCTTGTAAAAATTTATTTAACTTTATAGGCATGATAAAAATCACCAAAATACCCCTCTTACTCCCTTAAGCTTCCTTTACCTGCCAAAACAAGGCAAAAGTGAGTAACTTAACAACCTGGCTGAGCTGGGGTGTTACATTGTGGCACCTTACACATACGTCCTTACCTTGGTCACATCGATATGATATGTTTGTAAGTGGGAAGACCCAACACATGTCCATAATGGTCATATTGTAACGGAGTTTGGGTATGGGTTTTACAAAACCAGTATGCATTAACTTGTGTCCATGAACTGAGATAAGTTAAAGTAAAGGCTTTAATAAAAACACATTTTATAAACAACGTATGTTGGATGAAACAAGAAATAAAATAAGAACATAATGCCCTAGTAAAGAAAAAGTGAAATCATATATATATATATATATATATATATATATATATAAATGAATCATAATGTGCCTAGACAAAAACAATAGGGTACAGTCCACAGGTCAAATAGTTACCCTAAAAGAAAAGTGAACAGCTAACGACAAGTAATAAATGTAAAGAAAAATCCTATCATTGGGCTAGTGGAGGAGGTGGAGCAAGTATCGGCTCGTCAAGATCATAATCATACTAATAAGCCACTCGAAGACAATGCACCTTCTCCTAGGTGACTTGAAGACTCTAAGCGAGATCCGTCACATACTGGTCCATCGCCCGCTAAGCATCAAGAAGAGTCTGATGGTCCGCCTGAATGGCCAGGAGATGGGATAAAATCTAATCAGTGACCGACTGAGAAGGTTCAGCCACAGGAATGGGCTGGGATACAGGGGTTGGAATATCGTCCACATCCATATGCAAGTCTGCCCCCATACCCTCTGCAGGTACTGCTGCTACTACCTCGACTGCTATTGTTGTTGCGGCTACTACCCCTCTCAATGGTCACTGACTGGCCTCTAGTTCCTCCTCACTGAGGACAACGTCGTGAAGGCCCATCTTGTAGATGGCCTCCTGGTCCAGATTGACCATCACTGTCTCCACATAAATCTGCTCACCTCCATGATCACACCAAGACAGTCCAAAAGGGTGATGACTAGTCGTCTATAGGGCAGGTTACCCTTCAGCCTGGGCATCGTCACGTGGTGCATAGTACAAATAATAATGTAGGGGAGACATAGCTCTTGCCTAGTAACCACAAGAAGGTTAGGTACTGGGCCAGCTGTGAAACCTCATTGTAGTGACCACTCTGAGGGAGGATGTTATGTTGTATGATCCTATAGTATACGTGAGGGAGAGGATGTAGGTTGACCACCTTCATAGGGTAACCAGGCTATAGTATCTAACTCCAAACTGTATCGCGAAGCTCTTCTGTCAGATACTTATGCTCTTTAGGTGAACAGTAGACCAACTCACATGCGTTGGAGATACCTAATAGGTCCGCCAACTCCTGGGTATCCAATGAAATGTCCACACCTTTCACCCTACTAATGATGTAAAGCTCTATGCCTTTATCAAAATCATTGGGGTTATCCACCAACTCCAAGTTGCAGTAGAATTGTGGTACTAAGTCAGGACGGGTGGTTGCTTTTGTATTGGGTCACTGGCAGCCAACCCAAAGCATTAAATGCTGCCTCCACAACGAACCTATCTAGTTATTGCAGGTTCACAAAATAGTCGACCTCCATACTCTTACCCTAGTACCAGGGGTATTGAGCCTATGCCTTTTCGAACGAAAACAAAATCCATCATATAGTGCAGTAGGTAGGGGTGTTCCTAGAGAGCCAGAATGTGCCACATTCTTAACAGCTACTCTGTGTCTAGAGACCTACAAAATCAAATAAAAACAAACATAAGTTAGTCGAAATTTTAGAAATTTGGCAGCATAATGGCATAAAATGGGGCAAAAGTCTCCTACTCGCCCAATTCATGGACAAGAGGACTTACATGGGTTACAAACCATCCTGCAATAACAAACTAACACGGAAATGTAACCAATTTCAAATAAAACATAAGAATTCAAAAATTTTGAAAATTTCCCCAAAACCTTGGGCAAAATTTCAAATTTTTGGGGTTTTCAATGAAACGACTGATGAAACCCCAAATTGATTGAGGTCTTTTGTTCGTTAGAGCCCCAATAGTGATTTTAAACCAAGAAATAAAGTTTCCTAAGGTTGGAAAATTTTTAATTGAAGAAAAAAAATGCATAAAAACCTTAAGAAAAGTTTCAAAAGAGAAGATAGGAAGGAAAAAACTTACCGTTGGGATGATGCCTCACACTTTGACCGGAGAGGAATGCTTGGAAATTGACCAAAGGGACTATAGCAACTCACTGGAGCCGGGTGGGGTTGGAGCCAAGAGAAAAGACAAGGAAGAAAAGTAAGAAAATGACCCAACTCGTGGGTTTAAAAAGCAAATTTTGGGACTTTTCAATTTCCAAGTGAGACCAGACATGCAACAGGACACGCGACCGGACATCTTTGGGAAGTATCTCAGGAATTGTCCAGATTGATGTCCGACACGGCTGTGGCTAGACCGGACAAATTTTTTTTCAATTTATCGAATATGTCCAGTGGGATGATCGGTGGCACAAGGTATCTCAGACCCACGACCGGTCAAGCACAACCGGACAAACTTTGTTATAAGTGACTGTCTGAAAAAAATTTTACTGCTCAGTTTAAGTTTGGAAAATTTTTCGCATGCATTGTATGGGACTAATACCATATATTATCAACTTATTTTGTAAATTGTCTCATACATGTTGGCCATGTTTTCACTGACCCTCTAGGTACTGCTAGACTAAAATGGTAAGCTGTACCCGTAAAGGCAGTCGAAGGGCCCACAGCCTAACCCCACCACCACCAGGACCGGGAGCTGGAAATGTGAACCCCACTGAGCACACCAAATGATGGTAATTAGATAGAAACAAATCAAGGGGTAAACATCCAGGCCACACAGAACCCTCTACCTGGACCACCAGGGGATTTGGCCATGGTCGTGACCAATTTGGCCCATTAGGTGCAAGACAACATCAAGTGTTAATGGAGTTGCGGGCAGCACTGGGAACAAACATGCCGACCACTGCCAACACTACACCAGCACCACAAGGCCAAACTAATACAGCACTAGTTGGCAGTAATACCATCCCTGTGGCTAGCAACAACAACAACAAATTCCGATGATGAACACCCCAGGACAATACCCTGGTGGATATCAAGGTGGTCACTAGGGCAGTTACCTATATCAGCCATAGATGTACGGGATGGCTACTCCATGGCATAATGATCTAACAAGAGTTATCGGGCGTTTTATGAAGATGAAGCCTCAGACTTCCTCTGGCAAGGGATCAACCCACTGTTGCCAGCACAGTAGATAGAAGAGTTAGAGAAAACTTTTTGAATGATGGTATTAACAGAAGAAGAGAAGGTACTATGTGCCACATACATGCTGAGGGAAGCTACGAATCACTGGTGGAACACCACCTACACCTATTTGATGACTAAGCACACGTAGGTTACTTGGGCTATATTTAAGGAAGCATTCTTTGAGAAGTACTTCCCCAGGAGTTTTGGAGATCAAATGGAGAGGGAGTTCTTAAATCTGCACCAAGGATAGACGACAGGCAATGCCTATCAGTAGAGGTATGAAGAACTATTCTTCTTTACACCTGAGAGTATGAAGGAAGAGGCTACCAAGACTCAACGTTTCACTATGGGACTAAGAGGCAGTATCCGTGAGCACGTGCTGGGTTTAGAGAAGAGCTTCTACAACAAAGCAAAAAAAATTGCACGAGTTCTGGAGTCCAGCTAGAAAGAAAGCTTTTTCGCTCAAAACCATGGACTAAAAAGGCCTAACAATGATACATCAACTTTGGGAGACTCAAAGCCTTTTAGACTATTCAGGCCACAAACAACAGCAAGACCAGCCAAGACTGCTCTAACTAATGCACAACAAGAAGGCTGTTAGGCTGGAAACATCAAGTATTTCAATTGCAACCAAATGGGACACTATGCAAAGACATGCCCACAGCCTAAGAAGTAGTTACAACAAGGAAAGGTATACATTGTGGCCTCAGAAGATACAATCGCATCGCCTGATGTGGTTACAAGTATGATTTAATTTATTTATAACATACTTGTGTGAGCATAAAGACTAAGTAATAGTTATAAGTACAGGTACTGTTAATATAGCTGGTGTACCCGCCAGAGTTCTCTTCCACTCTGGGGCCACCCATTGCTTTGTGTCCCTTTCGTTTGGAAAGAGATTGGATGTACCCATCAAACCTTTAGACAAGTGTCTACTAGTACGATCATATTTGGGACTAAAGGTACTGTTAGATTAATGCTACAGACCGTGTCTGGTTCGTATTGATGGATGGGATTTGGAAGCAAACCTAGTTTGACTTGAGATGGTAGACTTTGACGTTATCTTGGAAATGGACTGGTTAGCTCAACATTCAGTAAAGTTATTACGTGTCTAGAAGAAGTTATCATTCAAGGGCAAGGATGGCACAAAATTTGGTTTTACTGGAAGCAAATTACCTAGGAAGCACAAGCTCATCTTTTCTGCTCTCAAAGCAAAGAGGTGTCTCAAGAAGGGAAAAATCGGCTATCTTGTATTGTAGTGGATGTTACCAAAGAAGCGCCACAAATGGAAGACATCAAGGTAATACGGGAGTTTTTGGATGTATTTCCAGAGGACCTACCTAGGTTGCCACCAGATCGGGCGACCAAGTTTGTGATAGATCTCCCCACTAAGGTCTACACCGGTGTCTAAGGCACTCTATCGAATGTGTCAACCCCATTTCCAACATATCGGTACTATGGAATGCAACGGGATCTCTCCATCCTATCAGGGCACAAGAAATCCCCTTCCAGGATCGTACATTACGATACTCCACAAGTCAATCCAGACAAAATATTTATTAGAGTAAAATTTACAATCTTATTTTAAACAATTATTCATACCAAGAAAGTAAATTAGCGGAAGACTTTAAAACTTAAAACCAATTATCAAGGGCTGACGCATTACTAATTAAAGCTTATGTAATTATTCATTTAATGTTCCAACCATAAATAAAATCCAATATCTAATTATCCCAAAACAAATAATCCAAAGTAAAATAAAATTGTTGTTTAAAGTTTATCCTTGACATAAACCCAAAATAAAAGTAGAATATCCCAACCAGGAAAGGAAACAACGGCACAGCTTAAACCCATGATCAGCATTACATATCTCTTCAAGAATCAAAGAGTTAATCCTTAGGTTCAGAGTCCTCAGCCTCCACACCGGATGGACTACAACCAGAAGCGATGCGCAAAGCACCTGAAACATCTAAAAGAGTGTGTGCACAAGGTAAGCTCAGCCACCGAGCTTAATAAGAAAACCAAACGTGCAACAAACAATATGCATGCAACTATCAACTATGGTCTAGTAAATAGCCATATGTGCTAGCTCAAGACAACCCACACACGGAGTCTCAAGTCTACACGGGTCTCCTCCCATCAAATGACACCGCCTCACTCGGCATACAGTATCACCCCAAAGTACAGGTACATCATTATGGTGCAGTCCATTTTATGTCAACCGCCTGCCCATAACTCATCCCAAGTCCACCCCATGGCACTTGAGGAGATGGTAATCCCACTACTCGACTTGCCCACCCATCCACACTACGTCAGGTATGGGGATCATCATAGCTATGTTCATACCATCTTTTTATTGCACCCATACCATTACATAATCCCCTAATGGCTAGAGGTACAGCTATAGGGATATTTATGTTCGATTAGCTATGTCCACCTAATTAATCATATTACTGGACCGTAACGTCACCAAGCTTCCTACCCCATCCGAGACCCCACCTAGAACATCGTGACTTGCTAGGTTATATATGGTCGATGCAAAACAGCGTTAGTAAGAAGTGGTGCAAGCATCCCATTCTACCCACCTTCCTCCTTACTAACTTAACCAAACATCATGAGTCACCAAGACCAACTCTACCTTTCATGGAGAGGTCACGAGGCATCCCATTCCACCTTGCTTCCAAACCACTACAAGTTTCACTAATCGCATACAAGAGAAATGCATATGCATGAGTAAACAATACAATTTATTGGATGGCATGTTATCACACACAAAAGCATATTATCAAATGCATTACATCACTCAACATAATTCTAATAGAACTAATTTACCAAATAAAGGTTTAGTTCCCTTTCTGTCACTTAGAGAGTAAATCCTTGGGAAGCCATTCGAGTAGCTGCCTACCAAAGTCCTCGTAGCTAAAGATTCAAAATCAAAGACAATAACATTCGTTAATGTGTTATTCAATAAAATTAATTAAATTTCTCTTTAAGTTCAGTATTTTGGTGTTCATAGCTTTAACAGCTTATCTGATAACTCATGCCTATTATTTATTGTGTGTTTACCATGACATAGCTTCTAAGGGTTCATTACTAAATTCATTTGTCACTGTTCATAACTCTCGGGTATGTCTACACTCGCAGCAAACCTACTATCCATAGGAGTCAAGAGTTATGAAACATCAATTCTCCATACGATAGCACATTTACTAGCAAATATTTCCTTCTAAAAGCCTTAATACTAAGAAGGACTACTTATCACGAAGTCAGGGGTTCTAACGTCATATAGGGGTCTAGTTTCTAGCCCCTAAGGTTTTATACCTATTGTCTGTTGGGGTAAAATAATAATGGATACAAATCTGACCGTCAATTGAGAATCTAAGATGATCCTCGAGAAAAGGACAGGTGGCATGCATTTAAGGCGCGAGGTATGAAAAGAAGAGATGTTCGAAAAAGGAACTCGTGTTCAACCCCCTCAAGCCAATCCAGACATTATGGGACAGATTGATGGGGGTAGCTGGGCATTTAATGGCCTGCCATTAATGTTCATAAATTCTGACACCAACCATAAATGCCAAGTAGGCAGATTTGATTGGCCAGATCACCATATCGTGGACCGAATTAGCAAAAAGCAAGACCGGTACTCGATAAAAGTTTAAGGACAGAGACAAGCATCAGAAGATATGGAGGACGTGGACTACAAGGGGGTTGAAGAAGGCCAAGGGGGGTCATAAACTGTTGACAAGACGTCCTAGTGCCACCCTAAGGGGTCGTAACCCCTCGAACCTACTGTACCCTAGGTGGCTGATGATCAAGATGGTGGTAGGTGTGGAGAAGCTTATCTGGGAAGCTTCCTCTTGAACTTATATATAGCAAAAGGACATTGATTGCAGGGAATGGAGAATTTTCCTGCCATAAGGGAGAACATCCTAGTCCGATATTAGTCTTCTTGTCTTTTTACTCCCTCTATTGTTCTAAGATCTCATTTCATCGGAGAGGAAGGGAAGATGGTGGAAGTTCCAGTATCTCAAGGAACCCCCATTTTTAAGGAGCTTTAGTGTTCCATTAAGAGTTCCATACTACGCGTCCTTGGAAGTCGCTAACTTTAGCATCGGAGTGGCCCCAGGGTATATCCTGTCCACTTTCTTGTTGTATAGGTGTTCCAACTACGTGGCAAGATCGGGGAAGCTGAACGGATTCCATCGACAACAGAATGGCGCCCACCGTGGGGCAGTGACATACTTTGCCTCCCAAATCTTCCTTTCCCTTTTCATCTTACTTCCCTTCAAGTTGATCTATACCCTTTACCCTTGATACACCTTTTACGCATGGCACCAGCAGGAAGAGCCAAGAGTTCTTATAATCTACGGAAAACCCAGGCCCGTCGCACTGAAGCAAATATACGCCAAGAACGAGGGGACATCCCCGTAGGTCTTGATCCTCAAGACGCCCCACCAGAAGACCATTCCGTAGAAGGAGCTGGAGGTCCCAACCTTGATACCTCTCAATATGTCACCATAGTACAGTTTGATAGACTGGCCTAGCAATTGGCCACTTTGACAGAGTTGTCGCAGCAATGGCCTGCAGATGTACCGATAGCTTCAGTACCTCCAGTTGATGTCCCAGAAGTCCCGCAGAGATCTCGGCATTCTAGATGCTCAGTTCTATAGGCTGTGCTCCCTAGCCCCATGCAGGCTAGCCCTTCGGTTGATTCCTATCGTAGCAAGGGTCGAGGCGATCGCTGGGGAGAGCCCCGCTTCTAGTATGTTCCAGAGTATGACCCTACTAAAATAGTCGAGAGCAGCCATGAGTCCCCGGCCATCTCACGACGATCATCTATCTCGAACAGGATGGGGTTGAGACAGGGAGGTAGAAGGGCCTAAGGCAGGATGTATACAGAACAGGACGTGGCACGGGAGGCACAGAGAAGGGTTGACGAAGCTAGACGTGCCAAAGAAGATGCCCAAGCGAGAGTCGATGCAGCCAGACAAGCCCGAGAAGATAACCAAATAAGGGCTGACGAAACCAGGCGAGTCCAAGAAGAAGCCCAAGCTAGGATCGATGCGGCACGGGAGGAGAGAGCAACAGTTATCCTGTAAGTCCCTGTAGTTTCACCCGTCGCACCGTTGGCAGCCACTCCCTCTGTAGGAAGTACACCCACTAATGATGAAAATACAGCCAGGCTTGAACACCTAGTGAAAGATATGATGGATAGGGTGCAACATGTGGAGCGGGGGGTCGATCTTGATGCCCTCCAGGACTATGCCACAGAGACAGCTTTAACAGATGAGGTCATGAGTCATACTCTTCCTATTAACTTTGCCTTCCCTAATATAGGGTGGTATGATGGCATGACCGACCCCGAGAAGCAC
This sequence comes from Protea cynaroides, assembly GCA_028583415.1. Taxonomy (NCBI): domain Eukaryota; kingdom Viridiplantae; phylum Streptophyta; class Magnoliopsida; order Proteales; family Proteaceae; genus Protea; species Protea cynaroides. The sequence continues at coordinate 95,094,217 of CM053269.1, forward strand.
CTAGACAATTAAGGTTGGGATGGTCATTTACGGCCATTATGATGCTTTATGTTGCCGAACTTTCCCATCCACCTTGAGGGAGGTTGGGAGGACATGGTTCAACAATCTACCCCTCAAATCAATGGGGACCTTCAAGGAGCTTAGCAGTTTGTTCCTCTCCCATTTTCAAGGGAGTCGAGCTCAGAAGAAAAACTTATCTCATTTGATGGCAATCAAACAAGGCGAGAGGGAGCCTCTTCGGCCATTCATCGCCCGTTTCTTGGGAGTAGCGGGAGAGATTAAGGACCTGCAGCCTGATGTGGTCATTTTGACCCTGTCTAAAGCTTGTCTGGATCATCAGTTGGTATTTTCTCTCAACAAGAAGTATCCCAGAACACATGTTGAAATCTTCAGTCAATGCGACCGATATGCATCGGGAGCAGAAGCTATGGCAGAGTTACCGAGATAGGTGAATCCATCTCCTACAGTTGTAGAAAGAAAGAAGAATGAAGTTTTGGAGTAAGCTCCTAAAGAAGGAGAAGCAAGCAAGAAAACCAGAGTGGCCAAGGAATTGTACCCGACCCGGCCCGCCCTGCACCCGAGTATATACCTCTCAACCAGACCATGGTTGAGATCTTAAACATTAAGAGAGGTGACACTTTGTTGGTCCTTCACCCTAAAATGATTTCCAGACCCAAGGAGCATAATCGATGACTATATTGTGCACATCACCAAGATCACAGCCACGACACCAACTCATGCATACATCTAAAAGGCCTAGTAGAATATTTGATCCAGCACGGATGATGGACTGAGTTCATAGGACCAAGACTGACACCACTCCCATCACCTGCAGTGGTACTTCCGCCGCCTCCCTTTATAGCACCCGTTTTCTTGCTCCCTTTTCGGGTTCTTTCGAAAGAACCAGCAAAGGGGGAAGGACAGCATCGGGGACGACGGAAAGGGTCGAGCATAGGCCCCTGCCACCCCCAATGTTACCCCCAAGGGGGTTTATGGGCCAGGTTGATTTATACCTAGTGGGTCGACAAGAGATGAAAAAAGAGCAACCTGCAGGAGGGGTTCGAACCGTTCTCGAAAAGAGTCCCCCGTGGAGGCTATTGGGCAAGACGAGACCAGTGCAAGATCTAGGACTAAGCAATGATGAATATGTGACGTTGAGCCACCCAGAATGCATGACGATGATTGTCTGGCCAGAGCATATGCCGCGGGAAGTACTTTCGATCGTGGTCGAGCCTGTAGTGAAAGAGTCAACTAAAGGAAAGAAAGTTAAAGAAGGAGAAGAATACATGGGGGGGTTATCCTCCAAAAAAGTCAGGTATGAGGGGTACATTTATTTTGGCAATGATCCTTATTGATGTTGTTATCCCTCATGAAGATCCCCTCATTATCAAGATGGTCATTGGAAAAGAGTGGGAAGTAAGTCGCATACTGGTTGACACCAGAAGTGCTTGTGAGATCCTCTACTATGACACATACCGGTGACTGGGATACAAGGATGAATAATTAAGACCCATTAGATATTCTCTTTTAGATTTTAATGGAAAAAGAGTACGGGTGAAGGGATCCATCCAAATCGAAACTCACCTGGGGACTTATCCAACGTAAGTAAGTGTCAATCTGAAGTACATAGTGGTAGATACCCAATCAAGCCACAATGGTATCCTTGGTAGAACTGGTCTCAATAAGCTACGGGCTTGTCTATCAACCTATTATCTACTCATGAAGTTTCCCACCGAATGGGGGGGTCAGATATTGTAAGGCAAACCAATCAGTATCAAAGAGGTGTCATGCGGCTTCCCTTGTTGCACTCGAGGAAGATCAGCCCGTTCAGGTAATCCAGCTAGACGAATATTGTGATGACTTCCCAATGGAGTGGACAACTCTGATCGAAGATCTCATCCCTATGCCATTTAACGATGACCATCTAGCTCGGCCCTCTCAGAAGAACAAAGACAAGAATTCGTTGAGTTTCTGAAGGCGAACTCTGACGTATTTGCCTAGACTCCTGAAGATATGCTTGGGATTCCACTGTTGACTATAGAGCATTACTTCAAGATAGATCCTCACCAACACCCAATCAGGCAAAAGAAAAAATCCGTTTCGACAGACAAGCAAGTGATCATCGACTGGGAGGTTAAAAAGTTATTGAAAGCCGGATTTATCCGGGAAGTATATTACCCAGACTGGTTGGCTAATGTTGTACTAGTACCTAAGTCTGATGATCGCTGGCGTGTATGTACTGATTTTACTGATCTCAATAAAGCATGCCCAAAAGATTCCTACCCCAGCCTCGAATAGATCAGCTCATCGATGCCACTGCTTGGCATGAACTGTTATCCTTTCTGGACGCATACTCAGGGTATAATCAAATAAAGATGGCCAAAGAAGATGAGGAGAACACTGCCTTCATCACCAGCAAGGGCACGTACTGCTACACGATAATGCCATTTGGACTCAGAAATGCAAAGGCGACGTACCAGAGGCTCGTCAACAAGGTATTTGAAAGACAGATCAGTCGGACCATGGAGGTATATGTAAATGACTTCCTGGTAAAGACAGCTAAGGCACTGAATCACCTGAAGGACCTCAAAGAAATCTTCGAGGTAGTACGAAGAAATTCTATGCGTCTTAACCCCTCAAGATGTACTTTTGGAGTACAATCTGGCAAGTTTTTGGGGTTCATGGTGTCACAGAGGGGGATTAAGGCCAACCCCGCAAAGATCGAGGCGATTCAAAGTAAGAAATCTCCAACTACACCAAAGCTAGTACGAGTGTCACACCCTAATTCCGCACTATTCAGAATGTTGTGATGAGCCGCTAATAAACCAACGGTTCAACCAGGATCTCTAATAGGCTGTGTCCGTTAAAAATGAAACCATACACATCTACAACCGTAACCAGAATAAATACACAATAGCGGAAGTCTTAGTAATAAATGAACTGAGAAATCTAACTGTGATAACCATAATAAAATATCAAGTTATTGTTGTATCAACTGACACATAAATAAACAAAGTATCAATTATATTCCCTTAATAATTCAAACAAAAATCTAATCGAATACACATGAGTTGCACTCGCATCAGGGATCATGCGTATCCACTAAGTCTTCGGCTTCCATTGCAGCAACAAGCCCGTACACTGGAGCATTCATATAATCTTCGACAGAGGTACCTGCATCATCAACTAAAAATATTCGACGTCGAGAGGGTGAGCACACATCATGGCTTAGTGAGCAAACAAAACAATGCAACAAACATATGCATGCATTCAATTCATATCTGTAGTCTGGTAAATAAGTTTGCAATGCGCTATAGAAAGGTTCGTTGGCCGCCTCGCCTCTATGCACAGGGTGTGGAGGCCCGCCCAAAGGTTAACGTTTATTGTCGTCCCCATCCACCCTACCATGGAATAGAGATAGAGTTAAAGTGCTGAGGCCCGGCCTATGACACTTCCCCTGATACTCTACCCATACCAACACGTAAGCCCCTGCTAGCGAGGGCTTGCAAACTGGGCTCGTAACTAACCAATCCTAATGCCAATCAGTGTATCCAAGGCCTTATCCCACCATCCCTCAATACGTCCATATAGATAGGGCTAAGGCCCCCCGGCGGAGTCAGAGACTACACGGTTCGAGACCACCTCCCCTCATACACTACGACGTAATAGTTCTGCTAAGGTAATGGCGATACGACGATGTAAGTAGACAAGACTTGAGTTAGAGATAGAGCTAGAGTGTTAAGGCCCGGCCTATGACACCCCCTGATACTCGCTTGCATCAAGCACACAAACCACACACATACATTCACATGCCTATTCCTATCATCATCATCATCATCATGTTATAAACAATAATTTAAATATACATGAACAGTAATAATAGAAATATTGGATGACATGTTGAATGCACATAACGAGCATACACGCATAGAATCAATCATGGCATTGGACTCAAGAAATAAAAAAGTTTAGTATTAACCGATTAGTTTAGGTCTTGTTCCCTCACCTTTGCTTGATTGTAGATCCTCTCTCAAGCTTTAGGAATTAACTAAATATCACTATTATATCACTAGAAGACCTAATCAAGTTGATAGAATTTAATTAGAATTAATTCTGATTTTAAAAAGCTTACTGTTAACTGGGGGTCGATGCCAGGGTCGGAGGTTCCATCGACCCTGGGTGCTACCACCTACATTCTGGACTTCTCGAACACTGGGAGTTGATGTTAGGGTCTGGTTGGGTCGATTCTCCATCGACCCCCCGTGGGTTTAGTCGAAATTTTCATCCTACAGTCCATTCTTTCGTGTTTGGGTCCTATGGCTTGCTTCAATAATCCATTCCATACATGTTCTATGGTTTAGAACCATAGTTTATTCACCTACATGGTTTTAATGATCTCCCCCATGGTTTTCCATTGAAACCTAACCGTGGGTGGATGATTTGGGTTTCTCCAAGATCATACCCTCTTCACTATCTACTCTAAGGTCTTAAGAAATTCATGGAGATGGTATCCATACCTGAAAATTAAACTTGTTTCTCTGAAGCCTTTTCTTTGGTCTTCTTCTCCACTTTCCTTCTCTTCTCCTTCTCTACTCCTTCTCTTCTCTTTCTCTCAATCCAATTAGGGTTCTAAAAGGAGTGAAAGAGGCTTAGGGACATCCTATTTATAGAGTAGAAACTCCAAAAATAAGTTCCATTGAGATTAGGAAAGAATCCCATTGAAATTTGGAAAGTTTCCAAATCACGGTTTCGGTCGGCAGACTGGGGGTCAATGAGGGGGTCGGAGATCCCGTCGACCCCTGGTTCTAAATTATCTGACCCCCGGTCAGAAACTCAGGGTCTGACTTTTTATATTGGGGGGTCCGACCCTGCCTAGCTGGGTGTGCGACCCTCCCCCCTATTTTAGTGTTTTTGGGTCAGTTTAATACCTGGGATCATTATCTCCTTCATGCACTTGGTCCATTTGGCTCGACCATGATGGGTAGACCTGGTTCAAGGTGGTAAGATCGGGTTAGTTTGATACGGGTCTTACAACTCCCCCCTTCTTATAAAAATTTTATCCTCGAAATTGTACTTACCTTCCGAGTCAAATAAATGAGGATATTGCTTTCGCATAGCGTTCTCTTCTTCCCATGTGATTTCTTCCATATCTCTACTTCTCCAAGTGACCTTAACATAATAGATATCACTGTTGCCTAGTCGTTGAACTTTTCGACTAGTGATTTCAGTTGGTGCTACTTCAAATGTCAAATCTTCAGTCAAATCAGGTAGGTTTATTGTCAAAACGTACGTCGGATCCTTGACATACTTCTTCAATAAGGAAATATGAAATACATCATGCACACTTGACATAGATGGTGGTAGTGCTAACAGGTAAGCCACTTTTCCACGCTTAGCTAGAATCTCATATGGCCCGACATATCTCGGACTTAATTTCCCTTTCTGTCCGAACCGTTTCAATCCTCGCATAGGCGATACTTTTAAGAATACTTTATCACCCACGACGAATTCAAGGTCTCGGCGTCGAGTATCTACATATTGCTTCTGACAATTCTGAGCTATTTTCACTCTTTCCTTGATAATGTTGACCACTCGACAAGTCTCTTCAACAAATTCTGGTCCAACAATACTACGTTCCCCAACTTCATTCTAAAACAAAGGAGTTCGACACTTCCTGCCATACAGTACTTCATAGGGTGACATCTGTATAGTAGCCTGATAGCTATTGTTATAAGCGAACTCAATCAGTGGTAACTTTTCATCCCATGATCCTTTAAAATCGATTACATATGCTCGAAGCATATCTTCTACAATTTGAATTGTACGCTCTGACTGTCCATCTGTCTGTGGATAGAATGCAGTACTAAACTTCAATGTTGTACCCATAGCCTTTTGTAATCCTTCCCAAAACTTTGAGGTAAATCGTGGATCTCTATAGGACACAATGCTTTCAGGTACACTGTGTAATCGCACAATGTTATCCACGTACAGCTTAGCTAACCTCTCTAGTATATACTGAGGTCGTATAGGTATAAAGCGAGCTATTTTAGTCAGGCGGTCTACAATCACCCAAACTGCGTCAACCACTCGAGGAGTCAATGATAATCATGTGACGAAGTCCATAGTAATGCAGTCCCATTTCCATGCTAGTTCCGGTAACGGCTGTAACAGTTCAGCCGGTTTTTGTCGTTCAGCCTTTATTTTCTGACAATTTAGGCATTGAGACACGAACTTAGCTACATCTGCTTTCATTCCTCTCCACCAATATAATTTCTTTAGGTCATGATACATTTTTGTACTTCCAAGATGTATCGAATAGATGGTTGTATGGGCTTCTTTCATCAATCGATGTCTAATGTCCAAGCTTTCTGTTTCAGGTACACATATTCTTCCTTTGTACTTCAGTACCTTTTCTTCATCCAAGGTGAACTCAGGGATAGTCCTATCTTTTTCGATGTCCTCTTGTACCGTTCTTAGGTAAGGGTCTGATTTGATAGCTGTTTTTACTTCATCAATTATATCCGGTATAATCTTTAATGCGGCAAAAATATTTGAAAATCGATGAATAAACCCTTGGTTGGCTGATCCATCTGGTGCATCTATCACAAACTGCTCATTACCGTGATTGAATACCTTCCCGGTAGTACACATTGCGGCAGTTGTGCTAACCTCTCCCTGAGATTTTATCATTGCCTTTCTACTCAACGCATCGGCTACTACGTTAGCTTTCCCCGGATGATACTGGATATCACAGTCATAGTCTTTCAATAATTCCAGATCTTCTTTGTCTCATATTCAACTCCTTCTAATTAAATAGATAAGTAAGACTTTTATGGTCTGATTTAATCTGAAACTTCTCCCCGTACAGATAATGTCTCCATATTTTGACAGCATGTACTACTGCCGCTAGTTCCAAATCATGAGTGGGATAGTTCTTCTCATGTGTCTTCAATTGTCTTGAGGCATTGGCAATAACTTGTTCTCCTTGTATAAGTACGCATCCTAATCCCAGTCCTGATGCATCAGTGTACAAGATAAATGGTTGTCCTGAAATTGGGATGGTCAAGATTGGAGTGGATATCAATCTAACCTTCAAGGTCTGGAAACTCTTATCGTACTTCTCAGTCCAAACAAACTTCTCTCCCTTCTTAGTCAAACTGGTAAGAGGTACGACAATTTGGGAATAGTCTTCCACAAATCGTCAATAATACCTAGCTAGACCCAAGAAACTTTTAATTTCTGCAACGCTCTTCAGTGCTTCCCACTTTACAATAGCCTCGATCTTGCTGGGATCCACTTTAATTCCTTCAGCGGATACAACATGGCCTAGAAATGCGACTTCCTTTAGCCAAAACTCACACTTTGAAAATTTGGCGTAGAGCTTTTCCTTCTGTAATTGCTGCAGAGCGGCGTTTAGATTCTTAATATGAGTTTCCTCATCTTTAGAGTAGACCAATATATCATCGATGAATACAATAACCGACGTATCCAACATATCATGGAATACCCGATTCATAAGTTCCATAAAGGTTGCTGGTGCGTTCGTCAATCCGAAAGACATGACTAAAAATTCATAATATCCATATCAGGTCCTGAATGCTGTCTTGGAAATATCACCGTCCTTAATCTTCAACTGATGGTAGCCTGACCGAAGATCGATCTTGGAGAACACTTTGGCACCTTGCAACTGATTGAACAGGTCATCGATCCGAGGTAATGGATACCGATTCTTGATTTTCAGTTTATTCAGTTCTCGATAGTCTATACACAAGCGAACGCTACCGTCCTTCTTCTTCACGAATAATACTGGCGCTCCATATGGTGATATACTAGGGCGAATGTAACCCTTGTCCAGTAGTTCTTGTAGTTGTACTTTCAATTCCTTCAGTTCAGTAGGAGCCATTCGATAAGTTGTTTTCGATACTGATGCGGCTCCAGGTATAAGATCTATAACAAACTCTATAGCTCGGTCGGGTGATAATCCTGGTAGTTCTTCAGGAAATACGTCTGAAAAGTCACGCACGACATCAATATCTTCCATTCGTGGTGCTTCCTTAGTAAGGTCGACCACAGATACTAAATACCCGACTGCTCCTTTCTCAAGGCACTTCTTAGCCTTCAGTGCAGAGAGTATGAGCTTCCGTTTACGGGGAAGTTTGGTTCTCGCAAAACTGAACTCTGCTCCTTCTTTGTCTTTAAATGTCAGTTTCTTTTCGACACACAATAGGTTTGCAGAATGCCGAGCTAACCAGTCCATTCCCAAGATGACGTCAAAGTCTGTCATCTCTAGTTGGATCAAGGTTGCATCCAAAGTCTTTTCATTAATAAGAACTGGACATGGTCCATAACCTTTTTCTAACTCCACTTCTAATCCCATAGGGTGATCGTACAAGCAGTTTGTAGTCTAAGGATTTAATGGGTAAATTCAACTTCTTTCCAAATGACACAGATATAAAAGAATGAGTAGCTCCTGAGTCAAGGAGTACTCCAGCGGGTATGCCATTTATAGGTACGATACCTGTGCTTTATTTTAACTTAGTCTACATGCTCATACAATGTAATACAACTTAAAAAATAATTTAAGTCATACCTGTGACCACATCAGGCGATGCGGCAGCATCCTCAAATGTAACCGTGTAAACTCGTCCTTGATGTAGCTGCTTCCTGGGCTTAGGACATTCCCTTGCCATATGTCCCACTTCATTGCAGTTATAACATTTCATCCCTTCAGTAATTGGCTTTTGTTGCTGTTGAGCTACGGGCGTAGTCTTGGTTGCAGCGGTAAAGCCTTGAGCATGGAAGGGTTTGAATGTCTTGTTATTCCCTCCGTTATAAGAATTTCTAGCTGGCCTTTTTATACCTCTGTTTTGCATGAAATAACTCTCCTTCTGGCTCGATTCTATAACTCGAGCAATTTGTGCAGCTTCATTATAGATTTTCTTTTCATGTCCCAGAAGCTCGCGGATGCTTCCCCTAAGTCCCATGACGAACCTTCGGGTCTTGGTGTTTTCCTCTTGCATACTGGCGGGTGCAAAGAAGAACAGTTCTTCATAACGCTGTTGAAATGCATCCACGGTCATCTACCCCTGATATAAACTCTGGAACTCTCTTTCCATAGAATCTCTGAAACCTCTCGAAAAGTACTTCTCAAAGAACGCGTCCTTATAAATATCCCAAGTCAGTTGGGCGTGCTTTGTTAATAAATATGTCCTGGTGGACCTCCACCAATGGTGTGCATATCCTTTTAGCATAAAGGTGGCACACAATACTTTCTCTTCTTCATTCATTGTCATCATCATTAAATTTTTTTCCATCTCGTCAACCCAGTGTGCCAGCCATAAGGGATCTCCTGGCTTGCCATTAAATTCCTTGGGCTCCAGTTTCAGAAAACGCTCCACCAGTCTGTAGTGGTCTAGTTGTTGCAGGACATACGCCCCATACATAGGTGGTTGGTATTGATATCCACCTTGTGCTACCTCAGGATTTTGTACTTGAGCCTGCATGATGGGAGTCTGAGGTGCGTGGGGTACTGTGTTACTTGCCCCTGGAGCTGTACTTTCCTGTCCTGCTGGCATTGGAGGTGTCTGTGCAGCTGGAAAGGTCATACCTAAGGCAGCTTGCATAGTAGCCTGTGCCCGTTGCATTTGCTACAGCTGTTGGGCCAAGTTCAATACGACTGTAGCCAAGTCTGTAGGTGAAGCTGGTAGATTTGTAGGATTTGTCTGCCCATTTGTGACGGACGGTACCGTATTCATATTCCCCTCTGTTTCCGAGTGTGTCTGGATATCTTCCCCCACAGGTGGTGGTGGGATAGAGTTACGGCTTTGTCTGGTTACTCTGCGTTCAGCCATTATCTAATCTGGTAGTGGGATTGCCTGAAAATCATTGGACTCGTGAGACAATCATTATATACTTCATTCTCATATTTTAAAACCACTAACAAATGCAAATTTCAAATTTTTCAGATCATTCTGTCGAAAATGTTGTATTTTCACTGCAGAGTCGATGGTGGGGGTCGATGGATGTCCGACCCTCAGTATGCGACCCCCGAGGAATCACCAATTCTTCCCGAGAGCCGGGGGCGATGGGGGTCGGAGGATGTCCAACCCGGGTGCGACCCCCGGTTCTCTGTCATATTATCGAGAGCCGAGGGTCGTGCGGGGGTCGATGGGTGGGTCGATGGTTTTTGTAAGAACCGTGTTCTAAAACCGGGTCTAAACCGTGGTTTTATATGATGACAGTGTCCCAATCATAGCCGGACCGGAAGGCGAAGCCGGGTGACTAACCACGCAAAATTTCGGGTACGAGAACCACTCAAATTGGTAAAAACTCATACCGGTCCGACTATACCGGTCCCGAGTCGGTCACACCGGTATGGTGCAACCGGTATGGTATACCGGTTGCGGTATACCGGTTTGAGTCACTCGGACCGGTATGTGCGACCGGTATACTTCTTTTCTACGGAGACGGACTCCGGGGGTCCCTCACTCCGAATGGAAACTTGGGAAGTTTCCAATCGTGGAAAACTTCCCAAGAATGGCCCTCCTCTATTTATAGAGATGATCACACTCCATTGATCCTTCTCAAACCCTAGCCGTCTAGAGAAGAGTTAAGAAGGAGCAAGGAGGAAGAGGCTGCCTAGGAAGGAGGTTTCCATTGGAGGAGCTCGCCGCCAACCGACGAACACCGCCAGTAAGTGCTCTATACTATTAGTAACATTAGGATATCGGATCGGAGCCGCGAAGCGGCGCGACAATCCTAAACCCTAGATCTTTCTTCTTTCAAATCTGATCTGGTTTGATACGGCATCCTAGCCGAAATCCGAAGGCCATTAGGATGCTTGGACCTTAGCGTGGGTTAGGAGAAACCCTAGAAAACCTAGCCGATAACCAATGGGAAAGGGAGATCCAAGATCAAGTTCTCGGATCTAATCCGTGGAACCAACCGGTTGGACACAAGGTCCGACGGTATGGGCCTGCGGTGTATACCAGGGGCACATACCGGTCTCACATATGTGCAACCGGTATATACCACAACCGGTATACATACCGGTGGCACATACCGGTCTCACTCCCCTGAGACCGGTACCTACGACCAGTATGGTTTTCGAGCCTTGTTTGCTTGGTCAGGCAAGGTTCTGACCAACTGTGACCTTAATAAATTAATTCTAACCTAAGAATATGATTGTGTAGGACCTGTAGACAACGTGAGAATACCCTGGGACGCAAAGCAGGATTGTTATCACGCGTCAGGTAAGGGACAAGACCCTAAACTCTAATTAATTAAAGAACAGTAATCCTTTGTGAATAAGTTTATGTTTAAAATGATTGCCTGATGTCTGTGCATTTCACATGCCATGTAGTTACTTCTTTTATTACTATTATCTGTTCATGCATTTCATATGCTAGGATTGTTGGATGTTAGGCATGTGTATGTTTTTAGTTAGTGTGTGGAATGTGAAGGGGAGTGGAACCCTGGATATATCCACAACTAACACCTTTTCGTATCGCCATCTACCTTAGCAGACTTGGTACGAATAGGGTATCAGGGGGAGGACGTGAGATTGTGGTTCTTCCTGCCCGCCAGACTCGAGCCCTATCTCTATGTCGTATGGAGCCGTGCTGGGGTAAGGCCATTGATACTGTATTGACATGTAGGACTGGTAAGAAACGGAACCCACTTGCAAGCCCTTTCCAGTAGAGGTTTAGGTATTAGTACGGTGTGGGGTATCAGGGGGAGGACATGGGATTGTGGTTCTTCTTGCCCTTTCCAGTGAGAAATGTACCCGATTCATAAGTTCCATAAAGGTTGCTGGTGCGTTCGTCAATCCGAAAGACATGACTAAAAATTCATAATATCCATATCAGGTCCTGAATGCTGTCTTGGAAATATAACCGTCCTTAATCTTCAACTGATGGTAGCCTGACCGAAGATCGATCTTGGAGAACACTTTGGCACCTTGCAACTGATTGAACAGGTCATCAATCCGAGGTAATGGATACCGATTCTTAATTTTCAGTTTATTCAGTTCTCGATAGTCTATACACAAGCGAACGCTACCGTCCTTCTTCTTCACGAATAATACTGGCGCTCCTTATGGTGATATACTAGGGCGAATGTAACCCTTGTCCAGTAGTTCTTGTAGTTGTACTTTCAATTCCTTCATCCGCAGTAGGAGCCATTCGATAAGTTGCTTTCGATACTGATGCGGCTCCGGTATAAGATCTATAACAAACTCTATAGCTCGGTCGGGTGATAATCCTGGTAGTTCTTCAGGAAATACGTCTGAAAAGTCACGCACGACATCAATATCTTCCATTCGTGGTGCTTCCTTAGTAAGGTCGACCACAGATACTAAATACCCGACTGCTCCTTTCTCAAGGCACTTCTTAGCCTTCAGTGCAGAGAGTATGAGCTTCCGTTTACGGGGAAGTTTGGTTCTCGCAAAACTGAACTCTGCTCCTTCTTTGTCTTTAAATGTCAGTTTCTTTTCGACACACAATAGGTTTGCAGAATGCCGAGCTAACCAGTCCATTCCCAAGATGACGTCAAAGTCTGTCATCTCTATTTGGATCAAGGTTGCATCCAAAGTCTTTTCATCAATAAGAACTGGACATGGTCCATAACCTTTTTCTAACTCCACTTCTAATCCCATAGGGTGATCGTACAAGCAGTTTGTAGTCTAAGGATTTAATGGGTAAATTCAACTTCTTTCCAAATGACACAGATATAAAAGAATGAGTAGCTCCAGAGTCAAGGAGTACTCCAGCGGGTATGCCATTTATAGGTACGATACCTATGCTTTATTTTAACTTAGTCTACATGCTCATACAATGTAATACAACTTAAAAAATAATTTAAGTCATACCTGTGACCACATCAGGCGATGCGGCAGCATCCTCAAATGTAACCGTGTAAACTCGTCCTTGATGTTGCTGCTTCCCGGGCTTAGGACATTCCCTTGCCATATGTCCCACTTCATTGCAGTTATAACATTTCATCCCTTCAGTAATTGGCTTTTGTTGCTGTTGAGCTACGGGCGTAGTCTTGGTTGCAGCGGTAAAGCCTTGAGCATGGAAGGGTTTGAATGTCTTGTTATTCCCTCCGTTATAAGAATTTCCAGCTGGCCTTTTTATATCTCTGTTTTGCATGAAATAACTCTCCTTCTGGCTCGATTCTATAACTCGAGCAATTTGTGCAGCTTCATTATAGATTTTCTTTTCATGTCCCAGAAGCTCGCGGATGCTTCCCCTAAGTCCCATGACGAACCTTCGGGTCTTGGTGTTTTCCTCTTGCATACTGGCGGGTGCAAAGAAGAACGATTCTTCATAACGCCGTTGAAATGCATCCACGGTCATCTACCCCTGATATAAACTCTGGAACTCTCTTTCCATAGAATCTCTGAAACCTCTCGAAAAGTACTTCTCAAAGAACGCGTCCTTATAAATATCCCAAGTCAGTTGGGCGTGCTTTGTTAATAAATATGTCCTGGTGGACCTCCACCAATGGTGTGCATATCCTTTTAGCATAAAGGTGGCACACAATACTTTCTCTTCTTCATTCATTGTCATCATCATTAAATTTTTTTCCATCTCGTCAACCCAGTGTGCCAGCCATAAGGGATCTGCTGGCTTGCCATTAAATTCCTTGGGCTTCAGTTTCAGAAAACGCTCCACCAGTCTGTAGTGGTCTAGTTGTTGCAGGACATACGCCCTATACATAGGTGGTTGGTATTGATATCCACCTTGTGCTACCTCAGGATTTTGTACTTGAGCCTGCATGATGGGAGTCTGAGGTGCGTGGGGTACTGTGTTACTTGCCCCTGGAGCTGTACTTTCCTGTCCTGCTGGCATTGGAGGTGTCTGTGCAGCTGGAAAGGTCATACCTAAGGCAGCTTGCATAGTAGCCTGTGCCCGTTGCATTTGCTACAGCTGTTGGGCCAAGTTCAATACGACTGTAGCCAAGTCTGTAGGTGAAGCTGGTAGATTTGTAGGATTTGTCTGCCCATTTGTGACGGACGGTACCGTATTCGTATTCCCCTCTGTTTCCGAGTGTGTCTGGATATCTTCCCCCATAGGTGGTGGTGGGATAGAGTTACGGCTTTGTCTGGTTACTCTGCGTTCAGCCATTATCTAATCTGGTAGTGGGATTGCCTGAAAATCATTGGACTCGTGAGACACTCATTATATACTTCATTCTCATATTTTAAAACCACTAACAAATGCAAATTTCAAATTTTTCAGATCATTCTGTCGAAAATGTTGTATTTTCACTGCAGAGTCGATGGTGGGGGTCGATGGATGTCCGACCCTCAGTATGCGACCCTGAGGAATCACCAATTCTTCCCGAGAGCCGGGGGTCGATGGGGGGTCGGAGGATGTCCAACCCAGGGTGCGACCCCTGGTTCTCTGTCAGATTATCGAGAGCCGAGGGTCGATGCGGGGGTCGATGGGTGGGTCGATGGTTTTTGTAAGAACCGTGTTCTAAAACCGGGTCTAAACCGTGGTTTTATATGATGACAGTGTCCCAATCATAGCCGGACCCGGAAGGCGAAGCCGGGTGACTAACCACGCAAAATTTCAGGTACGAGAACCACTCAAATTGGTAAAAACTCATACCGGTCTGACTATACCGGTCTGAGTCAGTCACACCGGTATGGTGCAACCGGTATGGTATACCGGTTGCGGTATACCGGTTTGAGTCACTCAGACCGGTATGTGCGACCGGTATACTTCTTTTCTACGGGAGACGGACTCCAGCGGGTCCCTCACTCCGAATGGAAACTTGGGAAGTTTCCAATCGTGGAAAACTTCCCAAGAATGGCCCTCCTCTATTTATAGAGATGATCACACTCCATTGATCCTTCTCAAACCCTAGCCGTCTAGAGAAGAGTTAAGAAGGAGCAAGGAGGAAGAGGCTGCCTAGGAAGGAGGTTTCCATTGGAGGAGCTCGCCGCCAACCGACGAACACCGCCAGTAAGTGCTCTATACTATTAGTAACATTAGGATATCGGATCGGAGCCGCGAAGCGGCGCGACAATCCTAAACCTTAGATCTTTCTTCTTTCAAATCTGATCTGGTTTGATACGGCATCCTAGCCGAAATCCGAAGGCCATTAGGATGCTTGGACCTTAGCGTGGGTTAGGAGAAACCCTAGAAAACCTAGCCGATAACCAATGGGAAAGGGAGATCCAAGATCAAGTTCTCGGATCTAATCCGTGGAACCAACCGGTTGGACACAAGGTCCGGCGGTATGGGCCTGCGGTGTATACCGGGAGGGCACATACCGGTCTCACATATGTGCAACCGGTATACACCACAACCGGTATACATACCGGTGGCACATACCGGTCTCACTCCCCTGAGACCGGTACCTACGACCTGTATGGTTTTCGAGCCTTGTTTGCTTGGTCAGGCAAGGTTCTGACCAACTGTGACCTTAATAAATTAATTCTAACCTAAGAATATGATTGTGTAGGACCTGTAGACAACGTGAGAATACCCTGGGACGCAAAGCAGGATTGTTATCACGCATCAGGTAAGGGACAAGACCCTAAACTCTAATTAATTAAAGAACAGTAATCCTTTGTGAATAAGTTTATGTTTAAAATGATTGCCTGATGTCTGTGCATTTCACATGCCATGTAGTTACTTCTTTTATTACTATTATCTGTTCATGCATTTCATATGCTAGGATTGTTGGATGTTAGGCATGTGTATGTTTTTAGTTAGTGTGTGGAATGTGAAGGGGAGTGGAACCCTGGATATATCCACAACTAACAACTTTTCGTATCGCCATCTACCTTAGCAGACTTGGTACGAATAGGGTATCAGGGGGAGGACGTGGGATTGTGGTTCTTCCTGCCCGCCAGACTCGAGCCCTATCTCTATGTCGTATGGAGCCGTGCTGGGGTAAGGCCATTGATACTGTATTGACATGTAGGACTGGTAAGCCCTACAGTAGAGGTTTAGGTATTAGTACGGTGTGGGGTATCAGGGGGAGGACATGGGATTGTGGTTCTTCTTGCCCTTTCCAGTGAGAAATGTACCCGATTCATAAGTTCCATAAAGGTTGCTGGTGCGTTCGTCAATCCGAAAGACATGACTAAAAATTCATAATATCCATATCAGGTCCTGAATGCTGTCATGGAAATATCACCGTCCTTAATCTTCAACTGATGGTAGCCTGACCGAAGATCGATCTTGGAGAACACTTTGGCACCTTGCAACTGATTGAACAGGTCATCGATCTGAGGTAATGGATACAGATTCTTGATTTTCAGTTTATTCAGTTCTCGATAGTCTATACACAAGCGAACGCTACCGTCCTTCTTCTTCACGAATAATACTGGCGCTCCTTATGGTGATATACTAGGGCGAATGTAACCCTTGTCCAGTAGTTCTTGTAGTTGTACTTTCAATTCCTTCAGTTCAGTAGGAGCCATTCGATAAGTTGCTTTCGATACTGATGCGGCTCCAGGTATAAGATCTATAACAAACTCTATAGCTCGGTCGGGTGATAATCCTGGTAGTTCTTCAGGAAATACGTCTGAAAAGTCACGCACGACATCAATATCTTCCATTCGTGGTGCTTCCTTAGTAAGGTCGACCACAGATACTAAATACCCGACTGCTCCTTTCTCAAGGCACATCTTAGCCTTCAGTGCAGAGAGTATGAGCTTCCGTTTACGGGGAAGTTTGGTTCTTGCAAAACTGAACTCTGCTCTTTCTTTGTCTTTAAATGTCAGTTTCTTTTCGACACACAATAGGTTTGCAGAATGCCGAGCTAACCAGTCCATTCCCAAGATGACGTCAAAGTCTGTCATCTCTATTTGGATCAAGGTTGCATCCAAAGTCTTTTCATCAATAAGAACTGGACATGGTCCATAACCTTTTTCTAACTCCACTTCTAATCCCATAGGGTGATCGTACAAGCAGTTTGTAGTCTAAGGATTTAATGGGTAAATTCAACTTCTTTCCAAATGACACAGATATAAAAGAATGAGTAGCTCCTGAGTCAAGGAGTACTCCAGCGGGTATGCCATTTATAGGTACGATACCTGTGCTTTATTTTAACTTAGTCTACATGCTCATACAATGTAATACAACTTAAAAAATAATTTAAGTCATACCGTGACCACATCGGAGCGATGCGGCAAGCATCCTCAAATGTAACCGTGTAAACTCGTCCTTGATGTAGCGCTTCCCGGGCTTAGGACATTCCCTTGCCATATGTCCCACTTCATTGCAGTTATAACATTTCATCCCTTCAGTAATTGGCTTTTGTTGCTGTTGAGCTACGGGCGTAGTCTTGGTTGCAGCGGTAAAGCCTTGAGCATGGAAGGGTTTGAATGTCTTGTTATTCCTTCCGTTATAAGAATTTCCAGCTGGCCTTTTTATACCTCTGTTTTGCATGAAATAACTCTCCTTCTGGCTTGATTCTATAACTAGAGCAATTTGTGCAGCTTCATTATAGATTTTCTTTTCATGTCCCAGAAGCTCGCGGATGCTTCCCCTAAGTCCCATGACGAACCTTCGGGTCTTGGTGTTTTCCTCTTGCATACTGGCGGGTGCAAAGAAGAACAGTTCTTCATAACGCTGTTGAAATGCATCCACGGTCATCTACCCCTGATATAAACTCTGGAACTCTCTTTCCATAGAATCTCTGAAACCTCTCGAAAAGTACTTCTCAAAGAACGCGTCCTTATAAATATCCCAAGTCAGTTGGGCGTGCTTTGTTAATAAATATGTCCTGGTGGACCTCCACCAATGGTGTGCATATCCTTTTAGCATAAAGGTGGCACACAATACTTTCTCTTCTTCATTCATTGTCATCATCATTAAATTTTTTTCCATCTCGTCAACCCAGTGTGCCAGCCATAAGGGATCTGCTGGCTTGCCATTAAATTCCTTGGGCTTCAGTTTCAGAAAACGCTCCACCAGTCTGTAGTGGTCTAGTTGTTGCAGGACATACGCCCCATACATAGGTGGTTGGTATTGATATCCACCTTGTGCTACCTCAGGATTTTGTACTTGAGCCTGCATGATGGGAGTCTGAGGTGCGTGGGGTACTGTGTTACTTGCCCCTGGAGCTGTACTTTCCTGTCCTGCTGGCATTGGAGGTGTCTGTGCAGCTGGAAAGGTCATACCTAAGGCAGCTTGCATAGTAGCCTGTGCCCGTTGCATTTGCTACAGCTATTGGGCCAAGTTCAATACGACTGTAGCCAAGTCTGTAGGTGAAGCTGGTAGATTTGTATGATTTGTCTGCCCATTTGTGACGGACGGTACCGTATTCGTATTCCCCTCTGTTTCCGAGTGTGTCTGGATATCTTCCCCCACAGGTGGTGGTGGGATAGAGTTACGGCTTTGTTTGGTTACTCTGCGTTCAGCCATTATCTAATCTGGTAGTGGGATTGCCTGAAAATCATTGGACTCGTGAGACAATCATTATATACTTCATTCTCATATTTTAAAACCACTAACAAATGCAAATTTCAAAATTTTCAGATCATTCTGTCGAAAATGTTGTATTTTCACTGCAGAGTCGATGGTGGGGGTCGATGGATGTCCGACCCTCAGTATGCGACCCTGAGGAATCACCAATTCTTCCCGAGAGCCGGGGGTCGATGGGGGGTCGGAGGATGTCCAACCCAGGGTGCGACCCCTGGTTCTCTGTCAGATTATCGAGAGCCGAGGGTCGATGCGGGGGTCGATGGGTGGGTCGATGGTTTTTGTAAGAACCGTGTTCTAAAACCGGGTCTAAACCGTGGTTTTATATGATGACAGGTGTCCCAATCATAGCCAGACCGGAAGGCGAAGCCGGGTGACTAACCACGCAAAATTTCAGGTACGAGAACCACTCAAATTGGTAAAAACTCATACCGGTCTGACTATACCGGTCTGAGTCAGTCACACCGGTATGGTGCAACCGGTATGGTATACCGGTTGCGGTATACCGGTTTGAGTCACTCAGACCGGTATGTGCGACCGGTATACTTCTTTTCTACGGGAGACAGACTCCAGCGGGTCCCTCACTCCGAATGGAAACTTGGGAAGTTTCCAATCGTGGAAAACTTCCCAAGAATGGCCCTCCTCTATTTATAGAGATGATCACACTCCATTGATCCTTCTCAAACCCTAGCCGTCTAGAGAAGAGTTAAGAAGGAGCAAGGAGGAAGAGGCTGCCTAGGAAGGAGGTTTCCATTGGAGGAGCTCGCCGCCAACCGACGAACACCGCCAGTAAGTGCTCTATACTATTAGTAACATTAGGATATCGGATCGGAGCCGCGAAGCGGCGCGACAATCCTAAACCCTAGATCTTTCTTCTTTCAAATCTGATCTGGTTTGATACGGCATCCTAGCCGAAATCAGAAGGCCATTAGGATGCTTGGACCTTAGCGTGGGTTAGGAGAAACCCTAGAAAACCTAGCCGATAACCAATGGGAAAGGGAGATCCAAGATCAAGTTCTCGGATCTAATCCGTGGAACCAACCGGTTGGACACAAGGTCCGGCGGTATGGGCCTGCGGTGTATACCAGAGGCACATACCGGTCTCACATATGTGCAACCGGTATATACCACAACCGGTATACATACCGGTGGCACATACCGGTCTCACTCCCCTGAGACCGGTACCTGCGACCGGTATGGTTTTCGAGCCTTGTTTGCTTGGTCAGGCAAGGTTCTGACCAACTGTGACCTTAATAAATTAATTCTAACCTAAGAATATGATTGTGTAGGACCTGTAGACAACGTGAGAATACCCTGGGACGCAAAGCAGGATTGTTATCATGCGTCAGGTAAGGGACAAGACCCTAAACTCTAATTAATTAAAGAACAGTAATCCTTTGTGAATAAGTTTATGTTTAAAATGATTGCCTGATGTCTGTGCATTTCACATGCCATGTAGTTACTTCTTTTATTACTATTATCTGTTCATGCATTTCATATGCTAGGATTGTTGGATGTTAGGCATGTGTATGTTTTTAGTTAGTGTGTGGAATGTGAAGGGGAGTGGAACCCTGGATATATCCACAGCTAACACCTTTTTGTATCGCCATCTACCTTAGCAGACTTGGTACGAATAGGGTATCAGGGGAAGGACGTGGGATTGTGGTTCTTCCTGCCCGCCAGACTCGAGCCCTATCTCTATGTCGTATGGAGCCGTGCTGGGGTAAGGCCATTGATACTGTATTGACATGTAGGACTGGTAAGAAACGGAACCCACTTGCAAGCCCTTTCCAGTAGAGGTTTAGGTATTAGTACGGTGTGGGGTATCAGGGGGAGGACATGGGATTGTGGTTCTTCTTGCCTGCCAGACTCGAGTCCTATCTCCATACCGGAGTGAGTGTTGTGGGGCAACAGCAGTAGTGTGGTAGGTGCCTGACTGTTGGGTGTGCTCACACTCTGTGCATGGAGGTGCGGTGGCCGCCAAACCTTACCATAGCATATTTGCAAGTTATACCTAACCCAATTTGTAATGTTATCTCATGCATTTTGTATGTTGCATTGGTCTTGTACTTTACTGAGCTAAGTGGTGAGCTCACCTGAATATATATATTCTTCTTTTCAGATTTGGATGCAGGGTACACAGTTGATAACTTTGACTGCCCCAGCATATGGTACAGTTGCTGCCATTGATACCCAGGCAGTGGAGGACGAACATGACGCATCATACGAGTGCTCCTTTTGTGTTTTTCTTTAGAGGGGGATTTTATTTTGAACAATACATTGTAATACTTTTATTATTTAAATTTGTAAATGGTGGAATAAGTTGAATAATTATTTTAATTTATCACATAGATCTTAGTTTATTTATTTATATTCTGCTGCTATTTATTATTCTCTGATTATGTTAGACTGCTTGGGAATGATTGGTTGACACGGTCTACTGAGATCTTGGTGTGAACCGTGGTTTAGAGCCGGTTCACTCACACTTCTGGTTCAGCCGGAATTGGGGTGTGACAGTTTTAGTCGAATTTTCTGACCCCCGGACTAAAAATCAGATTTTTAAGTTCCGATTCAGAGTCCATTTCCCATTCTTTCATCTCCGCTTCGACTCATCTCGTCCCTCTGAGTTGCTACAGTGACAACTCTATTCCGTTGGTGGTTTGTGCTTCTCATTTCGACGTCTACACCTCCTCTACAGGTATATCTTCTACGTTTTCATGTTTTTTAGGTTTCCTTACCTAGATTTTTGCTCGTATATCTCGTTTTCTTCAAATTAAACTTTTTCCAATCGTAAAAATTCGATTTTTATTGGGGGCTTTTTCGTTGGTGACTCGATGAACGAAAGCCCTCAAAAATATACGAGTTTCATCGGTTGGTTATCGAGAAACTCAAAATTTACCCTTTTTGCCCTAATTTTGTCGAGATTTTGAATTTCTTGAAATTTATTCCAATTCAATCTCATTAGCTAAAATTTCCGACTGTATGAGTCTTACAGGATAGTTTAGGATCTATGTAAGTCCTCCTGCCCACGTGTATGAGTGAAAAGTGAGGCTTTTGACCAATTTACGTCATTATAATGTCGAAATTTTGGATTTTTCATCTCTACTAAGCCATTATTTGTTTTTCTTTGTTATTTGCAGATACTATGGCTCATGCCAAGGTACCTAGGGTTCGTGACCGTCTTCGCTTCCGTTCCAATGAAGCCGATATGCAGTATGCCCACTATGCTCGTAAGAAAGTAGAGGGAGGCTGCAAAGTGAACTTGGCTAGCCTGGCCTTGTTCAATGTGGAGGGGGCTTTTGGTGATATGGGCTGGCTCCCTGTCATCACCTATGACGCCTGTACCTGTCCTGACTTGGTACGACAGTTCTATGGTAATCTCCAAGTGGTGGGAGATTACAACGACATTGAGAGGGGTAGTGAGCTCAGGATCACTAGCTATGTCAAGGGAGTTGAGATTTCTTTTGACTATCGATAGCTGGCAGATTTGCTAGGTATCTCCTATGATGGCTCCTTCGTATTTTGTGCCCCTGGAGAGCCCCAGTTCTTTTCATTACAAATGAGGGCTAAGATAAACCGTCAGCTCATCAGAGAGGATCGCAGGGAGATGAAAGCGAGTTATCTATGTTCCGATCCACGGGTGTACTGCAAGATTATTCAGCACAACCTGATACCGCAGAGTGGACATTACGAGAGGGTCTCCCAGTTGACTTAGTTTCTACTGTACTGTATATGCACTAGGCAGCCCGTCTGCCTTCCTTACATCATCATGCGGACGATGATCAGAGCTACGTTGCCCAGTCATACTGGCAACCTTCCTTATGGACGCATGATCACTACACTGCTTACCCGCCTGGGGGTTGACTTGCTGGATGAGAAGATTAAGGAGAAATCCTTCTCATCACCTCTGGATTGGGTGGCCATCTGTAAGATGGGCATGCGGGATGCCCAGGTCAGCGATGAGGAGAGGAACGCGATGGTGCACCCTCGCACTCGAGTGGAGATGGCTGACGCTGAGGCAGCAGCAGTAGCCACTGGAGCAGGGGTTCATGGGGATGATGACGATCGTCTATACATGGATGTGGATGCCATACCTCCTCCATCACCTACTCATACTACAGGAGCTGGTCCTTCTTCTTCAGCTGGTCCTTCACATGCAGCTAGTCCTTCGTATGCACCTTCTGATGACATGATGGGGATATTGCATGAGATACGAGAGGCTCAGCGCATGTCTGACCTGAGGATAGGAGAGCTTCTCGAGGCTCAGCGCTTGTCCGATCAGTGGGTGGGAGAGCTTCTGGTTGCTCAGGGCATGTCGGATCAGCGGGTGGGAGAGCTTAGGGATGCTCAGCGCGTGACTGACCAGCGGGTGGCTGATCTCATAGCTAGTCTCCAGATGACCCAGACTTTGATAGCTTGGTTGACTAGAGTCTACGCTGAGGACTATGATAGAGACCGTGAGGCACCGCCTCCCCTATCACCTCCAGCTTCTTGATGTATTTCTTTTATCTTTCTTTTGTACTTTAGAGTAACTGTCCGGGTTGTGGACTGTACTCTGCTTTAATCATATATATATATAAACGTTTGTTCTTCTTTTGGTTGTATATAAACTTGTTTCTCATTTAATAGTTGCATTATTCTCTTTCAGTTTTGTCTCAAACAACACATATGCTTATGGTGTGTTATTATTACAACTTTTAAATTTTTATCCTATCTTAGTTCATGAACTTTTGTGGAAGTATACGGGTTTCACAGACAGGGCCTGAGATGCTCTGATACCAAGTTGTCACACCCCAATTCCGCACTATTCAGAATGGTGTGATGAACCGCTAATAAACCAACGGTTCAACCAGGATCTCTAATAGGTTGTGTCCGTTAAAAATGAAACCATACACATCCACAATCGTAATCAGAATAAATACACAATAGCGGAAGTCTTAGTAATAAATGAACTGAGAAATCTAACTGTGATAACCATAATAAAATATCAAGTTATTGTTGTATCAACTGAGACATAAATAAACAATGTACCAATTACATTCCCTTAATAATTCAAACAAAAATATAATCGAATACACATGAGTTGCACTCACATGAGGGATCATGCGTATCCTCTAAGTCTTCGGCTTCCATTGTAGCAACACTCTCGTATACCGGAGCATTCATATAATCTTCGACAGAGGTACCTGCATCATCAACTAAAAATATTCGACGTCGAGAGGGTGAGCACACATCATGGTTCAGTGAGCCAACAAAACAATGCAACAAACATATGCATGCATTCAATTCATATCTGTGGTCTGGTAAATAAGTTTGCAATGCGCTATAGAAAGGTTCGGTGGCCACCTCGCCTCTATGCACAGGGTGTGGAGGCCCGCCCAAAGGTTAACATTTATTGTCGTCCCCATCCACCATACCATGGAATAGAGATAGAGCTAAAGTGCTGAGGCCCGGCCTATGACACTTCCCCTGATACTCTACCCATACCAACATGTAAGCCCCTACTGGCGAGGGCTTGCAAACTGGGCTTGCAACTAACCAATCCTAATGCCAATCAGTGTATCCAAGACCTCACCCTAGCATCCCTCAATACGTCCATAGAGATAGGGCTAAGGCCCCCCGGCAGAGTCAAAGACTACACGGTCCGAGACCACCTCCCCTCATACACTACGACGTAATAGTTCTGCTAAGGTAATGGCGATACGACGATGTCAGTGGACAAGACTTGAATTAGAGATAGAGCTAGAGTGCTGAGGCCCAGCCTATGACACCCCCCTGATACTCGCTCGCATCAATCACACAAACCACACACATACATTCACATGCCTATTTCTATCATCATCATCATCATCATGTTATAAACAATAATTTAAATATGCATGAACAATAATAATAGAAATATTGGAAGACATGTTGAATGCACATAACGAGCATACACGCATAGAATCAATCATGGCATTGGACTCAAGAAATAAAAACAGTTTAGTATTAACCGATTAGTTTAGGTCTTGTTCCCTCACCTTTGCTTGATTGTAGATCCTCTCTCAAGCTTTAGGAATCAACTAAATATCACTATTATATCACTAGAAGACCTAATCAAGTCGATATAATTTAATTAGAATTAATTCTGATTTTAAAAATCTTACTGTTAACTGGGGGTCGATGCTAGGGTCGGAGGTTCCATCGACCTTGAGTGCTACCACCCACATTCTGGACTTTCCGAACACTGGGGGTCGATGTTAGGGTCTGGTAGGGTCGATTCTCCATCGACCCCCCGTGCGACCCCCCGTGGGTTTAGTCAAAATTTTCATCCTACAGTCCATTCTTTCGTGTTTGGGTCCTATGGCTTGCTTCTATAATCCATTCCATACATGTTTTATGGTTTAGAACCATAGTTTATTCACCTACATGGTTTTAATGATCTCCCCCATGGTTTTCCATTGAAACCTAACCATGGGTGGATGATTTGGGTTTCTCCTAGATCATACCCTCTTCACTATCTACTCTAAGGTCTTAAGAAATTCATGGAGATGGTATCCATACCTGAGAATTAGACTTGTTTCTCTGAAGCCTTCTCTTTGGTCTTCTTCTCCACTTTCCTTCTCTTCTCCTTCTCTTCTCCTTCTCTTCTCTTTCTCTCAATCCAATTAGGGTTCTAAAAGGAGTGAAAGAGGCTTAGGGACGTCCTATTTATAGAGTAGAAACTCCAAAAAATAAGTCCCATTGAGATTAGGAAAGAATCCCATTGAAATTTGGAAAGTTTCCAAATCACGGTTTCGGTCGGCAGACTGGGGGTCGATGAGGGGGTCGAAGATCCCGTCGACCCCTGGTTCTAAATTGTCCGACCCTCGGTTAGAAACTCAGGGTCTGACTTTTTATATTGGGGGGGTCCGCCCCTGCCTAGCTGGGTGTGCGACCCTCCCCCCTATTTTAGTGTTTTTGGGTCAGTTTAATAATTGGGATCGTTATCTCCTTCACGCACTTGGTCCATTTGGCTCGACCATGATGGGTAGACCTGGTTCAAGGTGGTAAGACCGGGTTAGTTCGTACGGGTCTTACAACGAGTGCTTACCAGACGGATTACTGCTCTAGGAAGATTCATGTCCAAGTCTGTTGATCGATGCCTCCCATTCTTCAAGACTCTTAAGGGATCCAAGACTTTTGAATGGATGGCAGAATGTGAGGAAGCATTCTGCAGTCTTAAAAGGTACTTATCTTCCCCTCCATTGTTGGCAAAGCCAGATACAGGGGACAATTTACTACTCTATTTGGCGGTATCACCATGTGCGGTCAGTGGTGTATTAATCAAGGAGATCGATAAAGTGCAGCATCCTATCTACTACATCAGCAAGGTCTTACTAGATTCAGAGACCAGGTATCAATCTATCGAGAAGTTAGCCCTAGCTATGGTTGACTCCACCCGCAAACTACGGCCATATTTTTAGTCTCACTCCATCACTATATTGACGGATTGACCCTTGAATAAAATCCTCTCTAGAGCAGATGTATCAGGACCCATGATCAATTGGGCGTCGAGTTAGGGGAATTTGATCTCAAGTTTCAGCCACGGACCACCATCAAGGCACAAGCCTTGGCGGATTTTCTGATCGAAAGCACCCTTCCAGGTGGAGAAGAAGAGGGGTCGAATGCAGAATGAGCGCTTAAAGCAGCTAAAGTCAAGATCTTTCTCGGCCCTGAAGAACCTTCCTGGGTCATGTACATAGATGGAGCCCCAAGCAAAGAAGATGCAGGAGCAGGAATTGTTCTCATTAGTCCGGAGGGATTCAAGGTGTTGACGTCAGTGCATTTTGACTTCTCAACAACCAACAATGTAGCAAAATATGAGGCCCTGGTTGTGGGGCTTAAGTTAACCAAAAAATTGTCCATAACTCACTTGTTGGTGCACGAAGATTCCCAAGTAGTCGTGTAGCAAGTCATAGGGGTCTATGAAGCCCGACAACAACATCTCGCCAAATACTTAGCCCTAGTGAAGCAGCTAATCGAGCCCCTGGAAATGTTTGAGATGGTCAACATCCCCCAGGATCAGAACACTGAAGCAGATGCCTTTTCTCACTTGGGGTCGGGTGATCTCAACAACTTTGACGTACCAGTCTATGTGGAACACTTGTCCCAACTAAGCATCGACCCAATGGTGGAAGTCATGATTGTAGACATCAAGCCATGTTGGACAGATCCCTTGATCACCTACTTAAGGGAGAACATACTACCTAAAGATAAGAAGGAAGCTCGACGCATTCAGACCCAGGCAAGGTCGTATGTCATCCATGATGAGGTACTCTATAAGAAATCTCACACCTTTCCTCTGCTTCGTTGCGTCCCCCCTTCGAAGGCTGAATATATCATGGCAGAGGTACATGAGGGAATCTGTAGAGCCTACCAGTGCGAACGCACCGTGTGTTTCAAGATTATTTAGAGGGGCTACCATTGGCCCCATATGATGCAGGACTGTGAAAGATACGCCAAAGCTTGTGAGCCATGTCAGAAGCATGCTACCATAACCCATCGCCCTTGCGCCCAACTGCAACCCATCCATTCATCCATTCCCTTCACAGTATGGGGTATCTATATTCTAGGACCATTCTCGCAAGCAAGAGTGTCACACCCCAATTCTGGACTAACCAGAATAGTGTGATGAACTGTAAATAAACCAACGGTTCAACCAGGATCTCCGTTAGGTAGTACCCACCATATCAACCACACACACCTTCCACAGAAATAATCAGAGATAAATAACAAATAAACAGAAGTCTTATAGATAATGAACTGAGTGTCTAACAATGATATAATAATTATCTAATCCAATTATTTCCTAAAAACTCAAGACATAAAGGTAATTAATCTGTTACATGTCCCAATAACCAAATATAGCTAAACTAATAAAAAATGCACCGGTTGCACTCACATGAAGGATCATGCGCATCTTCCACAGCTTCTACGTCCATGGTCGTAACATGTCCATATATCGGCGCATTCACATAATCTTAAATAGTAAGACCTGCATCATCAACTAAAATATTCGACGTCGAAAGGGTGAACACACATCATGGATCAGTGAGCAAACAAAACAATATACATATGCATGAATTCAATTCATATCTTTGGTCTGGTTTATAAGTTTGTAGTATGCTATAGAAAGGTTTGGTGGCTGCCGCACCTCTATACACAAGTGTGTGAATCCGCCCAATGGATCAAACACCATTGTCGTTGTTATGACAAAGAACGTAATCTTTTTTGGAAGTCACTACCTAGATTAAGGTTTAAGACCTTAGAAATGTGAAATCTCACCCTAAGGTAAAACTTTGATTGACTCATGACCCTTAGATTGGATTTTTGGTCCATCAGCGATTGGGTAAGTATCTGGTACGGTTATGGGAAGGGGTTAGGCACCCAAACCACCCAATCGAAATCGGTCTCCTATACCTTTCCTATGCTAGACTCTATCTATTAAACCAAACCAAACCAAGTGGTTTGATATCATTGAACCGAATCTGTATCCATCAGATTGCCTACGTATCACGGAATTATCCCGAAAATCAGGTTCACCATCGTAGTTCAGGTGTGATTAAAGTTTATGGATGTGATTTATACTTGTGCATGATTAAGTTCATTGTTCAAGTTGAAGTTTATGCTTGAAGGGCTGAGAAACCCTATGGGTTAGGATCTGGATAGTCTATACGAACTGATAGATAGTCCTAGTGGATCTAAGAATGGATAATCCTTTCTGGGTTGGAATGTGGATAATCCTATTTGGGTCAAAATGTGGATAACCCTTTTTTGGTTGGAATGTGGATAACCCTATTTGGGTTAGAATGTGGATGGACATCCTAGTGGATCTATGGATAGTTCGAGTGGACTAAGGTGTGGATCCAAATTTGGGATTCTCCCAAATGGCCTACGTATCCTAGGGTTTGCCCTAGGAATCAGAATACTCATAGTTCGGGAATGGTGGGTGGATATCCAAGTGGATCTATGGTTAGTCCGAGTGGACTAAAATGTGGATCCGAATTTGAGCTTCTCCCAAATGGCCTACGTATCCTAGGGTTTGCCCTAGGAATCAGAATCCGTGTAGTTCGGGAAATGGCTGAAATAACCTGTTCTAGGTTTAGGATTGAGAACCTATTCTAGGTTTAGGGTTGAGAATCTATTCTAGGTTTAGGGTTTACTGAGGGGCAGAAATCGTCCTAAGCTACCCTTTTCATCCTAAGCTCAAATTTTAGAAGGTTTGGAAAAGCATTCTCTTTCTTTATTAAGATTTTTATTATTTCCCATTATGCCCTTCCCAAGAATGTGGGTGCCTAAATACACGTCCCCACGCCTAGATTGTCTTCTAGAAGTGTGCATACATGGCAGTTCAACTAGGGTGTTGTAAAAAATGAAATTATTGTCACAAATGGAATATTCTATCTAAGCATGACATGTATGATGTTTATGGTAACTAACACAACATATAATAAGATTATGAAAATCTCCCTAACATGGCATATGATACCATAAAAATTTATTTAAACATAGTAAAACTTAATATACTATATTCTAAGCATTGCAAGTCTAAACATGGCATGTCTAAATATGGTAATTATCAAGATATTGCTAAATATGACAAAAAAAATTTATATATTCTACCAAATATAGCAACACATAGATATGGCAAACATGGTATGTGCACAATCCAAACAAAGCATGTGAATACTCTAAATGTGGCCATTTATCCAAATATGACATGTGCATACTCTAAATGTAGCAAGTATGCAATCAAATATCATAGAATTCACCAAATCACTCAAACAATCAATTGCATATTACAGTGAATGAGACATCAATGAAACCTTTCTGAAAAATCCAAAATTATCAGAAAAACATATGTTCAAGAAGTTCTTTGAAAATATTGTAACTTTTATGAAGACATTTGGAATGAATAATGATTCAAAAATATCAAAATTGTGACACAAAGTTTCAAGTATTGCACAAACTAGGAACTGCTTTCAAATTTTGTCACATTACACCAAAATGACCATAAGTAGGTTTTCTGTAACTGAAATTAAGCCCTATTTTTTTCACAGAAAGATGACTTGACATGCTACATTTAATCTGAAGGGGTCAAATCCCAACAGAGGACGAAACCAGGTCAAATGAATGTCACAAGACCGGATATGTGCACTGGTCAAGTCTGTTCCAGATTTTTGACCAGTTGCACCATAAATTCCGTACAAAATTTCATACTTAATGAAAATTAAATCCAAACATATGTCCATGTAGATAATTGACAGATATAAAATTTCATCAAGAAAAACAAGTGAAAACAGAACATTCTCATTGTGAAAAAGAGACTTTTAAATCATGTCAATCAGTATATCCTAACAGATTCAAAGACAGAGCACTATGCACTTCAAAATCAATATCAATTCAATGAAAAGTTGAAAAAATCCAAAACTAGTGCCATTTTTAGAAGACTTCCATATCTAAAAAATTTATATAAAGTTTCTTTTCTGATTATGACTGTAAAATCCTTTTCTAGAGACTTTCTTATAGGGGATTGCATACCCGAGTAAGGCAGCAATGCCAAAGAAGAATTTTTTTGATAGACATTCCCAATTCCAAATGGAACAAAATTTCTAGGAGAGTCTTCTAACATATCAGAGAGAATCCCATAAAAATTTGGGCTTCAAAATCTAAACAAAACCACATGAGATGCAAGTCCCAAATTTGGATCCTAAATCTGGAAATTTCATATTAGAAATCCACTTTGTAAAATTTATTAGAAACATCAAACATCATCATATAACACTCAAATCTTCATCATTGAATAGTTTAAACAAATTATAATAGATGAAAAATGTTAGACATGAACATCCTAACATCAACATGCATGCAATAGGGCATTCATGATCAAGATTATATGAAAATAAGCCTTTTCAAGCGAAATCAACATTCAAACTTTCTAAAGTCCCCTAAATTCATGTTAGGGTACTAACCTTGTGCTCGAATGGAGCGAAACCTTTGATATAGGAATTTTTGGAGATTGTATCAAGTTTTTTAAAGGTGAATCCTCATTCTCCTCTTCTCTGCTCCTTTCTCTCTTTTCTTTCTCTCTTTCACGTTTTTTCTTTTCCTTCTTTTCTCTTCTTCTTCTTCTTCTCCCTTTCTCTTGGCTTCTCTCCCTTTTACGTTTTTGCTGTCTTCCCTTCTAGAAAATCTTCCCCTTGGCTTCTTCTCTTTCTTCTCTCTTTCTTCATGTTTTTTTTCTCTCCTCTTCTCTCTCTCCTCTTCTCCTCTCTTTTCACGTTTTTTTTCTAGAAAACCCTACCCCCTTGCTCACGGCTTCTCTTCTCCCTTTTCTCTCTTTCCTTCTTCTCTCTTCCTTCCTTTTCTTCTTCTTTCCTTCTTCTTTTCTTCCCTTTTTTCATTCTCCTTCTCCCTTTCTCACGGCTCCTTCTAGAAAAACCCACTTCTTCTTACGTTTTTTTTCCTTTTTCTCTTCTTTCCTTTTTCTTCTTCTTTCCTTCCTCTCTTCATTCCTTTTTTCCTTCTCCCTCTCTCTTTCTCATGGCTCCTTCTAGAAAAACCCTTCCTCATTCTCACGGCTTCCCTTCTTCTCTCTTCCTTCCTTTTTCTCTTCTTTCCTTTTTCTTCTTCTTTCCCTCCTCTCTTTTTTCCTTTTTTCCTTCTCCCTCTCTCTTTCTCACGGCTCCTTCTAGAAAAAACCTTCTCTCCTCATGG
Organism: Protea cynaroides; assembly: GCA_028583415.1. NCBI lineage: Eukaryota > Viridiplantae > Streptophyta > Magnoliopsida > Proteales > Proteaceae > Protea > Protea cynaroides. The sequence continues at coordinate 95,125,404 of CM053269.1, forward strand.
CCTCTCTCTCTTTCGGCTTTCCTTTTTTCCTATATATATATATATATATATATATATATATATATATATACATATAAAAGAAATACATGCATATGGGCCGACGTGACTTGGTCCGGATTGGTCTGAGCTGGGCCAGGATGAGTTGGACTAAGTTGGGTTGAACTGGTTTGGACCAAAATTGACTTTTTTTCTATCATTTCATAATCCATTTCTGTCACCATTCCACATGAAATTTTTTGATAGCCTCTATTTTAAATTTTCTATGTTTACTTTGTAGAACACTAAAAATGAGAAATATTAGAACTTGAATCACTACATTTAGAAATAAAATGGTCAACTTATGAATTTTTAAAGTTTAAGCAGGCCAATTATCGATAATCTGGCTAACCATTCTGCATGGGATCCTTCGGAGACTTTTACCGAAAATCCTTGTCTACTTTGTAGAGTATTAAAAATGGAACATATTGATGTGGGGTGACAAAAATATGAATTTTCAAAGATTAGATGACCATTTTCATATGTAATTTTGCATGGGACCCTTCGGAGATTTCTGTACCAAATTTTTCACGTCCACTTTGTAGAACATCACAAATGAAGAATAATGGCCTTTGAATCATCTGAATCTGACGTAGAACGGCAAAGATATGAAGCTTTGAAGTTTTATCGATAATTTTGCATGAAAGCTTGCATGGGTCTACTGGTGATCTTTGCCCAGGATTTTTCACGTCCACTTTGAAGAGGACTGAAAATGAGGAATATTGGCCTTTGAATCATCTGATTCCGATATCAGATGATCAAGATATGATGATTTGAAGTTTAAATGATAATGCATGCATTATACGATAATTACGTAAATGCCCTTGCACTTTCAAACTGTGATATCTTCCTTGTTTGATGTCAGAATTTGATGATTCCGGTCTCATTTTGAAGATAATTTCACGACCTATACATCCAAGTAGGTAATAGCCTATGACCCTACTATGGGGTTCATTAAAGAATTACAAACCTTTAGGTTAAAAGCTAGAAACCTACCATATGGGTTCATTTATACTGAGGGTAGCAAAAATGGGATGCTTACATCCGTCACACATGCACCTACCATGGAAAGAGATAGAGCTAAAGTGTTCAGATCAAACACCTCTAACACTTCCCCTGATGTCCTACCCATACCAACACGTATGCCCCTAATGGCGAGGGCTTGCAAATTGGGCTCGCAACTAACTAATCCTAAATGTCATCCAGTGTATCCAAGGCCTCACCCCAACATCCCTCAATACATCCATATTGATAGAGCTAAGGCCCCCCGACAGAGTCAGAGACTACATGGTCCGATACCAACTCCCCTGATGCCCTACGACGTAATAGTTCTGCTAAGGTAATGGTGATACGACGATGTCAGTAAACATGAATTGAGTAGAGATAGAGCTAGAGTCTGGTGACCAGGTCAAGACCACCATGCCACGTCCTCCCCCTGATGCTCCACTTGCATCAAGCACACTAACCACACACACATAATCACATGCATATTCCTAGCACCATCATCATCATCATATTGTAAATAGACAGAAATAAATATGCATGAGTAGTAATAGCAGGAATATTGGATGACATGTGAGATACACATTACAAACATACAAGCATAGAATCAATCATGGCATTGGACTCAAATAAATAAATAATTTATTATTATCCAATTAGTTTAGGTCTTGTTCCTTCACCTGTTAGCAAAACTTGATCTCCTTCCAGCCTTGTAATTCTCTTTGAATTGATTTAATAACCTAAAAGTTATATGAATTTAAGTTAGGGTTTATATGTAACATGTTACAGTAGTCAAAAATAAAAATAGAGCACAGATATGTGTCTGATTGGTCCTATGGTCTCATATTGTGTCGACCTTACTGCCTATGGCCGATACCCTATGGTCGCATATGGTGCGGTCGCATATGGTGCGACCGTAGCTGCGACCATATGGTTTCAAAAATCTTCCCGAATGCCTATGGTCGATCCTCTGGTCATGTTGGTCATGCTATGGTCGACCGTAGATGCGACCTTAAGACTTCTGGTCACCAACTACATTCAATTCGAGTTCTTCTTGGGTCAGCTCCTCGGCTTTTCTCTTAGGTTCATACTAAGGTTATCCTATGGTCATCATTAGTAGTTTCTCATCAACCATTATCACCAAACTCACCTGTCATGATCAACCTTGGGATTTACTCAAGGAATCACATGGATCATACTAGTTTGACATTTCCAATCCCCCATAGAAGCCTTATTCCATAGAATTTACATCTTCAAGGATTAGGTTCATACATTTACCTATGGTAGAGAGTAAAACCTTCTCAGCAAAACCTTCTCCTTAGTCTTCTCTTCTTCTCCTTCCTTTCCTTCTCTTACTCTAGGGTTTACTAATATTCTAAGAGAGTGAAAAGGTTGAGGGACATCCTTTATATAGATAATAATTCTCCATATAGAGTTCTCCAACATTAAGAAAGAAATCCCCCTTAAATTAGGAAAGTTTCCAACTCGAAGTCTAGTCTGGGGTCTCACGGTCGATGGCTTACGGTCGCAGAATCCATTGACTGTAGGGTCGAAAACATCGACCGTAGGTCATTGATCAGTAACCATTGTTTCTTTCCATATGCTCGACCGTACTTACCCAGGTATGCGACCCTACATATACTTTTGAGCATTTTAACTTGATTCATACCTAGTTTTGTGATCCATCTTCACACGGTCACTTGGTCTAGCAATGATGGAAAGACCTAGCACGACACGGTTAGACCAAGTTAGTGGAGTGCGGGTCATACAAAAAGGGCAACTTCAATACATTCTAGTGGCAATTGATTACTTCACCAAATGGATCGAAGTAAAGGCAATGACCAGGGTCACTGCACCCAAGGCGATGGAGTTCTTCAGGCTGGATGTGCTCTACAGGTATGGGATCCCGCAAGTACTAATTACAGACAATGGTCCACAATTTTCAAGTCGAGTCTTCTGTAAGTTTTATTGCGACCATCACATTGGCCATAGATTTGTGTCAGTAGCATACCCGGAAGCTAATGGCCAGACAGAAATTACCAATCGCACCCTATCGCATGGCTTAGCAAGGCACATCGAAGAGAAGAGAAAATTATGGGCACAGGAGTTACCCAGTGTGGTATGGACGTATCGAACTACAGAAAGGACTGCCATAGGAGCTACTCCTTTTAAGCTGGCATTCAGATCTGAGGTTGTTATCCCTGTAGAAGTAGTGGAAAAAGTTACAGAGTGTTGAACTTTAATGAAGATACCAACAAAGATATTCTACTGATGGACTAAGACATGCTGGAAGATGTTCATGAGACCGTTCGACTACACATAACAGCCTACCAGCAAAAAATCACTAAGTATTACAACTCCAAGGTCAAGGAGAATTTGTTCCAAGTAGGTGACTTGGTTTTACGATCAGTGGTTGTCACTGCCCCTACTTAGCAAGGCAAATTGACCCCAAATTGGGAGGGACCATACCGGGTTGCCAAAGCTATTAGACCGGGGTCATATCACTTGGAGACGATGGGTGGGTCGGTCATACCACACACTTGGCATTCCAAGAACCTCCAAAAATACTACGTGTAAGGCTTATCTTTTACTTAATGAAGGCTCTTTCATACTCCTCCATTTCTATTTCATAGAAGTATGTGGCCAGGTCAAAGATTATGCTCTCCCACGAAGAGAGATAAGGCCTACGGGTCTCAAAAAAGAGATAAGGCCTACGGGTCTTAAAAAAGAGATAAGGCCTACTGGTCTTAAAAAACAGATAAGGCCTATGGGTCTAAAAAAGAGATAAGGCATACGGGTCTCAAAAAAGAGATAAGACCTACGGGTCTTAAAAAAGAGATAAGGCCTACAGGTCTCAAAAAAGAGATAAGGCCTATGGGTTTCAAAAAAATAAAATCAAGCCTACGGATTTCAATAAGACTGAGACCATCTACTTATTGGGGTAGTCGTTGACTTCAGTTCAAATTTTATATGTCCTCCGATTCTGTCTTATAGTGATCGACGGAGCGCAACACTATAAACCAGAGGGGTATATGTAGTATAGTTACTTCGTAAAGGAGAAAAGCAAAGTGTAAAGGAGAAAGTAAGTGTATTGATAAGAAATAGGGCCCAAGGGGCTTACAAAAAAGGGGGGGGGGGGGCACCAAGGGGTTTACATAAAATAAAATAATAATAAAAAAGGTCAGTTTTGACCCCTGAAAAGCTCATTCTGTCAGAGGTGCATCTATGGGAGGTGTTTCTGAGGATGTCGTATCGGGGATTTCTTCTTAAGGGGTGGAGGAAGGATCTTCGAGGGTGGTTCTTGGAGTTTCTTGCGGAGGAACAACAGAGAGAGGAGTAACCTCTTGAGGAGAAGGCACCACTACTATCTCGATACTAGAAGCCGTTGGAGGAGGAAGGTTCGAAGGTTGACCAATTTTATCCCGAATCACTTTATTCATGAGGGCGATGCAAGAAAAATCAAAAGCTGGAAGATGGCAGACATCTGCGAATGAACCATGAGGAGGGCTTCACTAATGGCTCGAGCTCTCTCTTTCTGGAAAAGGCCCTCTGTAAGACCCGCACTCCGTAAACCCGGTATAAACCTTGGTTTTGTGTCGTAGCAGGTCTTTCGATCATCACCGGGCCAGACGGGACGAGCGGATGACAAACAGGAAAGAAATCGGACCAAAGACGATCAAATCAACATGATTTTATGTATCCTCAACAGTCACCTCGCCTCTCATGCTCACACCTAGGCGACGTAGAAGGAAGGTGATGAGACAACCGTATGGAAGGTTACTGGCCTGATCGGCCAGGGTCGCCTGATGCATGGTCCGGATGATGAGGTAAGGGAGAGAGACTCGCTCCCCGGTGCAAACGCAGTAGGTGATGTACTGAGTGAACTGAGATAACTCACTGTAGTGGCCGCTCTGGGGCACAATGTTGTGCTGGATGATGCGGCTATAGACTCGAGCTAGGGGCTTCAGACTAGCCGCCTTCATAGGAGCCCCAGGATTTAGAATTTGCTCTGCTATCTCTCGGCGTAGGTCCTCACTCAGATAGCCCTTCACCTTTGGAGGGCAGTACACTAGGTCTCCATCATTGAGTACCCCCAGCAGGTCAGCCAACCGGTGAGTGTCGAAGGAGATATGGACACCCTTGACGTAGCTGGAGATGCGCAAGTCCCTACCCTGATTGGGATCGTTGACATCCCCATGAAGCTCCAGGTTAGCATAAAAATGTTTAACCAGGTTTGGACGAGTGGTATCTGTGTAGGAGATTACAGGCACCCACCCAAGCGCGTCAAAAGCTACTCGCACATCGAACCTGTCCAACTGATCCAAGTTAACTCGCCGTCCGGATTCAATGTTCTTGCTATCAAACCATGGGAACCGGTCTTGTGCCTCCAAGGAACGGAACCATTACTCGTCGAGTTGTGGAGCTGGTGGCTGAGGAGCATGCATGCTCGAGCCATGAGGACGTTTGCCAAGAGCACGTCGTGGAGCCATGTAAACTGCAAAACAAAAAGAAAGCAAGAAGAAAATATTAAATTTTGTCGAAATTTCGGCAGCATAACGACAATAATTTGGGAAAAAGCCTCAAACTCACCCAAAAACTTGGGGAGGAGGACTTACGTAATCCCTGCACTCTTCAACAAACCAAATACATGCAATTTCAACAAGAAATTTCAAGAATTTAAGAAAAAAATCAAGAAATTTCGAAAATTTTGAAAACCTAGGTCAAAATTTTCAAAAATTCGATTTTTTCAAAAACCGTTTGGTGAAACCTCAAATTGGTTGAGGTCTTTTGCTCTTAGGGGTCCCTAAACCCTTTCTAAGCTGAAGGAAAAGAGTTCCTACGGTTGGAATCTCTCAATGAAAGAAAAACCTAGAATTCTAAATAAAGACGGTATGAAAAATTTATAAAAACTCGTTAGAGAGGGAAGAGACCTACCAGGAGACGATGTTCTAAGTCTTGAACGGAAGAAATTGGCTTCTAAGGTCACCGGTCGGACTGTAGCAACTCAGAATCCAGAGGAGAATCGCCACCGGAGGAGAGGAAGGAAAGAAAAGTGAGAAAAATCTCACTTTTTGCGATTTTAAAGCCCTTTCTGGGCATACCGGTCGACTATACCGGTCGACCAGTACCCCATAGGGGCTGCGACCGCTATGTCTCGGTCAGAATGAAAATTCTGACCGGTCGACTATACCGGTCGCACCACTTTCTACAGAGTAGCAACCGGTATGTTGCGACCGGTCAGCTATAAAACAGCCAGGAAAAAAAATGAAAAATTAAAAAAAAAATTTGTAGATTTAAATTCTACTTTTTGACTGTCTCGCCTTACATTGCTCAAGACTAACACCACTACTATTGTTTTCATTCTCATGTGTTATGTCTTCTTCTCAGATCCAAACAGAATAGTCTGAGATGGTGGGCGGAAATGGTCGTAGGGGTCGAAAGCGTCACTAGGCTAGGATGCACCTCAAGGAAGAAGAGCAGGTTGAACCAGGCTATGTGAGAGAGCCAAGCACGGTAGCTGAGGAAGAGCAGGCTCCACGGGTATCGATAAATTTGCCTGGCCCACCTCACATGAATTTTGAGACCATTGTTACAAATCTGGTCTATCAAATGCAAGCTCAGCAGAAAGAATTCCTGAGCGAGATATTGAAGATGTTCAGGCCATCGGGTTCTGCTCCCACTGGAGGTACGCCCGAGTCTGGAGAGAATAATACTACACAGCCGACGCATGGTAGTCCAGGGCCGATGGACCAACCCCAGAATGTACCACCACCGCACCAATTTTCGTCATCTTCTGCTTATCAGGGAGCATATCCGTATCCACTACCATGGTACGGAATGAATACACAGGGACAGCACGATCTGAGTAGGGCGGTAGACAGATTCTTAAAGCTGAAGCCTTCTTCTTTCACAGGTAAGACAGGGAAACCATTGTGGCCAGCACAGTGGATTGCAGAAATGGAGAATAATTTTCGACTGATGACTTGTACAGAGGATGAAAAGGTCCTATTTGCCACTCATATGCTGAAGGAAGATGCAAATGCTTGGTGGAATTCTACACGGGCATATCTGGAGACGAAGCATACACAGGTGGATTGGGAAGCATTCAAAGTTGCCTTCTTCGATAAATACTTCCCGAAGAGTTTCAGGGATCAGATGGAGAGGGAGTTCCTCAATCTACAACAGTCTCAGTCGACTGTGGATGCTTACCAGCAGAGGTACGAGGAGTTATTTTTCTTCTCACCGGCAAGTATGCAAGAAGAAGAGACCAAGACACGCAGGTTCACCATGGGACTGCGTGGAGGCATCAGAGAGCACATATTGGGGCAGGACAAGAAAATTTATAATGAGGCTGTACAAGTTGTGAGAGTGATAGAATCCAGTCATAGGGACAGCTTCTTTGGATAGAACAGGGGAGTGAAGAGACCCGCTATTGAGAGTTCGGGTGGCGGTAACAATAGGCCTTTCCACCCATACAGGGCTCAGACCGCTACAATGCCTGCAAGGAACAATACGGCACCACCGGTGCCACAGTTCGCTGGACGTAATCCGAACATTAAATGTTTCAACTATCAACAAGTGGGTCATATTGCAAAGACCTGCACTCTACCTAGGAAGCAACCTCCCCAGCAAGAAAAAGTATATGCGGTCACTACCGAAGAGGCAGCCGCATCACCCGATGTGGTCACTGGTATGACTCTATCCCTTACTATTTAACTTACTATTTCATTGTGTGTATGCGCATGTAGAACTAAGGGATAATAAAATTTCAGGAATTGTAAATGTAGCTGGTATACCTGCCAGAGTACTATTTGACTCTGGGGCCACACACTCCTTTGTTTCTATTTCCTTTGGGAAACGAATGGAGTTACCAATTAAGCACTTGAACCCAAGCTTGATAGTTCGCTCTCCGCTAGGAGTCGAAGTGGCTTTGACTGAATATTATGGATCATGTACAGTATGTATTGAGGGCCGAGACTTAGAAGCAAGTTTGGTGCTACTCGAGATGGCAGACTTTGATGTCATCTTGGGAATGGATTGGCTAGGCCATCATTCAGCTATCCTATTATGTGGTGAAAGGAAGCTTGTGCTTACAGACAAAAAGGGGAAGGAGTATAGCTTCACTGGTACCAAGTTACCTAGGAAGCGGAAGCTGATCCTCTCCGCCCTAAAAGCTAAGAGATGCTTAGAGAAAGGGGGAGTGGGGTATCTAGTATCTGTAGTCGACATCACGACGGAGTCACACAAGATGAAAGATATAGATGTGGTTCGAGAGTTCCAAGATGTATTTCCAGAGGAGCTTCCAGGTCTACCATCGGACAGAGCTACAGAGTTTGTGATAGACCTTATGCCAGGTTCGGCGCCGGTGTCTAAAACACCATACAGGATGGCCCCTACCGAGTTAAAGGAGTTGAAGACCCAATTACAAGAATTGTTAGATAAGGGTTTCATACGACCTAGCATTTCACCTTGGGGAGCACCTGTATTATTTGTCAAGAAGAAGGACAGAAGTGTAAGACTATGCATTGACTACCGTGAACTGAACAAGTTGACGATCAAGAATCGGTATCCTTTGCCTAGAATCGATGATCTATTCGATCAATTGCAGGGTGCAAAGGTTTTCTCGAAGATTGATCTTCGATCGGGGTATCACCAACTGAAGATCAAGGCCGGACATATTCCGAAGACTGCTTTCAGGACGAGGTATGGGCATTATGAGTTTCTAGTTATGTCATTCGGGTTGACCAACGCCCCACCGTCGTTCATGGAACTGATGAACCGAGTGTTTCATGATATGTTGGATACTTCGGTCATCGTATTCATCGATGACATATTGGTCTACTCAAAGGACATGGAGGCTCATACAACACATTTAAGGGCAGCCCTTCAACGGCTGAGACAGGAGAAGCTTATGCTAAGTTCAAGAAATGCGAGTTTTGGCTGAAGGAAGTGGCCTTCTTGGGCCATGTAGTATCTGAAGACGGTATCAAGGTTGATCCAAGTAAGATAGTTGCCATAGTAGGATGGGAAGCACCAAAATCTGTTGCGGAGATTCGTAGTTTCCTTGGGTTGGCTGGTTATTATAGAAGGTTCGTGGAAGACTACTCCAGGATCGCTGTTCCGCTTACCAGATTGACCAAGAAGGGGGAGAAATTCATATGGACAGATGAATGCGAGAAGTGTTTTCAAACTTTGAAGTCAAGACTAGTCTCTGCACCTATCTTGACCATCCCAGAACCAAGCGTACCGTTTACTTTATATACGGATGCTTCAGGGTTGGGTATCGGGTGTGTATTGATGCAAGGAGAACAGGTGATTGCTTACCCATCAAGACAGTTAAAAGAGCATGAAAAGAACTATCCTAGGCATGATTTGGAGTTAGCAGCTGTTATACATGCCATCAAGACTTCGAGACACTACTTGAACGGTGAGAAGTTTCAGATTAAGTCAGATCACAAGAGCTTAACTTATCTGTTCACTCAGAAGGATCTGAATATGAGACAGAGGAGATGGCTGGAATTGTTAAAAGATTATGATTGTGACATCCAGTACCATCTGGGCAAAGCAAATGTTGTGGCTGACGCCTTAAGCAGAAAGTGGGCATCTAAACCTGAGGCACGACCAAGTTCAAATGCTGCATTATGTGCCGCAGCCTCAAGTTCAATTGAAGGCGATGAAGAGTATATAATAGAGACTGCAGAAGATCCAGTCGAGCAAGGCTTAATTCATAATTTACCATGATGTTCGCAGCTTTGAAGATCTCACCGGATCTAGTTGATGAAGTCAAGGTAGCAATCCTACAGGATCCACATCTCAAGATAGTACAAGAAGACTTAGAGAAGGGTACGAGCAATCCTGACTTTACCTTGGAGTCAGACAAGGTACTCAGGTATCGCGGACGGTTATGTATACCTGAGAGTGAAGACTGCAATATCAGAGATCGAGTTATGACTGAAGCTCATTACACACCATATTCGGTACATCCAGGAAGTACCAAAATGTACCATGATTTAAGAAGACTATACTGGTGGAGGGGTATGAAAGCAGATATAGCTCATTTCGTGTTCCAATGTCTGAATTGTCAACAAGTTAAAGCAGAAAGGCAGAGACCCACAGGTTTACTACAACCATTACCAGAACCTGCATAGAAGTGGGATTGTATCACCATGGATTTCGTCACTGGCCTACCTTTGATACCGCGGTCATTGGATATAGTTTGGGTTATAGTCGATCGACTCACCAAGACAGCTCGATTTATTGTGGTCAGACCTCAGTATACCATGGAGAAACTGGCCAAGTTATATGTTGATAATATAGTCAGACTTCATGGCATCCCAGAGAGTATAGTATCTGACAGATATCCCCATTTTACATCAAAGTTCTGGGAAGGATACAGAAAGCTATGGGAACAATGTTGAAGTTCAGTATAGCTTTTCACCCTCAGACGGATGGACAGTCAGAACGAACTATTCAAATTTTAGAAGATATGCTCCGAGCTTGTGCATTAGATTTCAAGGGAGCTTGGGATGAGAAACTATCACTCATCGAGTTCGCTTTTAACAACAGCTATCAGGCTACAATTCAGATGGCCTCATATAAAGCACTCTATGGGAAGAAGTGTCGTACACCTCTGTTATGGAATGAGGTGGGAGAAAGAAGAATTGTAGGACCGGAGTTTGTTGAAGAAACTTGTCGAGTGATTGATCAGATCAAAGAAAGAGTAAAAACAGCCCAAGTTCGACAGAAGCACTATGCGGATAATCGACGTCGAGATCTAGAGTTTGTAGTGGGTGACAAAGTATTCTTGAAGATATCACCGGTGCGAGGTCTGAAAAGGTTTGGTAAGAAGGGGAAGCTATGCCCCAGGTATGTGGGACCATACGAGATATTGGCTAGATGGGGTAATGTAGCATATCAATTGGCTCTACCACCATCTATGTTAAGTGTCCATAATGTGTTCCATGTATCATTATTGAAAAAGTATGTCAGAGATCCATCGCACATCCTGACAGCAGACCCCCCAGACTTGACTGAAGATTTAACATTTGAGGAGGTGCCTGTAATGCTCTCAGGTCGAAAGGTACAACAACTTCGAACCAAGGATATCCATTATGTGAAGGTGCATTGGAGAAGCCAAAATGTCGAAGAAATTACTTGGGAAGAGGAGAGCACAATGAGGAAGGAGTATCCTAACCTTTTTGACGATCAAGGTACGATCAAATTTTGGGACCGAAATTTCTTTTAAAGTGGGGGAGTTGTGAGACCTACATGTAAATTTCGGGACGAAATTCTTTTAAGGGTGGGGGAGTTGTAAGACCCGCACTCCGTAAACCCGGTCTAAACCTTGGTTTTGTGTCGTAGCAGGTCTTTCGATCATCACCGGGCCAGACGGGACGAGCGGATGACAAACAGGTACGAAATCGGACCAAAGACGATCAAATCAACATGATTTTATGTTGACCGGTCGATGGTACCAGTCGACCGGTCAGCTCTGCGCAGCTGAGTGAGGAGATCCGGAAATTAACTTCTGAGGGTCTCACTTTTCTGATTTCGAATCCTAAGACTTTTCTAATCCTAATAGGGTTACTAAACCCTAATTCTAGCCTATATAAACACCCTTAAACCTCCTCAAATCCTTTCCATTGTCTCTCACAAACCCTAGAGAAGAGAAGGAGGTTGGAAAAGAGAAGGTGCTAGGAAGAAGAAGGAGGTGCTGCCATTACCGTTCGACGACGCTCCCATTACGCCAGTCAACGGTAAGTGTCTTAACCACTCTTCTTACCCTATGACTTTAGGATAGTTGTGTGGGTGGATCAATACCATGCAAAGTAGGTATTGATCTAAAACCCTAACTGGACCTTAAAACCCTAAGTTGCCGTCAAACCTTAGATTCGAGTTCCAAGATGATATTCATCAAAATAAGACTTGAATGAGTTGGGGATAACTCTAATTCAAAGATTAGACTTAGAATGGATAGGAGAAACCCTGGAAATCCATAGAGATTGATCGATGGCAGTCGAAAAACCCAAGTATGGTTTTCCGGAGACATACCGGTCGACTATACCGGTTGCACACAGTGCGACCGGTATGTTACCACCGGTACCTTTCAGGGGGCTGGTCTGTGGGGACTGGCTGACCATACCGGTCGCCAGTCTTCCCCACAGAGCTGTGATCGGTACATGCCACCGGTCTGCTCTGTGAGGGTATTTTGTAACCTTGTTGGTTTCCGACCAACATGAAACCCTAAGAAAAATATTCTAATGAAACCCTAATAATATTGTAGGACTTTGTGACTTTCCGTTTGGATCTTGCGACGTGGAGCAAGCTAACAAAAGAGCGTCAGGTAAGGGAATCTGACCTAAACCTAATAATTAATGGACAGTAAATCTTTGTTATTTACACTGAATATATATGATGTGATGTTTGTGCATATTCACATGCCATCATTTACTTTCAGTTATTATTATTGTTCATGCATTGATAGGATGTGATTGTTAGGCATGTGATTGTTTTCGTTAGTGTGTGGAGTGGGGCATGGGCCTAGGATCATTCCTCACACTGGCACCTTTTGTAGTATTCTGTTTCAACATGCTTGGTATGGGTGGGGCATCAGGGGAAGGTCGTGGTACGGTAGTCTCCGATGTTGATGTTGGTCTGGCCATGGTTATGTGGCACTGTGGTCGCCGAGGTCGACGCTGGCTTGTCCACGATGCTTTAGCTCTATCTCTATGCCGTAGGGAGTTATGTTGGGATAGGGTCTACCTGCGTTATGTTTCTATCCTAGTGGGTTAGTTGCGGATAGGGCATCAGGGGAGGTACGGGGATGACTTAGCTCTATCTCTATGCCATAGACGGCTGTGCTAGGATCGAGCGTACATTGATGACATATAGGATTGGTTAGTTGCGAGCCCAGTTTGCGAGCCCTGGCCAGTAGGGGCTTAGGTACTGGTATGGGTAGAGCATCAGGGGAGGTACGGGGGTATCTTAGCTCTATCTCTATTCCATGATGGGTGCATGTGGGCTAATGGGGGTGTGATCCATGAGGTGTCACACACTCGTGTATAGAGGTGCGGGGGCCACCAAACCTTTCTATAGCACATTGCAAACTTAAACCAGACCACATCATAAAAATGATTATTACTCATGCATAACATTGTGAAACTGTCTGATTGTCTTACTGAGCTAAGTTGTGAGCTCACCCTTTGTATATATATATATGTTTTTAGATATTGATGCAGGTTATACGGTGGACGGTTATATGAGCGCTCCGACGTATGGTGGTGTTGCTGCTCTGGATGTACAGGCAGGAGAGGACGAGCATGACGCTTCATGCGAGTGCCCTTTCTGCGTGTACCTTTGATTTTATTTTTTTATTTCAGTTATTTTCAGTAGGATTAAAGTGGATGTAAAGAAATTTATTTTATGTTTGAATTTGAATAATTGGATATTTTATTTAAATTTATCAATAGATTCTCAGTTCATTATATTTAAAGACTTCCGCTGTATTATTTATATTCTGATTGTAGTTATGTGCAATGGTTTGTATGAGTGGACACGGTCTATTCGAGATCCTGGTGTGAACCGTTGGTTCAATGACGGTTCACTCACACCATTCTGGTTGGATCAGAATTGGGGTGTGACACCCTCCATGTCATTAGATTCCAACAGTGCTCTCAGGAGTCTTCTTCATATCCTGTGCTAAAGTGGCATGGGCCTGCGATAGATCTTGGGTTAGGCGATCTGTGGTTGCCTGAGCTTGGGCCAGTTCTTCGGCCAGACGGGTCATGGAAGATTGCATGTCGACACCCTGATCCTTCATGGTGGCTATCTCCTCTTTGAGGGCTTTCTCCCTGGTCAAAGTATGGGTCAATTCAACTTGCAACCTATTGCTCTCCATAGATAAATTGGTCTTATCCCTTATCAGTTCGTCACAGGCCTCCTGGAGATCCTTAACTTCCTGTTCCAATTGATTGTTAAGATCGGTGGTTGCTTTGAGCTGGTCTGACATAACTTCATTGTGTAGCCGCACTTCTGCCAGTTCTTTCTGGGCGGCCTCGAAGACTTTGGCATGAGTGGTGAAGTGCTCAGTAAGCCGCCTATACCTGGTCTTCTCATCGGCAAGCCACCTATGGTTCATGTCTAAAGATGCTTCAGCAGAGCACCATTTTATGTCAAGATCATTGGCTCGATCGTCTACCTCCTTAGCATGGCCTCTGTATCATCTCTCTCTTGTTCCACCAATTCCATCTCTGAAGACAGAGTATCTCTCTCTTCGATCCAGATCTTCTCAGCTTCGATTTGAGCCGCAAGGGCAACATCTCGATCGAGAATTACTTGGTCCCGCTCTGCTAAGGCCGTTGAGAGAAGCTTGTTACCCTCCTGAACCAAGCCTTGCGCTTCCTTGAGCTTGCGGGAGGATCCTGCTAGCATCTTGCTGTAATAGTTCGTCTCACGCATTAACTGCAAAACATATCAAAGAAGATATCAGATACATATGCGCTGGAAAATTGAAAGAAAGACGAAAGAAGATGTAACAAGAACATAAGGATAACTCACCTGGTACAAGGCCGCACATTGACCTTGATTGATATTATCAAGCTTAGCTTGCCTGATGAAGTCTGCGTTTGTAGATAGACAGGCATGGTGAACTATCTCCTGAGCAACTGAGCGGTTAAACAGCCTCGTATCTGTGGTAAGGACTTTCCAAGGGGGAGTGAACAATATTGGCTTTGCTGTGGCACTTGAGCCAGCAGCAGAAGGAGTCGAACCTGCAGTCAAGGCCACAGTGGAGCTCATACCGGGGGTCGAAGTGGGACCTTTGATCATGACAATAGGCGAAATGGCAAGGCCTTTGCCTTTGGTGCTGCCCTCTGTGGGTAGGCCGAAAGGTGAAGATTGTACTGGCATAAAGGAGGTGGTTATCTGGGAAAAAGTGGAAAGGGCTAAAGGGGGCAAGTCTTCAAAAAGGGGTCGAAAAGAGGTTACCACAGTCGAATTTGTAGGAACCGATGGTAAACCTATGGGTGTTGTAGTAAATGTTGCTATGCTCGGCTTTTGTAGTGTTATTGCTATTGTGGTGCTTGTTGTAGTCTGTGTTGTGTCGGGAAGAGAACCGACGGTGAGGCTTGCTTCTGTGGAACTAGGAGGGGCGTGAGTAAGCTCCGAGATGACGGTTGTAGTGGTGACGAGAGAGGCACTGCTTGAAAGGCTGGCGGGAACAAAGACGTTGGTTACATCTGACGGGGGTAGAGATTATAGTGGCGGAGGCTGGCCGGAATCCTCTGCAGAATGTCCTGAGGAGTGTCCTCAAGATAGATGAGTCTGGGGGTCTCAGAGACGATCTTCCTTCTCTTTGATCGATGTAATGTCTCTGAAACAGTTGCCTGGTCATCATCCTCTGCACAAAATAGGAAAGACGAAACACTCAAAACTATAGTTTTGGGGGTCGATACGTTAAAAAATGGAAATTACAAGAGAACAGAATATACCATCCTCTGCGATGTCGATGATTGGAGGGGCAACCGGCTCTTCTATATAGATTGTGGGATCAAAAGCTCGAGAAGAAGATCCCCCCCTTCGGCTCAAGTTTGGAGGGCATCTTCTGAAGGGGGTGGAGGGATTTCTGCAGGAAGGGCAGGAGCCGTGTCTGCGGCCCTCTCAAGAGCCTCCAGTTTTCGGGCCACAGTGGCAATTATTTCCTCCCTTTCTCTCTTCTGATGGCAGAATAAGTCTACCCCCATTAGATCCTCCCACATGCTGTCATCAAGACCCTCTACTACATCAAGAACCAACATTGAGATGTTAGGGGTCGAATCAAAGCACAAAGTAAATTAAAGAATGAAGGACAAGTTAGTATTATCAGGGGTCGAAAGGGAGCTTACTCAGCCAGTACAGGAACAGGAAATTGTTGTGGCCTAGGTCCTTGTACTGGACTGCTCTCCCTCTTTCTTATACCCTTTGAAGGGTCTCCATCTCAAGCGGTGTTAATATTGGGGTAATCCCTACCATTGAGGGGTCGATAAACTGCCATCAGTCACTGATGGGAAAGGCGTGTATGCCCTTTAGGCTATGGCCTCGTCTCACTATGGCTCCAAAGAATTTCTCCTTTCAGTGGGGGACTGAGGAAGGGGTGGATTCGACCATGGTGGAAACCACATCTAAATTCCTACGGAAAAAGTAATAGGTGCCATTCGGCTCGGTCTTGTGGGTCTGGGGGTAATTCCAAGTAATCACCCCCAGGTCAAATAAAAACTAGAAGAACCTCAGAGTGGGAGGTTCGCGGCAACAGAGGAAGAAGATGATGAAGGAATGGATATGGGCCCAAGAATTGAGTGAAAGTTGGGTAGGGGCCAAGCTGTAATAATCCAAGATCTCGAATATGAGAGGGTGGCAAGGGAAGCGGAAACCGGAGATGAACATGTTGCAATTTATCACCATCCTATGAGAATAATGATGGCAGGCTCAGTTTTCGGGTTCTGAAACTATCAGCTCAACAGAGTCGGGAATTAGGAAAGAAGCCCTAAGATCCTAGAGTTTGGACTAAGTCATTAGGGGTTTCATGGAAGATGCCACACAGTAAGGACTGGTCTCACCGGAGGCATCAAGGGGAGGACTGTCGGGGTTACCGCTTGAGTTACCCTCACCCTGGGTAGATCACTGGATTTGTGATCGACGCAGGGTAGGCTCAGAGGCACAGCTGAAAATGGCCTTATCGCGAGCCATGACGGGTTAAAGATGAAATTATGGAAATCAAAAAAGAATAAAGGTTGGAACTTACTCGAAAGACAAGCAGATCACCAGAAATCCCTTGCAATGAAGAAAGAACACTCTGCGCAAGATCAGATGCACCAAACGAAAAAGCTTAAGGCAATGTAAATCCTCAGAGAGCACTGTAAATGTTCGAATGTGAGGAAGAAAAACAAAGAAGAATGTAAGATTTTATAAGTTTGCTAATAGGCAGGTCACATCTGGCAGTCATGATGGTTTCGAGCGGTATGACCATCATTCAAAATCACATATATGACGCTTAGACAGGAAAGCGATGCGTAAACGGTCACGATGGATGAGAAATGGCGGGATTGATGCCAATAAATTGAAATGACGGTTCGATCAAAATAGAAATGCTACCGGGTGCATTTAATCAGGGCTCACTCAGACAGTTATGGAACGTTACATATGTTACGCACAAGGGAAGTGGGCATTCAAATTTTGAGAAAGTGAAAGAGAAGGTGGCTCTTAACTATAGTAACGACAGGGAACCTGCTGAGATATATCTGCGTGCGAAAGAAGGAACCGTTTTCCCCCCATAAATGTGTCTCCTTCAGTCGAAACGACGCGGAGGAGGCAAAGGGGTTCTGTTGGGGGAAAATAATAATGGATACAAATCTGACCGTCAATCGAGAATCTAAGATGATCCTCGAGAAAAGGACAGGTGGCATGCATCTAAGGTGTCAGGTATGAGAAGAAAAGATGTTCGAAAAAAGAACTCGTGTTCAACCCCCCCAGGTCAATCCAGACATGATGGGACAGATTGATGGGGGTAGCTGGGCATTTAATGTTCTGCCATTAATGTTCATAAATATTGAGACCAATCATAAATGCCAAGTAGGCTGATTTGACTGGCCAGATCACCATATCATGGACCGAATCAGCAAAAAGCAAGATCGGTACTCGATAAAAGTTTAAGGACAGAGACAAGCATCAGAAGATATGGAGGACGTGGACTACAAGGGGGTCGAAGAAGGCCAAGGGGGTTCTTAAACGACGGACAAGACATCCTAGCACCACCCTAAGGGGTCGTAACCCCTCGAACCTACTGTACCTGCGGTATTAACTTCTAAAAGGAATGAAGTGAAACATGTACTAGAATCTCCATATGATTCGATAAAACAAGGGTTAATTTCACTTATGTTCGCCGCACTGAAGATTCTATCGGATTCGACGGACGAAGTGAAAGCAGTAATTTTACAAGCCTGTATCTAAAGACTGTGCAAGAAGACTTGGAGAAACGTAAACCCAACCTTGACTTTACTTTGGATGTAAAGAAGGTACTCAAATATAGAGGCAATTTATATATACCTGAAAGTGAAGATTCAAACCTCAGAGACAGAATAATGAGAGAAGCTCATTCTACTCCATAATCAGTGCATCCTGGAAGCACCGAAATGTATCATGATTTAAAGATATTGTACTAGTGGAGGGGAATGAAAGCAAACGTGGCTAAGCATGTGTTCCAATGCTTAAATTATCAATAAGTGAAGGCCGAAAGACAAAGACCAGTAGATTTACTACAACCATTGCCTAAGCCGATGTGAAAATGGGATCGCATTACTATGAACTTCATCACTGTGTTACCGCTGACTCCTAGATCCATTGACGCAATCTAGGTGATTATAGATCGCCTTACGAAGACAACTCGTTTCATTGTCATAAGACCTCAGTATACATTGAAGAGACTGGTCAAATTATATGTGGACAATATTGTTAGACTCCATAGTATACCTAAAAGCATAGTGTCAGACAGAGACCCTTGTTTTACCTCTAAGGTTTAGCAATGATTACAAATAGCTATGGGAATGAAGCTGAAGTTTAGCATAGCCTTTCATCATCAGACGGATGGTCAATCGAAAAGGACTTTCAAATTCTAGAGGATATGCTCCGAGCTTGTGTGATTGATTTCAAAGGAGCTTGGGATGAAAAGTTATCACTGATTAAGTGTAAGACCCGTATCGAATCGAACTAACCGGTCTTACCACCTTGGACCAGGTCTACCTATCATGGTCGAGCCAAATGGACCAAGTGCGTGAAGGAAATAGCGAAACTAGGTACTAAACTGACCCAAAAATAATAAATTGGAGGGCAGGGTCACATACCTAGATAGGCAGGGTTGACCCCTCTCACTAAGAAGTCAGACCCCTGATATTTTAACGGGGTGTCGAACAACTTAGAACTGAGGGTCGACGGGATCTCCGACCCCCTCATCGACCCCCTGTTTGCCGACAAAAACCGCAAATAGAAAATTTTCCAAATTTCAATGGGATTCCTTCCTAATCTCAATGGGACTTATTTTGGGAGATTCTACTCTATAAATAAGACGTCCCTAAGCCTCTTTCACTCCTTTTGAAACCCTATTTGAAAGTGAGAGAAAGAGAAGAGAAGGAGAAGAGAAGGAAAGTTGGAGAAGAAGACCTAAGTGAAGAATTCAAAGAAATCTCTGAATCTCAGCAAACCTAAGGTATGGGCACGTTTCCATTGATGATCTAAGACCTTAGAATAGTTCATGAAGAGGGTATGGTCTAGGAAAAACCCAAATCTTACATCTATGGGAGGATTTCAATAAAATCCATGGAGAAATCATGGTAGGCAAAGTAAGGAAGAAACCTAGAGTTCTAAACCATAGTACAAGCTTAGGATGGATTGTGAAAGTAAGCCATAGGACCCAAACATGAAAGAATGGACTGTAGAATGATATTCTCGACTCAACCCACGGGGGGTCGCACGTGGGGTCGATTGGGAATCGACCCTACCCTGGGGGTCGCTGTAAACTGCTACCCTACCTGTGACCCACCCTGCAACCCGTTGTTAAAAATAAGCCTAAAATTGTCGGAATGACTTCTAACCAAAATCTATCGACTTGTTAGGTTTTCCTATTGATATAAAAGTGATTCTTAAAGCTTGAAAGAAGATCTACACTCAAGCAAAGGTGAGAGAACAAGACCTAAACTAATTGGCTAATAATAAACTATTTTTATTTTTTTTTAGTCCAATGCCATGACTGATTCTATGCGTGTATGCTTGTAATGTGCATTCAACATGTCATCCAATATTCCTACTATTAATGTTCATGTATATTTAATTCTATTTTGTTTATAACATGATGATGATGATGATGCTATGACTAGACATGTGAATGTATGTATGTGGTTAGTGTGCTTGATGCGAGTGGAGCATCAGGGGAGGTGGTCTCAGACCGTGTAGTTTTTTACTCTGCCAGGGGGCCTTAGCTCTATCTCTATGGACGTATTGAGGGATGCTGGGGTGAGGCCTTGGGTACACTGTTTGACATTAGGATTGGTTAGTTGCGAGCCCAGTTTGCAAGCCCTTGCTAGCAGGGGCTTACATGTTGGTATGGGTAGAGTATCAGGGGAAGTGTGATGCGGTGTGGTCCTAAGCACTTTAGCTTTATCTCTATTCCATAGTGAGTGCATGTGGGACGACAATAAACGTTAACCTTTGGACGGCTTCACACACTCGTGTATAGAGGTGAGGCAGCCACCGAACCTTTCTATAGCACATTGCAAACTTATGTACCAAACCACAGATATGAATTGAATGCATGCATATGTTTGTCGCATTGTTTTGTTTGCTCACTGAGCCGGGATGTGTGCTCACCCTTTCGACGTCGAATATTTTTAGTTGATGATGCAGGTACTACGGTGGAAGACTACATGAATGCTTCTGTGTACGGGCACGTCGCTGCGATGGAGGCTGAAGACTTAGTGGAAACGCATGACTCTTCATGCGAGTGCAACTCATGCGTTTTCGATTAGATTTTTATTTGAATTATTAAGGAAATGTAATTTGATATTTTATTTACTTATGTCTCGGTTGATCCAACATAATTTGATACTTTATTTATGATTATCACAGTTAGATTCCTCAGTTCATTTAATATTAAGACTTCCGCTATTGTGTATTTATTCTGATTATGGTTGTGGATGTGTATGGTTTATTTTAAAAGGACACAGCCTATTAGAGATCCTGGTTGAACCGTTGGTTTATTAGTGGTTCATCACACCATTCTGAATGGTGCAGGATTGGGATGTGACTACTTGGTATCAGAGCTCTCAGGCCCTGTCTTTTAAACCAATATACTACCACAAAAGCTTGTGAATGAGATAGGATAAAAATTTAAAAGCTGTAATAATAACACACCATAAGCATCTGTGTTGTTTGAGACAAAATTAAAAGAGAATAATGCATCTATTAAATGAGAAACAAATTTATATACACTCAAAAGAAGAACAAACGTATATACATACAAGTCTAAAGCAGAGTACGGTCCACAACCCGGACAATTACTCTAAAGCACAAAAAGAAAGATAAAAAAAATACATCAAGAAGCTGGAGGAGATGGGGGAGGCAGTGCCTCGTGGTCTCTGTCATAATCCTCAGCGTAGACTCTAGTCAACCAAGCTATCTGAGTCTGGGTCGTCTGGAGACTAGCTATGAGATCAGCCACCCGCTAGTCAATCATGCGCTGAGCATCCCTAAGCTCTCCCATCCATTGATCCGACAAGCGATGAGCATCCAGAAGCTCTCCCACCCGCTGATCCGACATGCACTGAGCATCAAGAAGCTCTCCCACCCGCTGATCGGACAAGCACTGAGCATCTAGAAGCTCTCCCATTCTCAAATTAGACATGCACTGAGCCTATCGAATCTCATGCAATATCTCCATCATGTCATCAGAAGGTGCATACGAAGGACCAGCTGCATGTGAAGGACCAGCTGCATAAGAAGGACTAGCTCCTGTAGCATGAGTAGGTGATGGAGGAGGAATGACATCCACATCCATGTACAAACGATCATCATCACCCCCATGAACCCCTGCTCCAGCGGCTGCTGCTGCTACCTCAGCGTCAGCCATCTCCACTCGAGTACGTGGACGCACCAGAGCGTTCCTCTCCTCGTCGCTGACCTGGGCATCCCGCATGCCCATCTTACAGATGGCCTCCCAATCCAAAGGTGATGATAAGGATTTCTCCTGAATCCTCTCATCCATCATGTCAACACCCAGGAGGGTCAGTTGCATAGAGATCATGCGTCCATAAGGCAGGTTACCAGTATGATCGGGCAACGCACTGATCATCGTCCGCATGATGATGTAAGGAAGGCAGACGGGCTGCCTAGTATAGATACAGTACAACAGATACTGGGTCAACTGGGAGATCCTCTTGTAATGCCCACTCTGAGGTATCAGGTTGTGCTGAATAATCTTGCAGTACGCCCGAGGCTCTAGACGAAGGTAGATCGCTTTCATCTCCCAGCGATCCTCTTTGATGATCTGACGGTCAATCTCAGCTCTCATCTCCAATGAAAATAACTGGGGCTCTCCAGAAGCACAGAACACCAAGGGGCCGTCTTATGAAATGCCCAACAAGTCGGCTAGCTATCGATAATCGAATGAAATCTCGACCCCCTTGACGTAGCTGGTGATCCGGAGCTCTCTACCCCTCTCGGTATCATTGTAATCACCCACCACCTGGAGATTATAGTAAAACTGTCTCACCAAATCTGGCCGAGTGCAGGTGTCATAGGTGATCACAGGAAGCCAACCCATGTCACCAAAAGCCCTCTCCACATCGAACAAGGCCAGGCTAGCCAAGTCTACCCGGCGACCTCCCTCTACCTTCTTATGAGAGTAGCGGGCATACTGTGCCTCCGCCTCATTAGAACAGAAGTGGACTGGGTCATGAACCCTGGGTACTTTGGTACGAGCCATAGTATCTGCAAAAACAAAGAGAAACAGATATTGGGTTAGTAAAGATGAAAAAACCCAAAAATTTTGACAGTTTAACGACATAAATTGGTCAAAAGCCTCACTTTTCACCCATACACATGGGCAGGAGGACTTATAAAGGTTTTAAATAATCCTGCAAGACTCATACAGTTGGAAATTTCATCTAAAGAGATCGAATTTGAATAAATTTAAAGAAATTCAAAAATCTCGACAAATTAGGGCAAAAATGGGAAAATTCAAGTTTCTCGATAACCAACCGATAAAACTCAAATATTTTTGAGGGCTTTCGTCCATTGAGTCACCAACAACAAAAGCCCCCAATATAAATCGAATTTTTACGATTGGAAAAAAATTTAATTTGAAGAAAACGAGTTAAATGAGCAAAAACCTAGTTAAGAAACCCTAAAAACATGAAAATATAAAGAACATACCTGTAGACGAGGAGTAGACGTCGAAATAAGAAGCAAATAGAACCAATGAGTCCGAGTTGTCACTGTAGCAACTCAGAGGGACGAGCCGAGTCGGAAAGGAGGAGGAAGAATGAGAAATGGATTCAAAATCGGGATTAAAAACCTGATTTTTAGTCCTAGGGTCGGAGAATTCGACCAAAACATCCGACCACCCCCCCCCCCCTCCGACCCCCTCATCGACCCTTGGCTCTCGGTGATCTGACAAAGAACCAGGGGTCGAACCCTGGGTCGGACTCCATCGACCCCCGGCTCTCGGTGAGAATCAGTGATTTATCAGGGTCGCATATTAAGGGTCAGACATCCATCGACCCCCACCATCGACCCTGCAGTGAAAATACAGCATTTTCGACAGAATCATTTGAAAATTTTGAAATTTGCATTTTTTTAGTGGATTTAAAATATGAGAATGAAGTATATAATGATCGCCTCACGTATTCTTTGATTTTCAGGCATTCCCACTACCAGAACAGATAAAGGCTGGACGTAGAGTGACCAGACAAAGCCGTAACTCTATCCCACCACCACCACCTGTGGGGGAAGACAGCCAGATGCACCCGGAAACACAGAAGAAAACGAACACGGCACCATCCATAATTAATGGGCAGACAAATCCTACAAATCTGTCAGCTCCACCTACAGACCTGGCTATAGTCGTAATGAATTTGGCCCAACAGCTGCAGCAAATACAATATGCACAAGCTACTATGCAAGCTGCCATAGGCATGACCTTTCCAGCCGCACAGACGACACCGATGCCAGCAGGACAGGCAAGCACAGTACCAGGGGGAAGTAACACAATACCCCACGCACCTCAGACTCCCATTATGCAGGTTCAAGTACAAAACCCTAAAGTAGCTCCAGGTGGATATCAATACCAACCACCTATGTATGGAGCTTATGTTTCGCATGAACTGGACCACTCCAGACTGGTGGAGCGTTTTCTGAAGATGAAGCCTAAGGAATATAGTGGTAAGCCAGCTGATCCATTGTGGCCAGCACACTGGATCGATGAGATGGAGAGAAATTTCACAATGATGACAGTGAATGAGGAAGAAAAGATATTTTGTGCAATGTTTATGCTGAAAGGCGATGCACACCACTGGTGGAAGTCATGCCTTGCTTTGTTATCTGATGACAAAGCACACCCAGTTGACTTGGGATATATATAAGGAAGCATTCTTTGAGAAGTATTTTCCTAGGAGTTTCAAAGAATCCATGGAGAAGGAGTTCCTGAGTTTATATCAGGGACAGATGACTGTCGATGCATACCAACAACGTTATGAGGAGCTGTTTTTCTTTGCACCAGTCAGTATGCAGGTAGAAGATACAAAGACCCGAAGGTTCGTCATGGGACTTAGGGGAAGCATACATGAACATGTTCTAGGACTTGAAAAGAAAATCTACAATGAAGCTGTACAGATTGCTCGAGTAATAGAGTCGAGCCAGAAAGAGAGCTACCTTGCTCAAAATAGAGGAATCAAAAGGCCAAATGGAAATTCTTACAATCGAGGGAACACCAAGGTATTCAAACCCTTCCACACTCAAGGTTTCAATGCTGCAGTCAAGACTACTTCAACAGCTCAACAGCAACAAAAGCCAAATAATGAAGGGTTAAAATGTTATAACTGCAATCAATTGGGACATATGGCAAGGGAGTGTCCTAAGCCCAAGAAGCAACTACAACAAGGCGGAGTTTACGCGGTTACATCTGAGGATGCTGCCGCATCGCCTGATGTGGTCACAGGTATGACCTGAATCTTATCATTTTGTGTTACATTATGTGAGCATGTAGACTAAATCAAAACAAATCACAGGTATCGTACCTATTAATGGCATTCCCGCCCAAGTACTCTTTGATTCAAGAGCTACTCATTCTTTTATATTTGTGTCATTTGGAAAGAAGCTAAATCTACCCCTCCAATCCATAGACTACAAACTGCTTGTACAATCGCCTATGGGATTAGAAGTGGAATTAGAAAAACGTTACGGACCATGTCCAGTTCTTATTGATGAAAAGACTTTGGATGCAACCTCGATCCAACTTGAGATGGCAGACTTTGACGTCATCTTGGGAATGGACTGGTTAGCTCGGCATTCTGCAAACCTATTGTGTGCCAAAAAGAAGCTGACATTTAAAGACAAAGAAGGAGCAGAGTTCAGTTTTTCAGGAACCAAACTTCCCCGTAAACGAAAGCTCAAACTCTCTGCATTAAAGGCTAGGAAGTGCCTTGAGAAAGGAGCAGTTGGGTATCTAGAATTTGTGGTCGATCTTACCAAAGAAGCACCACGAATGGAGGATATTGATGTCATGCGTGACTATCCAGATGTATTTCCTAAAAAATTACCAGGACTACCACCCGACCGCGCTATAGAGTTTCTTATAGATCTGATACCCGGAGTCGCACCAGTATCTAAAGCACCTTATCGAATGGCTCCTACTGAATTGAAGGAATTAAAAGTACAATTACAAGAACTACTAGACAAGGGCTACATCCGACCTAGCATATCACCATGGGGAGCTCCAGTATTATTCGTGAAGAAGAAGGACAGTAGCATTCGATTGTGTATAGACTACCGAGAACTGAATAAACTGACAATCAAGAATCGGTATCCATTGCCTCAGATCGATGACTTGTTCGATCAGTTGCAAGGTGCCAAAGTGTTCTCCAAGATCGATCTTTGGTCGGGCTACCATCAATTGAAGATTAAGGACGGTGATATTCCTAAGACAGCATTCAGGACCAAATATGGACATTACGAATTTTTGGTCATGTCTTTTGAATTGACGAACGTACCAACAACCTTTATGGAACTTATGAATCGGGTATCCCACGATATGTTGGATACATCGGTTATTGTATTAATCGATGATATATTGGTCTACTCCAACGACGAGGAAACACATATAAAGAATCTAAACGCCGCTCTGCAGCGATTACGGAAGTAGAAGCTCTACGCCAAATTTACAAAGTGTGAGTTTTGGCTAAAGGAAGTCGCTTTTCTAGGCCATGTTGTATCCGCTGAAGGAATTAAAGTGGATCCTAGCAAGATCGAAGCTATTGTAAAGTAAGAAGCACCAAAGAGCGTTGCAGAAATTAGAAGTTTCTTAGGTCTAGCTGGGTATTATCGACGATTTGTGGAAGGCTATTCCTGAATTGCCGTACCTCTCACCAGTTTGACTAAGAAGGGCAAAAAGTTTGTGTGGACTGATAAATGTGAGAAGAGTTTCTAAATATTGAAGGCTAGATTGATATCAGCTCCAATCTTGACCATTCCGATTCTAGGACAGCCATTTATTTTGTACACTGACGCGTCAGGACTGGGTTAGGATGTGTACTTATGCAAGGAGAACAAGTAATTGCTTATGCCTCAAGACAATTGAAGACACATGAGAAGAACTATCCCACTCATGATTTGGAATTAGCGACAGTAGTACATGCTGTCAAAATATGGAGACATTACTTGTACGGAGAGAAATTTCAGATTAAATCAAATCATAAGAGTCTTACTTACCTATTTAATCAGAAGGAGTTGAATATGAGACAAAGAAGATGGCTGAAACTATTGAAAGACTATGATTGTGATATCCAGTATCATCCGGGAAAAGCTAATGTGCTTACTGACGCACTAAGTAGAAAGGCAATGATGAAATCTCAAGAGGAGGTTAGCACCACTGCTGCACTGTGTACTACCGGAAAAGTATTCAGTTATGGTAATGAACAGTTTGTGATAGACGCACCGGGTGAATCAACCAACCAAGGGTTTATCCATTGGTTTGCAAATATGATTGCCACATTGAAGATTGTACCCGATATACTTGATGAAGTGAAAACAGCAATTAAATCAGACCCTTATCTAAGAATGGTACAAGAAGACATCGAAAAAGGTAGGACTACTCCTGAGTTCACTTTAGATGTTGAAAGGGTACTGAAGTACAAAGGCAGAATATGTGTACCTGAAACAGAAAATTTGGACATTAGACACCGACTAATAAAGGAAGCCCATACCACCGCCTATTTGATACACCCTGAAGTACAATAATGTATCATGACCTAAAGAAATTATATTGGTGGAGAGGAATGAAGGTAGATATAGCCAAGTTCGTGTCTCAATGCCTAAATTGTCAGAAGGTGAAAGCTGAAAGACAAAGACCAGCAGGACTGTTACAGTCGTTACCGGAACCAGCATGGAAATGGGACTGCATCACTATGGACTTCGTCACAGGGTTACCATTGACTCATCGAGTAGTTGACGCAGTTTGGGTGATTGTAGACCGACTGACTAAAACGACTCGATTTATAGCTATACGTCCTCAGTATACACTGGAGAGGTTAGCTAAGTTGTATGTGGACAACATTGTCAGATTACATGGCGTACTTGAAAGCATTGTATCCGACAGAGATCCACAATTTACTTCGAAGTTTTGGGAAGGAATGCAGAAGGCTATGGGTACAACATTAAAGTTTAGTACTGCATTTCATCCTCAGACAGACGGACAATCAGAGCGCACCATTCAGATTCTAGAAGACATGCTCCGAGCTTGTGTAATTGATTTCAAAGGATCATGGGATGAAAAATTACCACTGATTGAGTTCGTTTATAATAATAGCTATTAGGCTACTATACAGATGTCACCCTATGAAGCACTGTATGGTAGGAAGTGTCGAACTCCTTTGTTTTGGAATGAAGTTAGAGAACCTAGTATTGTTGGACCAAAATTTGTTGAGGAGACATGTCGAGTAGTCGACATTATCAAGGAAAGAGTAAGAACTGCTCAGAATCGTCAGAAGCAATATGCAGATACTAGACGACGAGACCTTGAATTCGCCGTAGGTGATAAGGTATTCCTCAAAGTGTCACTTATGCGAGGTTTGAAACGGTTCGGACAGAAAGGGAAATTAAGTCTGAGATATGTCGGACCATATGAGATTCTAGCTAAACGTGGAAAAGTGGCCTACCAGTTAACACTACCACCATCTATGTCAAGTGTGCATGATGTATTTCATATCTCCTTATTGAATAAGTATGTCAGAGATCCAACGCACGTATTGACAGTAGATCTACCTGATTTGACTGAGGATTTGACATTTGAAGTAGCACCAACTGAAATCACCAGTCAAAAGGTGCAACGACTACGCAACCGTGACATTTATTATGTTAAGGTCACCTGGAGAAGCAAAGATATAGAAGAAATCACATGGGAAGAAGAGAATGCTATGCGAAAGCAATACCCTCATCTATTCGACTTGGAAGGTATGTACAATTTTGAGGATGAAATTTTTATAAGTAGGGGGAGTTGTAAGACCCGTATCGAACCAAACTAACCGGTCTTACCACCTTGTACCAGGTCTACCTATCATGGTCGAGCCAAATGGACCAAGTGCGTGAAGGAAATAGCGAAATCAGGTACTAAACTGACCTAAAAATAGTAAATTAGAGGGCAGGGTCGACCCCCCTCACTAAGAAGTTAGACCCCTGATATTTTAACTGGGGGTTGGACAACTTAGAACTGAGGGTCGACGGGATCTCCGACCCCCTATTTGCCGACAGAAATCGCAAATAGGAAACTTTCCAAATTTCAATGGGATTCCTTCCTAATCTCAATGAGACTTATTTTGGGAGATTCTACTCTATAAATAGGACGTCCCTAAGCCGCTTTCACTCCTTTTGAAACCCTAATTGAAA
This sequence comes from Protea cynaroides, assembly GCA_028583415.1. Lineage (NCBI taxonomy): Eukaryota > Viridiplantae > Streptophyta > Magnoliopsida > Proteales > Proteaceae > Protea > Protea cynaroides. Next base: position 95,154,120 of record CM053269.1, read on the forward strand.
GTGAGAGAAAGAGAAGAGAAGGAGAAGAGAAGGAAAGTTGGAGAAGAAGACCTCAGTGAAGAATTCAGAGAAATCTCTGAATCTCAGCAAACCTAAGGTATGGGCACGTTTCCTGGGATGATCTAAGACCTTAGAATAGTTTATGAAGAGGGTATGGTCAAGGAGAAACCCAAATCTTACATCCATGGGAGGATTTTAGTAAAATCCATGGAGAAATCAGGGTAAGCAAAGTAAGGAAGAAATCTATCAACTTGTTAGATTTTCCTATTGATATAAAAGTGATTCTTAAAGCTTGAAAGAAGATCTACACTCAAGCAAAGGTGAGAGAACAAGACCTAAACTAATTGGCTAATAATAAACTATTTTTATTTTCTTGAGTCCAATGCCATGACTGATTCTATGCGTGTATGCTTGTAATGTGCATTCAACATGTCATCCAATATTCCTGCTATTAATGTTCATGCATATTTAATTCTATTTTGTTTATAACATGATGATGATGATGATGCTAGGAATAGACATGTGAATGTATGTGTGTGGTTAGTGTGCTTGATGCGAGTGGAGCATCAGGGGGGACATGACATTGTGGTTCAGCCTGGTCACTAGACTCTAGCTCTATCTCTACTCAAGTCTTGTCCACTGACATCATCGTATCGCCATTACCTTAGTAGAACTATTACGTCGTAGGGTATCAGGGGAGGTGGTCTCGGACCGTGTAGTCTTCGACTCTATCGGGGGGCCTTAGCTCTATCTCTATGCACTTATTGAGGGATGCGGGGGTGAGGCCTTGGGTACACTGTTTGACATTAGGATTGGTTAGTTGCGAGCCCAATTTGCAAGCCCTCGCCAACAGGGGCTTACGTGTTGGTATGGGTAGAGTATCAGGGGAAGTGTGATGCGGTGTGGTCCTAAGCACTTTAGCTCTATCTTCATAGTGAGTGCATGTGGGATGACAATAAACGTTAACCTTTGGGCGGCTTCACACACTCGTGTATAGAGGTGAGGCAGCCATCGAACCTTTCTATAGCACATTGCAAACTTATATACCAGACAACATATATGAATTGAATGCATGCATATGTTTGTTGTATTGTTTTGTTTGCTCACTGAGCCATGATGTGTGCTCACCCTTTCGACGTCGAATATTTTTAGTTGATGATGCAGGTACCACGGTGGAAGACTATATGAATGCTTCTGTGTACAGGCACGTCGCTGCGATGGAGGCTGAAGACTTAGTGGAAACGCATGACTCTTCATGCAAGTGCAACTCATGCGTTTTCGATTAGATTTTTATTTGAATTATTAAGGAAATGTAATTTGATATTTTATTTACTTATGTCTCAGTTGATACAACATAATTTGATACTTTATTTATGATTATCACAGTTAGATTCCTTAGTTCATTTAATATTAAAACTTCCGCTATCATGTATTTATTCTGATTATGGTTGTAGTTGTGTATGGTTTATTTTAAAAGGACACAACCTATTAGAGATCCTGGTTGAACCGTTGGTTTATTAGCGGTTCATCACACCGTTCTGAATGGTGCAGGATTGGGGTGTGACATTAAGTTTGCTTACAACAATAGCTACCAGGCTATTATTCAAATGTCACCCTACAAGGGATTATACGGTAGGAAATGTCAAACACCTCTGTTTTGGAATGAGGTTGGTGAAAGAAGAATAGTAGAGCCAAAGTTTGTTGAGGAAACTTATCAAGTGGTAGATTTAAAGAGAGGGTAAAGACTGCTCAAGTTTGACAGAAGAATGATGTAGACAGCAAACACCGAGACCTTGAGTTCACTGCAGGTGACAAAGTATTATTGAAGATATCACCTATGAGGGGCTTGAAACGGTTTAATAAGAAAGGAAAGTTATGCGCTAGGTATGTAAGACCCTACAAGATTCTCGTAAAATGTAGCAAGGTGGCATATCAGCTTGCACTACCACCACCAATGTCAAGTGTGCATGATGCATTTTACATTTCACTACTAAAAAAGTACATTTGAGATCCAACTCATATCTTGACAGCAAATCCTCCAAACCTGACAGAGGAACTAACAGTCAAAAATGTGCCAGCCGAGATCACTAGTTGAAAAGTACAAAAACTCCAAGACCAAAATATTGTTTATGTCAAAGTAACTTGGAAAAGCCAAGACATGGAAGAGATCATCTGGGAAAAAGAAACTGCAATGTAGAGATAATACCCTCATCAATTCGACTCAGAAGCTACGTCAAATTTTGAGGATGAAATTTCTTTTAAGGGGGGAGTTGTGAGACCCGCACTCTACGAACCCAGTTTAACATGAATTAACGTATCGTGACAGGTCTTCCAATCATAATCAGGTTAAGCGAAGCAACCAGATGACGGAACCACACAGCAAGGTATGAAACTGACCACTTTAACTTTATCTGGTTGAACTGGTTAAGGTTGTCCGGTCTCGTAGGTTGTGTGAACGAACAAACATGAACTAAAGTTCGTAAATAGGAAAATTTCCTGGTTTGGTGAGATTACTCTCCTAAACGCAAGAGGACTCATATTAGGACATTATTCTTCATATATAAGTCTTCTTTCCCATTTTCTCTCACTCTCTGTTCAAACATAGACCTTGGAGTTGTAAAGGAGATCTGAGGGAAGAGCTATAGAGAGGAAGAAGGCTGTAAAGAAGAAGAACTCACCGTTGGTTTCCAGTAACACCGTCGAGAAACCAATGGTAAGTTATTTATCATTATAGATAGGTGTGAGGACAATGAGGTCTCATCCACCCATCTTTGATGGACGGCCAATGGGATTTGGAGTCGCCACCTAGATTAATATCTAGGACCTATAAAAATGTAGTCTCATCATAAGACAAGACTTTTATCGACTTATCGAACCCAATATATTGGCTTTGGTCTATCAGAGAACGGATAAATGTTCAAGGTACAGTTTGGGAAGGTGTTAGGCACCCAAAGCTGCTCGATCCAAAAATCGACCTCCTATGTGATTTTATTTTCCTTAAACTCTATGGTTTTGATTGTTCATGGTCAATGGATGATAACTAGGGCTCATGGGGGATCCTATGCCAAGTTTCTAAATTCTTATAACCTAAGTTCAGCCAAACATGTTCTCAAAATAAATTAACAAAAAAGTAATATACAGTGAACCGAACCAAAGATGGTTCGATGATGAACTGAATCTGAAACGTCCAAGACATCTCAAATTGCCTACGTATTCCAATCCAGGAAATCAAGTCCATAACGTAGTTCAAACAAAATGTGATTAAGGTTTATGGATGTAGTCTATGCCTAAGCTTTCTTAGATTCAATTGTTCAAGTTGAAGTTTATGCGTAATGATGATTGAGATTGAATCTAGAGATAGCCTAAGGTGGATTGAAGTAATATGGATATGGATATGGGTATGATATGGATATGGATATGAATGACCTAAGGATACTAAGATGTGGTACCGTACTTGGAGAGGTCCTCCAAGTTGCCTATGTATTTCAGAGGTCCTGAAAATCAGGTACAATGTAGTTCGTTGTGTGGGTTATGGATGGATGTGGATATCCTAAAGAAGACTAAACTGCGTACAACCCAAGTGGATCAAGGTACGGTTTGGGACCTAAGTGTGTACAGCCTGAGTGAACCACAGTTATGGGTTTGGAATCTATGGGTGTACAATCCTCACAGGTACATATTCGAGAGACCATAAAGACATACAGTTCGAGTGAACCACAGGTATAGATTCGAGTGAACCTAAAGGGTGTACAGTTCGAGTGAACCATAGGTACACATTTGAATGAACCACAAGGGTGTACAATTCTAGTGAACCACAGGTACAGATTTGAGAGAACCTAAAGGGTGTATAGTTCTAGTGAACCACAAGTATAGATTTAAGTGAACCTAAAGGTTGTACAGTTCTAGTGAACCACAAGTACAGATTCGATACGTACAGTCTAAGAGAACCACAAGTACGACTAAGAATAGAAGTTATGAAATCGTGTTTGGGAATCTCTCCAAACTGCCTACGTATCCTAGGATGTTGCCCCAAGAATTATGATCCGCGTAGTTCAGAATGCGGATTCATTCATTGTGTGTATTGTCACACCCCAATTCTGGTCTAACCAAATTAGTGTGAGGACCCGCCAATAAACCAACGGTTTAATCAGGATCTCGTATAGGTCGTACCCACCATATCAAACAACACACACAAACCACGATAATAATTAGAGGTAATAAACAAATAAGTGGAAGTCTTACAGATAATGAACTGAGTGTCTAACAATGATAATAAATAATTCATCCGATTATCTCCAAAAGTTAAGACATAAAAATAATTAATCCGTTACATGTTCTGATAATCAAATATAGCTAAACTAATCGAATATGCACTGCTTGCACTCGCATGAAAAATCATGTGTCTCCTCCGTTAATTCCTAGTCCATCGCCGCTACATGTCCATACATTGACGCATTCATATAATCTTCGACAGTAGGTCCTGCATCATCAACTAAAAATATTCAACGTCGAAGGGGTGAGCATACATCATGGCTCAGTAAGCAAACAAAACAATGCGACAAACATATGCATGCATTCAATTCATATCTTTGGTCTGGTTTTTAAGTTTGCAATGTGCTATAGAAAGGTTTGGTGGCCCCCATACCTCTATACACGAGTGTGTGAATCCGCCCAATGGATCAAACACTATTTCCGTCCCACATGCACCCACCATGGAATAGAGATAGAGCTAAAGTGTTCGAATCAAACACCGCCAATACTTCCCCTGATACCCTACCCATACCAACATGTAAGCCCCTATTGGCAAGGGCTTGCAAACTGGGCTCGCAACTAACCAATCCTAATGCCAAATAGTGTATCCAAGGCCTCACCCCAGCCTCCCTCAATATGTCCATAGAGATAAAGCTAAGGCCCCCCAGCAGAGTCAGAGACCACACAGTCCGAGCCCACCTCCCCTGATGCCCTACAACATAATAGTTCTGCTAAAGTAATGGCGATACGATGATGTTAATGGGCAAGACTTGAGTAGAGATATAGCTAGAGTCTGGTGATGAGGTCACAGACCACAATGCTATGTCCTCCCCCTGATGCTCCACTCGCATCCAACACACCAACCACACACGTACATTCACATGTCTATTTCTAGCATCATCGTCATCATCATGTTATAAATAAACAGAATTAAATATGAATGAACAGTAATAGTAGGAATATTAGATGACATGTGAGATGCACATTACAAGCATATAAGCATAGAATCAATCATGGCATTAGACTCAATAAAAATAAACAGTTTGTTATTAACTAATTAGTTTAGGTCTTGTTCCCTCACCTGTTAGCAATACTCGATTTCCTTCCAAGCCTTGCAATTCTCTTTCAATCAATTTAACAACATAAAAGTTATATGAATTTAAGTTAGGGTTCATATGTAACATGTTACAGTAGTCAAAAATCGAAATAGAACACTAATAAGTGTCTGATTGGTCCTATGGTCTTATACTGTGTCGACCTTTCTACCTACGGTCTATACCCTACGTTCGCATATGGTGCGACCGTAGCTATGACCATATGACTCCTGAATCTTCCCGAATGTCTATGGTCGATCCTCTGATCATGCTAGTCATGTTATGGTCAACCGTAGCTGCGACCTTGGGATTTCTGGTCATAGACTACATACAATTCAAGTTCTTCCTGGGTCAAGTCCTCTGATCTTCAGTTGGGTTTATTCTAAGGTCATCCTATGGCCATCATTAGTAGTTTCTTGTCAACTCTAATCATCAAAACTCACTCCTCATGGTTCTCATTGGGATTTTTTCAAGAAAATCACATGGATCATAATAGGTTAGGTCCATACCATTGCTTGTGATAGAGAGCCAATCTCTTATCAGCAAGATCCTCTCTATAGCCTTTCCTTCTTCTCCTTCTCTTCCTTCTCTTCCCTTCTCTTCCTTCTCTTCCCTTCTCTCTCTTTCTAGGGTTTACTAATCTTTTAAAAGAGTGAAAAAGGGATGAGGGACATCCTTTATATAGAGGAAAACTCTCTCCATATAGAGCCCTCTTTCAATTAGGAAAGAAATCCCTTAATTTAGGAAAGTTTTCAAAACTTAGAGTCTGACCTAGGGTCTTACGGTCGATGGCTACGGTTGTAGAACCCATCGACCATAGGGTCAAAATCATCGACCGTGGGGTAGACCAAAACTCACACTTTATAAACTTAGCGTAAAGCTTCTCTTTTCTTAGTCGCTGCAGAGCGGCTCTTAGATTCATGACATGAGTTTCCTAGTCTTTGGAGTTGACCAATATATCATCAATAAACACAATGACTGACGTATCCAACATATCATGGAATACCCGATTCATGAGTTCCATAAAAGTTGTAGGTGCGTTAGTCAATCCAAAAGACATGACTAAAAAGTCATAATGTCCATATCTTGTTCTGAATGCTGTCTTTGGAATATCACCTTCCTTAATCTTCAGCTGATGGCATCCTGACCGAAGATCAATCTTGGAGAACACCTTGGCACCTTGCAACTGATCGAACAAGTCATCGATCCGAGGCAATGGGTACCGATTCTTGATTGTAAGCTTATTCAATTTACGATAGTCTATACACAGACGAACACTATCGTCCTTCTTCTTCACAAAAAATACTGGCGCTCCCCATGGTGATATGCTGGGTCTGATATAACCCTTATCCAGTAATTCCTGTAACTGTACATTCAGTTCCTTCAGTTCAGTAGGATCCATTCGATAGGGTGCTTTAGATACTGGTGCGGCTCCGAGTATCAGATCTATAACAAACTCTGTCGCTCGTTCAGGTGGTAGTCCTGGTAGTTCCTTAGAAAATACATCTGAAAAGTTACGCACAACATCAATATCTTCCATTCGTGGTACTTCCTACGGGTGGGGCTTCAGGCGACCGGCCGCCTGAATAGAATCAATAAAAATTCCGTCGATTGTAGCATTGCGTTGTAACCAGTGATTGCCTGGGTCGGGTGAGATCAACCACGGATACTAGATACCCAACTCCTCCTTTCTCGAGGCATTTTCTAGCCTTTAATGCAGAGAGGATGAGTTTTTGTTTACGGGGTAGTCTGGTTCCCGCAAAACTGAACTCTGCTCCTTCCTTGTCTTTAAATGTCAGTTTCTTTTCTGCACATAATAGGTTTGCAGAATATCGAGCTAACCAATCCATTCCCAAGATAACGTCAAAGTCTGTCATCTCGAGTTGAATCAAGGTTGCATCCAAAATCTTCTCGCTAATAAGAACTACACATGGTCCATAACCTTTTTAGTTCCACTTTTAATCCCATAGGTGATCGTACAAGTAATTTGTAGTCTAACGATCTGAGGGGTAGATTTAGCTTCTTTCCAAATGACACAGATATAAAAGAATGAGTAGCTCCAGAATCAAAGAGTACTCTAGCGGGTATGCCATTAATAGGTACGATACCTGTGATTTGTTTTAATATAGTCTACATGCTCACACAAGGTAATACACAATGAAAGGTTCAGGTCATACCTGTGACCACATCAGGCGATGCGGCAGCATCCTCAGATGTAACTGCATAAACCTTTCCTTGCTGTAGCTGCTTCCTAGGCTTAGGACACTACCTTGAATAATGTCCCATTTGATTACAATTATAGCATTTTACTCCTTCACTATTTTGCTTCTGTTGAGGTTGGACTATTGGAGTATTCTTGGCTGTAGCATTAAAGCCTTGAGTACGGAAGGGTTTAAATGTCTTTGTGTTCCCTCATTTATAAGAATTTCCATTTGGCCTATTGATACCTCTATTCTGAGCAAAGTAGCTCTCTCTCTGGCTCGATTCTAGCACTCGAGCAATCTGTACGGCTTCATTATAAACTTTCTTTTCTAGCCCCAAAACATGCTCCCGAATGTTTTCCCTAAGTCCCATGACGAACCTTCGGGTTTTAGTATTTTCCTCCTACATGCTAGAGGGAGCAAAGAAAAACCGCACTTCATAACGTTGTTGATATGCATCCACAGTCATCTGTCCCTGATACAAACTCTCTTTCCATAGCATCTCTGAAACTTCTGGGAAAATATTTCTCGAAAAATGCCTCTTTATAGATAGCCCAGGTCAATTGGGCGTGCTTGGTTAACAGATAAGTCCGAGTAGACTTCCATCAGTGGTGTGCATCGCCTTTCAACATAAATGTTGCACACAGTACTTTTTCCTCCTCATTAACAGTCATCATCATAAAAAGAATCCATTTCATCGATCCAGTGATCTGGCCATAAAGGATCTGCTGGCTTGCCATTATATTCCTTAGGCTTCATTTTCAGAAAACACTCGATCAGTCGAGAGTGGTCCAACTAATACTGAGCATAGGCCCCATACATAGGTGGTTGATACTGGTAACTGCCTTGGGCTACCTCAGGCATCTGTACTGGAGCTTGTGCAATTGGCATTTGAGGTGCTTGGGGTACCATCTTGCTGCCCCCTGGTACTGTGCTAGCTTGTCTGGCTGGCATAGGTGTAGTATGTACAGCTAGAAAAACCATTCCCATAGCATCTTGCATATTGGCTTGTACTTGCTGTATTTGCTGCAGCTGTTGTGCTAGGTTCATAACTACTGTAGCCAAATCTGTAGGTGGGGCTAGCAAGTTTGTAGGATTAGCCTGGCCATTAGCTCCTGGTGGTGCCATATTTTGATTCTCTTATCCTTCAGGATTTTCATGGCTATCTTCCTCCACAGGTGGTGGTGGTGGTGGAATTGGGTTACGACCTTGTCTAGTTACTCTACGACCAGTCATTTCCTATTTCCGGTGGTGGTAGTGTCTAAAAAATCATATAACATGTGAGGCAATCATAATATACGTCATTCCCATATCAAAATCCAATTAATCATTGTAAAATTTCAAATATCCAAGTCATTCAGTCAAAATACTGTGTTTTCCATCGTACGGTCGATGGTGGGGTCGCACATGTCCGACTACAGGGTATGCGACCTCACAAAACCCTGTTAGCTCACCGAGAGCCTGGGGTCGATCGTAGGGTCGGTATATGTCCGACCATAGGTTCCAACCACACGAGGTCTGTCAACTCACCGAGAGCCTGGGGTCGATCATGGGGTCGGTCGTGTAGTCGCATATTTAGTCGAATTTTGCGACCGCATGACCCCAAATCAGGTTTTTAAACCCGATTTTTGGAGTCAATTCCCACTTTCTCTTTTTCCTTCAACTCAACTCGCTTCCCCTGAGTTGCTACAGTATCAACTACTTGTGTGTGGTGATTATTTCTTCCATTCATGACTTCCGTTCTTTCCTTTAGGTATGTTCTCTACTGGTCCTCATTTTTAAGCTTTCAAAACTAGGTTTTTCTCCATTTATAGCGTTTTCTTCAAATTAAAATTTTTCTAACCGTAAAATTTTGATTTTTATTAGGGGCTTTTGCTATTGGCCACTCAATGGACGAAAGCCCTCCAGAAAATTTGAGCTTCATCGGTTAGTTTTTGAGAAACTTGAAATTTTCCATTTTTGACCTAATTTTTAGGATTTTTCCAAATTGTTGAAATTTCTTCAAATTCGATCTTCCTAGTTTAAATTTCCAATTGTATGAGCCTTGCAGGATGGTTTGGAACATATGTAAGTCCTCAAGCCCAACTGTTTGGGTGAAAAGTGAGGCTTTTGGCTAAATCATGCCGTTATAATACCAAAATTTTTTAGTTTTGTTCTATAACTCATATCTTGTCTATTTGTCTGTGTCTTTGCAAATAACATGGCTTGCACTGAAGTTCCCAGAGTTCATGATCCTATCCGCTTTCGGTCTAATGAAGCAAAGGCTCAGTATGCTCGTTATGAGCGTAAAAAGGTGGAAGGGGGTCGTTGTATAAACTTGGCTAGTCTAGCCTTATTTAATGTAGAGGGTGCTTTTGGTGACATGGATTGGATCCCCATGATATCGTATGAGGCTTGCACCTGTCCTGCTCTGGTGAAGTAGTTTTATTGCAACCTTCAGGTAGTGGGTAATGCAAATGATACAGACAAGGGTAGGGAGCTCAAAATCACCAGTTATGTGAAAGGGGTGAAAATCTCCTTTAACTGCTAGGAGTTGGCTGATCTCCTGGGTATATCAAACAACGGCCCCTTGATGTACTGTGCACCTAAGGAACCCCAGTTCCTATCTTTGATGATGCGTGCAGAGATTGATCGCTAGCTTCTTAGAGGTGATCGCGGGGAGATGAAGGCAATCAACCTATGGCCGGAACCTCGGGTGTAATGCAAGATTATTTAGCACAACCTAATTCCACAGAGTGAGCATTATGAGAGGATTTCCCAGTTGACCCAGTATCTCCTATACTGCATCTACACTAGGCAACCAGTCTGCCTTCCGTACATTATCATCAGGACGATGATCCGTGCTACGATGCCTGGTCAGATAGGCAACCTGCCCTATGGGCGTTTGATCACTACCTTACTCACTCGCCTACATGTCGACTTAGTGGGTGAAAGGATTCATGAGTACACCTTCTCGTCTGACCTTGACTGGGAGGCCATCTGCAAGATGGGGATGCGAGATGCGCAGGTCAGTGATGAGGAGAGGAACGCTATGGTGCGTCTCCGCACTCGGGACGAGATAGCAAACGCTGAGGCAACAGCAGCAACAGCAGTAGGAGTCCATGGGGGTGATGCTGAGGATGATGATTGTATGTACATGGATGTGGACGCCATACCTCCTCCATCACCATTGCATTCCACTGGAGCTGGCCCTTCTTGGGTTCCTCCTCACTCAGCTGGTCCTTCGCACCTACCACCAGATGACGTGATGGGGTTGCTGCGTGAGATTAGGGAGGCCCAGCGCGCGTCTGATCAGCGGATGGCCGAGCTGGCAGCTAGTCTCCAGGTGACCCAGACTCCGGTAGCCTGGCTTACGAGGGTGTATGCTGAGGACTATGACCGAGATCATGAGGCACCTCCTCCTCTAGCACCTCTAGCTCCATGATGCATTCTTTTTGCTTTTTCCTTGTACTACAGAGTAACTGTCCAGATTGTGGACCGTACTCTGATTTGGATATATGTATATATATTGTTTTTATTCGATGTGTATATGAAACTTGTTTCTCCTTTTATATATGCATTATTCTCTTTCTTAATTTTTGTCTCATACAACACAGGTGCTTATAGTGTGTTTCTATTAAAGCTTTTAAATTTTATCCTAACTCAGTTCATAAACTTTTGTGAAAATATGCAGGTTTAAAAGACAGGGCCCGAGAGCTCTGATACCAAGTTCTCACACCCCAATTCTATACCAACCAGAATGGTGTGATGAACTGTATATGATCCAACGGTTCAACCAGGATCTCGAATAGGCTGTGTCCTTTTTGCTTAAACCATACACATCACAACCATAATCAGAGTAAATAAACAATAGCGGAAGTTTTTAATATTAATGAACTGAGAATCTAACAGTGATAACATAAATAAGTTATCTAATTATTTCCAAATGACTAAGACATAAAATCAAATAAATTAAATTAACAATTACATCTTCTTAATAATCCAACAAATAAGCCTAATCAAAGACGCATGAGTTGCACTTGCACGACGAATCATGCGACTCCATCATAGCTTCTGCATCCATCGTCGTAACATACCCGTACATTGGAGCATTCATATAATCTTCTACAGTAGTACCTGCATCATCAACTAAAAGTATTCAACGTCGAAATGGTGAGCACACATCATGGCTCAGTGAGCAAACAAAACAACGCAACAAACATATGCATGCATTTAATTCATAACTTTGGTCTGGTTCATAAGTTTGCAATGTGCAATAGAAAGGATAGGTGGCCACCGCACCTCTATACACGAGTGTGTGAAACCACCCAATGGATCAAACACCATTGCCATCCCACATACACCCATCATGGAATAGAGATAGAGCTAAAGTGCCCAGATCAAACACCGCATGACACTTCCCCTGATGCCCTATCCATACCAACACGTAAGCCCCTATTGGCGAGGGCTTGCAAACTGGGCTCACAAATAACTAATCCTAATGTCAAACAGTGTATCCAAGGCCTCACCCCAGCATCCCTCAATACATCCATAGAGATAGAGCTAAGGACCCCCCGACAGAGTCAGAGACAACACGGTCCGAGACCACCTCCCCTGATGCCCTACGGCGTAATAGCTCTACTAAGGTAATGGCGATAAGAAGATGTTAGTGGACAAGACTTGAGTAGAGATAGAGCTAAAGTCTGGTGACCAGGATGAACCACAGTGTCACATCCTCCCCCTGATGCCCCACTTGTATCAAGCACACTAATCACACACAAGCATTCATATGCCTATTTCTAGCATCATCATCATCATCATGTTATAAATAAACGGAATTAAATATGCATGAACAGTAATAATAGGAATATTGGATGACATGTGAAATGCATAATACATGCATATAGGGAATCATTCATGGCATTGGACTCAATAAATAGAAACAGTTTATTATTAGCCAATTAGTTTAGGTCTTGTTCCCTCACCTTTGATTAATAGTAGATCCTCATTCAAGCTTTGTAATTCACTCTTAGACCACTTGGAAACCTAACAAATTTTTAGATTTTAAATTAGAATTAATTTCCAGCAATTTAGACTAACAGAAACTGAGGGGTCGCAGGTGTGGCAGCACCTGTGGTCTCAGTTTCTGCGACCACAAGAAGTGGGGTCACCCTGTGGGGTCACAGGGTGGGGTCGGACATACTCCGACCACACGTGCGACCACACCCTCCCTAGAAACTTCCCGAGGGCATGTGGTCGGACATGTGTGTCTTGTGGGGTCAGACATCATGCGACCTCACGTGCGACCACACGTGTTATGATCGACCTTTCACTCTTAATTTCATTCCTTCATGTTTAAATCCTTTGGCCTATCATCATGGTCCTTCCTATAATTATTTTATGGCTCAAAACTATTATTTTATACACCATCCATTGTCCACATAATTTTCTCCATGGATTCTCTTCGAATTTGTCCATGGATGGATGATTTGGGTTTCTCCTAAATCCTATCTTCTTCATGAACTATTCTAGGCTCTCAATTTAACATGGGGAATATGTTCATACCTTAAGCTTGCTGAAGATTTAGAGTTTTCTCTGAATTTTCCTCCTCCTTAGTCTTCCTCTTCAATTCTCCTTCTCTTTCTTCTCTTCTCTTTCTCTCACTTTCAATTAGAGTTCTAAAAGGGTGAAAGAGGCTAAGGGACGTCCTATTTATAGAGGAAAACCCTCCATAATATGCCCCAATGAGTTTAGGAAAGTACCCCTTCGGATTAGGAAGGTTTCCTAAATTCGGTTTCTGACTGGGTTCCGTGGGGTCGGTGGTGGGGTCGTAGAATCCGTCGACCACACCTTTTAAAATGTCTGACCACACGACCTAAATTCGTGTGGTTGGACTCTTTTGAGGTGTGGTTGGTCACAGCTGTTTAGACATGCGACCACACGCTCATAATTGACTGTTTTTTGGTTGATTCCATACCTGGTCTTGTGGTTTCTTTATGCACTTGGTCCACTTGGCTCGACCATGATAGGTAGACCTGGTACAAGGTGATAAGACCGGTTAGATCGATACAGGTCTTACACATACAGCTTAGCTAACCTCTCTAGTGTATACTGAGGTCGTATAGCTAAGGGTGTCAACGGGCCGGTCCGGGCCGATTTTGGTCCGAGCTAAATCGGTGTCAGGTTTTATAAGCCCAGCCCAAAACATGTCCATTAAGAGTTCGGGTTGGGTTGGGCTGTGCTGGACACAATAACTATCGGGCTGGTCCGATGTCGGTTTGTTATCGGGCTGGGCTTATTGAGGAGATTTCGGGCTGGTTCGGTCCGGACCGGGCTTATCAAGCTTATCAGGCCTATTTTATATGTAAGATATATAGCCTATTTTTTTATTTCAATCTATAAAATTAGCATAATTCCTTCTATATGCATGTAATTCAGTAAATTGTAACAATTAACATACTCTTTTCAACTATAGATTCATATAATCTTTCGGATCAAGAAGTGAACTATAACAGTGTAATAAAATCCATCAAAATTTAAAACCATTAAAATTAAGAAACTGGGCCCGGATGGACCTTACTGGTGTTCGGGTTAGGTATTATTGGTTCGGACTAGTTCGGGCTTCTTAACGGGCTGGTCCGATCTGGTTTCGATTTTGGCTGAAATGGTGTCGGGCTTTACAAGCTGAGACCCAAACCTGTCCATTAAGGTTCGGTCTGGGCTGGGTTCGGGTTATATCGAGCCGGATCAGTCCATGCTACTGGGCTGGGCCCATTTTTGACACCCTTACATATAGCTATGAAACGAGTTGTCATAGACAAACGATCTACAATCACCCAGACCGCGTCAACTATTCGGGGAGTCAATGATAACCCGATAACGAAGTCCATAGTGATGCAGTCCCATTTCCATGTCGATTCTAGCAGTGGCTGCAACAATCCTGCAGGTCTTTGCCTTTTAGCCTTTACCTGCTGACAATTCAGGCATTGGGACATAAATTTAGCTACATCCGCTTTCATTCCTCTCCACTAATATAGTTCTTTAGATCATGATACATCTTTGTACTTCCAAGATGTACCGAATAAACGGTGGTGTAGGCTTCCTTTATTAGTCTGTATCTAATATCCAAGTCCTTATTTTCAGGAATATATACTCTCCCTTTGTATCTTATTACTTTCTCAGAATCCAAAGTGAAGTCAGGGTTAGTCCTACCTTTTTCAAGGTCTTCTTGCACCGTACTCAGATAAGGGTTTGATTGAATAATTGATTTCACTTTATCTAATAGATCAGGTACAAACTTCAATGTAACAAACATGTTTGAGAATAGATGAGTAAATCCTTGGTCAGTTGATTCATTTGGAATATTAATCACGAACTGCTCTTTACCGTAACTAAATACTCTTCTTGTGACACACATTGAAGCATTTATATTGGCTTCTTCCATAGACTTTGTCATTGCCTTTCTGCTTAGTGCATTAGCAACTACATTAGCTTTTCCTAGATGATACTGGATATCACAATCATAATCCTTCAGTAATTCCAGCCATCTTCTCTGTCTCATGCTCAACTCTTTCCGATTAAAAAGGTGTTTGAAACTCTTATGATCTGATTAAATCTGAAATTTCTCTCCATACAAATAATATCTCCATATCTTGACAGCATATACCACCGTTGCTAATTCCAAGTCATGAGTGGGATAGTTCTTCTCATGTGTCTTCAGTTGTTCTCCTTGCATAAGCACACATCCCAAACCTAACCCAGACACATCGGTGTACAAGGTAAATGGTTGTCCTAGGATCGAAATAGTCAAGATGGGAGCTGATATCAATTTAACCTTCAATGTTTGAAAGTACTCTTCATAGTTGTCTATCCAAACAAACTTTTCTCCTTTCTTAATCAGACTGGTGAGAGGTACAGTGATTCTAGAGTAATCTTCCACAAATCGTCGATAGTACCCAGCTAAACCTAAGAAACTTCTAATCTCTACAACATTCTTGGGTGCTTCCCATTTTACAATGGTTTCAATCTTGCTAAGATCCACTTTAATTCCTTCAGCTGATACAACATGACCTAAGAAAGCAACTTCATTCAGCCAGAACTCACACTTAGAAAATTTTGCATAAAGCTTCTCTATTCTTAGTGGCTGCAAAGCAACTCATAGATTTGTGATATGAGTTTCTTTGTCCTTGGAGTAGACTAGTATGTCATCAATAAATACAATGACTGACGTATCCAACATATCATGGAATACCCGATTCAAGAGTTCCATAAAAGTTGTGGGTTCATTTGTCAATCCAAAAGACATGACTAAAAATTCATAATGTTCATATCTGGTTCTGAATGCTGTCTTTGGAATATCACCTTCCTTGATCTTCAACTAACGATATCCCGATCGAAGTTCAATTTTGGAGAACACTTTGGCACCTTGCAACTGATCAAACAAGTCATCGATCCGAGGCAACGGATATCGATTCTTGATTGTAAGCTTATTCAATTCTTGATAATCTATACACAGTCGAACCCTACCGTCCTTCTTTTTTACGAACAATACTAGCGCTCCCCATGGTGATATGCTGGGTCTAACCCTTGTCCAGTAATTCCTGTAACTATACCTTCAGTTCCTTCAGTTCAGTAGGAGCCATTCGATAGGGTGCTTTCGATACTGGTGCGACTCTGGGTATAAGATCTATAACAAACTCTGTCGCTCGGTTAGGTGATAGTCCTGGTAGTTCCTCAGGAAATAAATCTGAAAATTCACGCACAACTTCAATATCCTCCATGCGTGGTGCTTCCTTGGTGAGGTCGACCACGGATACTAAATACCCAATTCCTCCTTTCTCGAGGCATTTTCTAGCCTTTAATGTAGAGAGAATGAGTTTTCATTTACGGGGAAGTTTGGTTCCCGCAAATCTAAACTCTACTCCTTCCTTGTCTTTAAATGTCAGTTTCTTTTCCGCACATAACAGGTTTGCAGAGTGTCGAGCTAACCAATCCATTCCCAAGATAACATCAAAGTCTGCCATCTCGAGTTGGATTAAGGTTGCCTCCAAAATCTTCTCGCCGGTAAGAACTGGACATGGTCCATAACCTTTGTCTAGTTCCACTTCTAATCCCATAGGTGATCGTACAAGCAGTTTGCAGTCTAAAGGTCTAAGGGGTAGATTTAACTTTTTTACAAATGACCCAGATATAAAAGAATGAGTAGCTCCAGAGTCAAAGAGTACTCTAGCGGGTAAGCCATTAATTGATATGATACCTGTGATTTTCTTCTTATATTAATCTATATGCTCACACAAGGTAGTACCAAACTATTGGTTCAGGTCATACTTGTGACCACATCAGGCGATGCGGTAGCATCCTCAGAAGTAACTGCATAAATAATTCCTTGTTGTAGCTGCTTCCTTGGCTTAGGACACTCTCTTGAATAATGTCCTACTTGATCGCAATTGAAGCATTTGACTCCAGCATTACTTTGCTTCTGTTGAGGTTGGGCTGTCAGAGTAGTCTTGGCTACAGTATTGAAGCCTTGAGTACGGAAGGGTTTAAATGTCTTTGAGTTCCCTCCGTTTTATGACTTTCCATTGGGCCTCTTTATACCTCTGTTCTTAGCAAAATAACTTTCCCTCTGGCTCGATTCCAATACTCATGCAATCTATACTGCTTCATTATACATTTTCTTTTCTAATCCCAATACATGCTCACAGATGCTTCCCCTCAGTCCCATAATGAACCTTCGGGTTTTGGTATTTACCTCCTGCATGCTAGAGGGAGCAAAGAAAAATAGTTCTTCATAATGTTGTTGACATGCGTCTACAGTCATCTGTCCCTGATACAGACTCAGAAACTCCTTTTCCATTTGATCTCTGAAACTCCTGAGAAAATACTTATCATAGAAAGCTTTTTTATAGATAGGCCAGGTCAGTTGGGTATGCTTTGTTAACAGATAACTTTTAGTTGATTTCCACCAGTGGTGTGCGTCACCTTTCAACATAAATGTGGCACATAATACCTTCTCTTTTTTATTTACAGTCATCATCATAAAGTTTCTTTCCATTTCGTCGATTCAGTGAGCTGGCCACAAAGGATCCAAAGGCTTACCTACGAATTCCTTCAGCCTCATCATCAAGAAACGCTCGATCAGTCTGGAGTGATCAAGCTGATACTGTGCATATGACCCATACATAGGTGGTTGGTACTGATAATTACCTTGGTTATACCCGCCTTGCGGTGCTTCTGAGTTTTACACTTGGCCTTGTACTGCTAGTGTTTCGGTGCTTGGGGTACAGTGTTGCTACCACCAGGTGCCATACTAGCTTGTCCTACAGGTACAGATGTTGTGTTTGCAACTAGGAAAGCAATTCCCATAGCAGCTTACATGTTGGCTTGCATTTGCTGTATATGCTGCATTTGCTGTGCCAAATTCATCACCACAGTAGCCAAATCTGTAGGTGGTGCAGGTAAGTTGGTTGGGTTGGCCTGGGTGTGAACATTCTGAGGTGCAGCATTCTGAGCTCCAATATTTTCTTCCTACCATTGCTGACCTTCATTGTCATTGGTCTCCATAGGTGGTAGAGATAGGTTTGCATTCTGTCTCCTTCTACTTACCCTATGCCTAGCCATTTAAACTCTTGGTTGATGTGTTATTGGCAAAGCTACACATGTGAGACAAAATAGAGTGGTGGTATTGGGCTAGTCTCACAATGGAAGGTGAGAGAAGAACAAAATCAATAGGCAAAAGTTTGAACATAATCAAAATGCAGACAACAATCAGTTATACGGTCGATGGCCTATCCCAATCAGTTTTAAAACCTGTTTTTGAGATTTTTCCGTCCCATTCTCCTTTCCTTTCCTACGGTCACAACTCAACTCACCACCATGAAGTTGCTACAGTGTCAACCGTACTAATTTGGTGGTTCTTTCATAAATCCACAATCTTCATTCCATTCCTCGAGGTATGTTCTCTACTCTTTCTCCTTTCTAAGCTTTCATACCTAGGTTTTGCTCCATTTATAGGGTTTTCTTCAAATTAATATTTTTCTGACAGTAAAATGATTTTTATTGGGGGCTTTTGCTATTGGCTACCCAATGGATGAAAGCCCTCAAGAAAATTCGAGTTTCATCGGTTAGTTTAGTAGAAACTTGAAAATTCTGATTTTTAACCTAAATTTTGGGGTTTTTCCCAATTATCAAAATTTCTTCAAATTCAACCCACCTAGTTGAAATTTTCCATTGAATATGCCTTGCAGGATGGTTTGGGACCTATGTAAGTCCTCCTGCCCAAAGTTTGGGTGAAAAGTGAGGCTTTTTCCCATTCTACATCGTTATGCTATCAAATTTTCAAATTTAACTAACTTGTTTTTCTTATTTTCGTCTCTTGCAATTATCATGGTTCGCACTAAGGTTCCTTGAGTTCATGACCCACGTCGCTTCAGGTCCATGGAAGTAGAAACACAATACCCATGGTTTAATCGAAAGAAGGTGGAATGGAGTAGATGTGTTAACTTAGCCCATTTAGCCTTGTTTGATGTGGAAAGGGCATTTGGTGATATGGGCTGGCTTTCAGTGATTCTGTACAAAGCTTGCACTTCCCGGACATGGTCAAGCAGTTCTACTATCATCTACAGGTAGAGGGTGACTTAAAGGATGTGGACAGGGGTAGAGAGCTTTGGATCACCAACTAGGTGAAAGGGGTTTCGATCTCTTTCAACTGTCAGGAGTTGGCTAATCTCCTAGACATCTCAAATGATAGTCAGTTGGTTTACAGTGGACCCAGGGAGCCACAATTTCTGTCTATCCAGGTGCGTGCAAAAATAGATAACCAAATTCTTCGGGACGACCGCTAGGAGATGAAAGCAGTCAACCTGCATCCAGAGGCATGGGTCTACTGTAAGATTATCCAGCATAATTTTATTCCCTAAGGCGGACACTACGAGATGGTCTCATAGTTGACTTAGTACCTGTTGTATTGTATCTGTACTATGCAGCCTGTCTACCTCTCATATATTATTCTTCGGACTATGCACAGAGCTACGTTGCCTGACTCGAGAGGTAATTTACCCTATGGGTGGCTGATCTCCACCTTACTTGCTCGTCTACAGGTAGAACTAGTGGATGAGAGGATCTTTGAGGACACCTTCTCAGCTGACCTTGATTGGGAGGCCATCAGCAGGATGGACATGAGAGAGATACAGGTCAGTGATGACGAGAGGATTGCTATGAGATGTCCTCTCAATCGGGTAGCAGCAGTAAATGCAAAGGTAGCAGTAGCAGCAGCAGAGGCACATGAGAGTGATGATGAGGAGGACGATGATTGGATGTTCATGGATGTGGATGCCATCCCTCCTCCATCACCACAGCATTCTATTGGAGCTGGCCCTTCTCAGGCTTCACATTCAGCTGGCCCATCACGCCCACTACTAGATGACATGATGGGGCTACTACGTGAGATTCGAGAGGCTCAGCGCGTGACTGATTGGAGAGTAGGAGAGCTTCTAGATGCCCAGCGCTCTACAAACTAGCGGGTAGCGGATCTGAGAGCTAGTCTCCGAGCAACTCATACTCAGGTGGCCTAGCTCGCGAGAGTGTATGCTGAGGACTATGATAGAGACTGTAAGGCACCTCCTCCTCCAGCACCTCCAGCTCCATTATATCATTTATTTTTTTTTCCTTTTTATAATACAGAGTAACTGTCCAGATTATGGATTGTACTCTGATTTGGAAGTACATTTGTTATATATATATATATATATATATATATATATATATATATATATATATATATATATATATATATATATATATTTATATATATATATATATATATATTGTTTTCTCCTTCACATAGATGCATTATTCTCTTTTTAGTTTATGTCTCAAACAACACAGGTGTTTATGGTGCATTCTTATTATAGTTTTTAATTTTTATCCTAACTCAGTTCATGACTCACATGGAAGTAGTTAGGTCAATGGATAGAACCCGTGAGAGCTCTGATACCAAGTTGTCACACCCCAATTCTGGTCTAATCAGATTAGTGTGATGAACCGCCAATAAACCAATGATTTAACCAGGATCTCATATAGGTCGTACCCACCATATCAAACCACACACACATTCCATGATAATAATCAGAGGTAATAAACAAATAAATGGAAGTCTTACAGACAATGAACTTAGTGTCTAACAATGATAATAAGTAATTAATCTGATTATCTCCAAAACCCAAGGCATAAAAATAATTAATCCATTACATGTTTCAATAATCAAATATAGCTAAACTAATCGAATATGCACTGGTTGCACTCGCATGAAGAATCATGCGTCTCCTCCGTTAATTTTCCGTACATCGTCGCTACATGTTCATACGTCGGCGCATTCATATAAGCTTCAACAGTAGGTCCTACATCATCAACTAAAAATATTCGACGTCGAAAGGGTGAGCACTCATCATGGCTCAGTAAGCAAACAAAACAATGCGACAAACATATGCATGTATTCAATTTATATCTTTGGTCTGGTTTTTAAGTTTGCAATGTGCTATAAAAAGGATTGGTGGGTGGCCCCTGCACCTCTGTACACGAGTGTGTGAATCCACCTAATGGATCAAACACCATTGTCGTCTCATATGCACCCACCATGGAATAGAGATAAAGCTAAAGTGTCTGGATCAAACACTGCCAATACTTCCCCTGATGCCCTACCCATACCAACACGTAAGCCCCTATTGGCGAGGGCTCGCAAACTAGGCTCGCAACTAACCAATCCTAATGCCAATCAGTGTATCCAAGGCCTCACCCCAGCATCCCTCAATAAGTCCATAGAGATAGAGCTAAGGCCCCCCGGTAGAGTCAGAGACCACACGGTCTGAGACCACCTCCCCTGATGCCCTACGACATAATAGTTCTGCTAAGGTAATGGTGATACGACAATGTTAGTGGGCAAGACTTGAGTAGGGATATAGCTAGAGTCTGGTGATGAGGTCAAAGACCACCATGCCACGTCCTCCCCCTGATGCTCCACTCGCATCCAACACCCCAACCACACACATGCATTCACATGCCTATTCCTAGCATCATTATCATCATCATGTTATAAATAAACAGAATTAAATATGCATGAATAGTAATAGCATGAATATTGGATGACATGTGAAATGCACATTACAAGCATACAAGCATAGAATCAATCATGGCATTGGACTCAATAAAAATAAACAGTTTGTTATTAACCAATTAGTTCAGGTCTTGTTCCCTCACCTGTTAGCAATACTCGATCTCCTTCCAAGTCTTGCAATTCTCTTTCAATCAATTTAACAACCTAAAAGTTATATGAATTTAAGTTAGGGTTCACATGTAACATGTTACAGTAGTCAAAAATCAAAACAGAGCATTGATAGGTGTCTGATAGGTCCTATGGTTTCATACTGTGTCGACCTTACTGCCTACGGTTGATACCCTACAGTCGCATATGGTGCGACCGTAGCTGCGACCATATGATTCCTGAATCTTCCCGAATATCTATGGTCGATCCTCTGATCAGGCTGGTCATGCTATGGTCGACCGTAGCTATGACCTTGAGATTTCTGGTCACAGACTACATGCAATTCGAGTTCTTCCTAGGTCAAGTCCTCTGATCTTCAATTGGGTTTATTCTAAGGTCATCATATGGTCATCATTAGTAGTTTCTTATCAACCCTAATCATCAAAACTCACTCCTTATGGTTCTCCTTGGTATTTTCTCAAGGAAATCACATTAGTCTTATTCCATTGAGTTTATATCTCCAGGGATTAGGTTCATACATTTGCCTGTGATAGAGAGCCAACCTCTTCTCAGCAAGATCCTCTCCTTAGCCTTTTCTTCTTCTCCTTCTCTTCCTTCTCTTCCTTCTCCTCCCTTCTCTCTCTCTAGGGTTTACTAATGTTCTAAAAGAGTGAAAAAGGGCTGAGGGACGTTCTTCATATAGAGAAAAACTCTCCATATAGAGTCCTCTTTCAATTGAGAAAGAAATCCCTTAATTTAGGAAAGTTTCCAAAACTCACAGTCTAACCTGGGGTCTCACGATCGATGGCTATGGTCGTAGAACCT
This sequence comes from Protea cynaroides, assembly GCA_028583415.1. Lineage (NCBI taxonomy): Eukaryota > Viridiplantae > Streptophyta > Magnoliopsida > Proteales > Proteaceae > Protea > Protea cynaroides. The sequence continues at coordinate 95,176,727 of CM053269.1, forward strand.
GTCGATCGTAAGGTCAAAATCATCAACCATGGGGTTCTGGTTTTGTGATCTTCATTCTTACCATATGATCGACCATGCCTACCTAGGTATCCAACCATATGCATACAGTTTTGGGTGTTGAGTCAATTTTTATACCTGGTTTGTGATCCATCTTCACATGCTTGGTCCACTTGGTCCAGGAATGATGGGAAGACCTGGCACGACACAGTTAAACTGGTGGGTTAGTGGAGTGCGGGTCTTACATGTATATTCTTTCAAGAACATGGTGTGCAACCGTGTTTGGAAATTTCATCAAACTGCCTACGTATCTTAGGGTGCTGCCCTAAGAATCAGGATCCGTGTAGTTCGAAATGCGGATTCATTCATTGATGTGTATATTCTTTCAATATCAGGGTGTGGAACCTAAATGCTCTATGGTTCGATTCACATCACACCTATCTAGTTTTCTGTATACTAGAGGAAAATGAGATGAGGGGTAGGGATCGTCCTAAGCTACCCTTGACCTAAAACCCTAATTTGGCATGTATTGGGTTAGGCTTTCTGATTCTTGATTAAGATTTATCATTTTCATTCTTACTCTTCCCGTGAATGTGGGTACCTACATGCACATCCCCACACCTAATATGTCATTTAGGTGTACAGATATGGTAGTTCGACAAGGGTGTTGGAGAAATTAAGTTATTGTCAATAATAAATATCATTCAAATATAGCAAGTAACAGCATATATCATCTCAAATATAGCAATAAATCATGTGAATCAATATAATAGCAAGCATGTGAAAGCATTGATCAAACATCGATCATCAACAATGTGACAAAGATCATATTCGATCGACTACTCAGATTTTATGTAATCGATCATCATCAATGTGATCAAGATCATATTTGATCAATGGTTTAGATTCAATTAAAACATTCATGAGGTCAATCCGACCGTTCAAATTCAATTAAATCACTCAAAAAGATAATCTATCCATTCAAATCAATCATCAAGACAATCCAATGGTCCAGATTCATTTATATCACTTATGATGTCAATCCAATGGTTCAGATTCAAATGAGATGCTCATTATCAAGATCTAATGGTCTGAAATTCTTATAAAATACAATATGACAGAAATCTAACGTTTTAAATCATGCCTACAAGGTCAAACTATGAAAACTGGTCAGATGGATTTTCAAATTCGAACTAGCCATGGGAAAATAATCATAAGATATTTATTAATCATGAAAAAAATTATTTGTTAACTTGGTTGTCTTCCAGACTCATGTGGCTACCTTTTCCTTCAAAGAAGTGATGTCTAAAAAAATCTCTACAGGACACTTATGCATGGATTTTTATGATTTTTATTGTAATCAATAGATTCTGTGGACCTTTGCCAAAACATGCATATGGGGCTTCATACATATTCAAATTAAGCTCAAATACATCCTTTGAAAGAGGACTTAGTGACCTAGATTTTGTCTCAAGAAGGAAAATCCTAACAGGGAACCAAAGTGGGTCGAATATGCACCACTAGTGCAGGCATGTGCACAGGTCAAATCTGTTCCAGATTCTAACCAGCTGCACCATAAATTCGATATAAAATCAAGCACTTAGTGAAAATAGAATTCAGGTATATGGTCATGTAGCTAAATGATAGATCTAACACTTCATTAAAAATAACATGCAAACAAAAAGATCCTCAAGGATCAAACATCACAGCTCAGTCATATAATTTAGTGTGTTTTAACTGACTCTAAAATAGACCATGGTGCACTTCAAAAATCATATGAAATCCATAAAAAATCAAAAAAATCCGAATCCAATGCCAAATTTTTCATGACTTTATATCTATCACTTTTTCTGATGGAAGGATTATCAAATTATGGCCAAAAATTCTATTTTTTTTGCTTTTTCGATGAGGGTTTACACTGTACCCGAGAAGGATAGTAGCATCACAGGGGATTTTTTATCTCAACTTTCTCAACTCCAAACAAATCAAAATTTGTAGAGAAACTTTTTAACATATGTATGAGTATCTCATAAAATTGTGGACTCGAAATTCATCAAAAATCTATATGAGATGCATGTCCCAAAATCGGATTCCAGATCTGGAATTTCCAGATCTGAAATCCACCTTGTAAAAAAATATTAAAATATTCAAAAATCATCATATAACATTCAATTTTTCTCCATTGAGTACTTTAAATATATCCTAATGCATAAAAAATATCAAACATGGGCATTACAGCATCCACATGCACGCAATATAATATCTCTGATCATGATTTATCAAAAATAGACATATTCAAGCAATTTTCGACATGTTAGCATCATGGAATCATAACAAAACAAAATTTTTGGTTACAGCAATGGGTAAGGGGCCATGAATTGTAGGTATGTATTAGAAATAATAATGGAGAATGGACTTTCCTCTTTGCAGAGAGTTCTCTCCCTCTTAGCTTCTCCTTCTTCCTTCTCTTCTTCTCTTTTCCTTTTTCTTCCTCTTCTTTGGCTTCTCCCTTTCTTCGTCTCTATTTCTTCTTCTCTTCTTCTATTTTCTTAGACTCTCTCTCCTTTTTCAGCCCTTTTAGATTTCCTTCTTTCTTCTTTTTTTTTCCTTCCTTTTCTCTTTTCTTTCTCTTTTTTTTTCTTTCCTTTTTTTTTTCTTTTCCTTTTCTCCACTCACGTTCTCCCCTCTTTCCTTTTTTTTTTCTTTTCATTTTCTCCACTCACATTCTCCCCTATTTTCGTTTTTTTCTTTTCTTTTTTTTTTTCTTCTTTTTTTTCTTTTTTCTTCTTTCCTTATTTTTTTCCTAGAGTCAGTCTCTTTTTTTTTATTTCGGCTCTTTTTTTTTTTTTAATTTCTGCTGCCAATTCTTTGCACCTTTTGGCCTCTTTATTAATGTATATAATATACATATATTAATATAATATTATACATATTAAAATAATATATGATAATATATATAATACCCATAACGTATATGCGCATGAATTTAAGATATTTGGTCCGAACTGGTCTGGACTGACTTGGGTTAGACTAAGTTAGGTTGGACTGAGTTAAACCGATATGGATTGAGCTGGGTTGGGCAAAGATTAGTTTTTCTCCCTTTACCATTTCATAAATCATTTCCGCCGTCATTCCACATGGAATTTTTTGACAGTCTTTATCCTAAATTTTCTTATGTTTACTTTGTAGGGCACTAAAAATGAGGAATACTGGAGCTTGAATCACCTTATTTGGATGTAAAATGGTCAACTTATGAATTTCTGAAGTTTAAATAGTCAATTTACGATAATTCGGCTAGCAACTCTGCATGGGATGCCTCGGAGACCTCTGTCTCAAATCCTTCATGTCCACTTTGTAGAGCACTAAAAATGAGAAATACTGGAGTTTGAATAACCTCATTTGGAGGTAAAATGACCAACTTATGAATTTCTGAAGTTTAAATAGGCCAATTTACAATAATTCGACTAGCAACTCTGCTTGGGATGTCTCGGAGATCTCTGTCACAAATCATTCATGTTCACTTTATAGAACACTAAAAATGAAACATATTGAGACTTGAATCACCTCATTTGGACATCGATAAATAAAATTATGAGGAATTGAAGTTTAAGCGGGCATGTCGGCTTGTGCTCAGCATGGGATCCTTCGGAGACCTCTATCCCAAATTCTCCATGTCCAGTTTGTAGAGCACTAAAAATGAAACATATTGGAGTTTGAATCACCTCATTTGGACGTAAGATAATAAAATTATGAGGAATTGAAGTTTAAGCGGACATATCGGCTTGCAGCTTTGCATGGGATCCCTCGGAGACCTCTGCTGCAGATTTTTCACGTTCACTTTGTAGAACACCAAAAATAAGGAATAATGACACTGGAATCACTTTATTTGGACTTCAGATAAGCGAGATATGAGGAGATGAAGTTTAAATAATTAAACTTACGATAATTTGCATGCAAGCCCCTGGATATTATTAATCTTTAGAAAATACCCTTATTCTTATTCCCAAACTAAAATTGTCATATCTTCTTCATTTGACATCAGAATTGAGTGATTCTGGTCTCATTTCGAAGGTATTTCCATGACCTACACATCCATGTAGGTTGCAACCCATTTCCTTACTATGGGGCCTATCGAAAACCACCTCAAAGTCACAGTTGAGATCTAAACATTGCATTGAGATCTACTAACTTGCCATATGTATCCACCTAGGCTCCTAGACAATAGGGACCATCTCAGTTATTCTCAAAACATTATAAAGAGCATGCCGGGACTGATCAACTATCATTCTTGAGAGAGTTTCACTCGTCTCTCCTGTATTTTCTAAATTTTTTCTTACTTCTCCCACTTTGATGTCTATTTTCCAATAAGACTTTGCTCAATTAGGGATGGCAAAAATGGGGTGCTTACAATAGGATAAAATATATCTCTATCTATATAGAATTGGAACTAATCACCATCGAAAATCAGTTGATGGATTCAAACATTGTGAATCATGTTAAGAAGAATCTGTAAATAAAGGTGTGGGTAGAAACTAGGGTTTACAATGAAAGACCCAGTTCCAACATGTTGGTTAAGCCTAGACAAAGTAGGATAAACTCTAGAATGAGTGGAGAGAACGACTCCAAGGAAAAATATAAACGGAAGGCCAACTGGGCACTGTTCGGTGTGTTCTCCAGAGGGGCATTAGGTCACATCAAAGAGTTATCCGATGGAACAAAGTACTAGACCGGTGACAGGTTCGGATACTCTCAGGAAGTCTCTCAAGGTTGTTCGAATTGATGTCCGATCAGACTATATGCCACACTGGACACCCGACTAGGCAATGTCCAGAGTGATTGTTTGCCAGTACGGACAGTGAATCCGAAGAAGGAAAATTTAACAGAATTAAACCTAACCAAATCCTATTAATTGTCTTGGACTCATAGTCAAGCAAAACTGATTCAAGGGTCTCAAAGAGAGTTAAATGTCACTCAAAGGATGAGGGACAAGACCCCAAAATAATTAATTAATAACAAACTTGTCACACCCCAATTCCGCACTATTCAGAATGGTGTGATGAACCGCTAATAAACCAACGGTTCAACCAGGATCTCGAATAGGCTGTGTCCATTTTCTTAAACCATACACATCCACAACCAAAAATCAGAATAAATACACGATAGCTGAAGTCTTTAATATTAAATGAACTGAGAGTCTAACTGTGATAAAGTAAATAAATTATCCAATTATCTCCCAAAAGGACTAAGACATAAATTAAAATAATTAAATCAATTACATTGTCTATATAACTTAAACAAAATCAAATAAAAAACACAGGAGTTGCACTCGCATGATAAATCATGCGACTCCATCATCACTTCTGCCTCCATTGCCGCCGCAAGCCCGTATATTGGAGCATTCATATAATCTTCCACTGTCATACCTGCATCATCAACTAAAAATATTCGAATTCAAAATGGGTGAGCACACATCACGGCTCAGTGAGCAAACAAAACAATACAACAAACATATGCATGCATTCAATTCATAACTTTGGTCTGGTTCATAAGTTTACAATGTGCAATAGAAAGGATAGGTGGCCACCGCACCTCTATACACGAATGTGTAGAACCGCTCAATGGATCAAACACCATTTCCACCCCCACATGCACCCACCATAAAATAGAGATAGAGCTAAAGTGCTTAGGACCGCACTGCATCACACTTCTCCTGATGCTCTACCCATACCAACATGTAAGCCCCTGTTGGCGAGGGCTTGCAAACTGGACTTGCAACTAACCAATCCTAATGTCAAACAGTGTATCCAAGGCCTAACCCCAGCATCCCTCAAAACGTCCATAGAAATAGAGCTAAGGCCCCCCGGCAGAGTCAGAGACTACACGGTCCGAGACCACCTCCCCTGATGCCCTACGACATAATAGTTCTGCTAAGATAATGGCGATACGATGATGCTAGTGGACAAGACTTGAGTAGAGATAGAGCTAGAGTCTGGTGATCAGGATGAACCACAGTGTCACGTCCTCCCCCTGATGCCCCACTCGCATTAAGTACACAAACCACACACATACAATCACATGCCTATTCCTAGCATCATCATCAACATCATATTCTAAATAAACGGAATTAAATATGCATGAACAGTAATAATAGGAATAGTGGATGACATGTGATATGCACATTACAATCATACAATCATAGAATCATAAATGGTATTAGACTCAATAAACAAAAACAGTTTATTATTAGCCAATTAGTTTAGGTCTTGTTCCCTCACCTTTGATTGAGCGTAGATCCTCGTTCAAGCTTTATGAATCACTTTTAAATCATTAGAAAGGCCTAACAAGTCGATAGATTTTAATTAAAATTAATTCCAATAAATTTAGACTAACCTAAATCATAGGGTCACAGGTAGGGTAGCACCTAGGGTAGTAGTTTTTTGCGACCCTAGGGTGTAGGGTCAAACGTGGGGTCGGATACCATTCGACCCTACGTGCGACCACACCCTCCCTGGGACTTCTTGAGGGCATGTGGTCAATCATATGGTCTCGTAGGGTCGGATATCATTCGACCCTACGTGCGACCACACGTATTCTGTGTCGACCTTTCACTCTACAGTCCATTCCTTCATGTTTGGATCCTTTGGCTTACTATCATGGTCCATTCTATGATTGTTCTATGGCTCAAAACTATAATTTATACACCATTCATTGTCCATAATGATTTTCTCCATGGAATCTCTTAGAATCTACCCATGGATGGATGATTTGGGTTTCTCCTAATCCTATGTTCTTCATAAACTATTCTAGGCTCTCTTATTCAGGTAGAGAATTAGGTTCATACCTTAATTTAGAGGTTTCTCTGAACTTCCTCCTCTTCCTTAGTCTTCTTCCTCAAGTTTCATTCTCTTCTTCTCTTCCTTCTCTTTCTCTTTCTCTTACTTTCAATTAGGGTTCTAAAGGAGTGAAAGAGGCTAAGGGACGTCCTATTTATAGAAGAAAACCCTCCATAATAAATCCCAAGGAGTTTAGGAAAGACCGCCTTTGAATTAGGAAGGTTTCCTAATTTCTAGATTCTGTCTACTATTGTAGGGTCGCATGTAGGGTCGCCGAATCCGTCGACCCTACGTTTTTCTAGTCATGCGACCCCACAACTAAAAAATCATGGGTTGGACTCTTTTGAGGTGGGGTCGATCATACATGTTTAGGCATGCGACCCTACCCTCATATTTGACTATTTTTGGGTTAGACTTCATACCTGGTCTTGTGGTTTCTTCACGTACTTGGTCCACTTGGCTCGACCATGATAGGTAGACCTGGTACAAGGTGGTAAGACCGGTTAGTTCGATACGGGTCTTACAAAAGTACCTTGTATGTCGATGTTTGTTTGTAATGTGCATATAACATGTCATCCTTTTTAACGTTATATCATTGTTCATCCTTTTTTTTTTTGTTATGATGTGATTGAGGATAAGCTTGTGTTTGTGCGTAGTTGGTGTATTGGGTAAAGAGAGATTGGAGTCTTGAACCATTCATTACACTGACATTGTTGTATCACTGTTACCTTAGCGTACTTAGTACGTTGCAGGGTATCAGGGGGAGTGCTAGTGGTATTGGCCATAGCCTTACCATTGGGCTCTAACTCTATCTCTATTTTATATTGAAGGGTGCTAGGGTAAAGCCTAAGATACAGTGTGATGACATCTAGGATTGGCTAGTGACGTACCCAGTTTGCATGCTCTGACCAATAGGGGCATACGTACTGGTATGGAAGAGGGTATCAGGGGGTTCTAACGGTTTGGTTGTAGCCTACCGTTAGGCTCTAACTCTATCTTTATCTTATAATGAGTATTGTAGCGTGACAGCGATTTTGGTTGGAGCCTAACTGTTGGGTGTGCTCACACTCTCGTGTATGGAGGTGTGGTTGTTGCCTATTTTTACCATAGCACTTTGCAAACTTTATCAGACCAAATGATTAAATGTTACATCATGTATATTGCTTGTTGCATGTTTTGTTTCTCACTGAGCTAAGTTGTAAACTCACCCCATGATATCGTTTTCTTTTCAATTTCTAATGATGCAAGTTATACTGTAGACAATTACGTTAATGCACCTTCATTTGGAAGTGTAGCCGCTATGGACGTGTAGATGATGGAGAATGAGCATGACTCGTCATGCGAGTGCCTCTATTGTGTTTACCTTTAGGGTTTTACTTTATGTTTGGGTTTATAAATTGTAATCAGATATTACTATTTATGTTTTGGTTTTTTGAGATAACGGGATAATTAATTATTTATCATTTAGACACTCAGTTCATTAATAAGAATTTTGTTGTTACTTATTTTTTCTTATTATGGTTTGATGCGATGGTTTGAATGTTGGTATGGTTGTTTGGTGATCTTGGCTTAAGCCATTGGTTCATTGACTGTTCATTCACACTTTTGGTTTGACCAGAATTGGGGTGTGACAGTAAGTGATAAGATGAGTGAGGTGGAAAAGTATCTTGTGAGTGGTAAGGTAAGTGAGGTGGAACCAGCTCATGGTAGTGAAATAATGTTACTATAAGTGGATAAATTAATTGATAGGTGGGGTTAGCATATGTGGACTAGTGAATGGATGGGTAGATAGAATGGTTGCTTTATGCATATGGGAAAAGTCAGTGATGGGATCCTTAAGAGAGACACGTGTCCTTTAATTGTAGAGTCGATTTGTCTCTTAATAGAAGAATGGTATATCATGAACCAAACAGTAGATCTACTTTTAGCCTAGATGTTGCTCGAATCAAAGATTCGTTTGATGGAGTAATGCAATTTGATGATGACCTGGTGGAAATTATGTCGGGGAATTATTCTGAAGGAGCCAGAAAATTTTATTTCTGACTATAACCTACTAAGAGAGGAGAATCTGCTGTTGAATGGAAAGAATCATTGTCATGGGAGAGATCACAAGCGAGATCAATAGTAGCATCGTCGGAAACCAACATATTCTCATGTTCTGACTCTGCATCTTCTTATATATATATATATATATATATATATATATATATATATATATATATATATATATATATATATATATATATATATATATATATATATATATTATTGAGGGTGCCAAGTTCTCGAGGGTGTTCGTTTTATTCTTTTACCATTGTCGTCCATAGTTTCCTTGTCGACGTGAAGGGACGAGCAGCCTGTAAAGTCTGACGCAACTCGAATCATTTTTTTTTTTTAAGTTTTGTCTTTAATAACTTGGAATCATCAGTAGGGATTGGTGAAGACGGATTGAAATAGACTATACTGGTTGATGAGTATATCAAAAACCCCTTTTCCAAGAGTCGACTCAATAAAACTATTCATTGAATCGCAGAAGAAGTATCATAAGTTCAGTTGTTAAATAGTATAGTTGAGTTGATTCGAAAGCTTTCAGTAGAAGTTTGACTTACACGGGGGCCCCGTATATAGATCGAATTGAGTAGTAGTAGAAACTATAAATACGTCATATCATTGAACGAGCAACTAGAGCACATCTGTCTCTCCGTGCCAATCATTCCATCCATTCGTCAATCCCAATCCTGATCTTCGGAGCAGAGAAGAAGAACCGAGTGAGGCAGCTTAAAATGGAGTTGGGGAATCAGCAGGAGTAGAAAAATATGATCTCGCACATCAGCTAGGGGGAATGAAAGAATTCAGTTATCAATTCCTATGCTTGCAAGCTACCTATTCTTCGTCACCAACCATTTTCGGTTACTCAAGCATAGCATCTCTCCCCAAGCCCTTTTCATTTCTAGGATCGGCAATTCCATCCCCTCCATCCAGTTCTGCTTCATATCCCATCGATAACTTAGGCAGGCATAGGAGAGTAATCGATTAGCCCCTACCTAAAGGCAGCCTTTGAATGGGAGCAAACGTAGCTGGGTCGGAGTACTCCTCTCCCTCCCTATATATATAACGCATGTAGTAATTATCAAAAACTCGGATCAGTACCAGCATAGAAACCCCCTAACCTAGGTTGGGCACTCCTACGCCCCGCTAGCGCCCAACCTAGCGAAGCCAGCGAAGAAATTGACTAACATATACAAAGGGCGCTGGCTAGGGCAATCAAGTCAAAAAGCCATAATGTCTTTCCTATGATGTGATATCTATCTTATAAGCACTCTTTTTTAACCGGAAAGGCGGTCTGGTCGACCTTCATCCAAGTTAAGCACACCCTAGAACACAACGCTCCCTTACACTTGAGCACACTCCTATGCTTGTTGCTTATTGGCTAGACTTGTTCCGTTACCCTTCTTGCCTTGTTTGATCTTCCAAGGCTTTTTTTATACATATTGAAAGTTGCTTTTTAAGTAAGCTTTGACTTACAATATATTTCACAAAAGCAATAAGTAGCAAGGTCAGTTTTTCTTTTTTGGCTATATAATGGAGCTAATTAATCTATTTCTTGATCAATCTGTCTTTTGTGTTCTGTGTTGGCAGGGTATTTTCAAGGTTCTTTGTTTTTATATTCACTGATCGGTCGAGCTCTCGTTCTCTATCTGGCCAGGTTATAGGTGCTTTGCTTTCTCTTTATCTTTCTTATTCTATTTCATTCATATATCTTCTATTTTCATTCTTCTTTCTGCTCTTCTTTCCCCTCTTTTCTTATCATCAAATTCTTTTCTTTTTTCATTTTCATAAAAGAAGAAAAAGTCCAAATTTTTTCCATCATGTACAGCAATTCCATCAGAGAGAATTCAACCATAAATAAAGGTGCGAAAGCCAATTCGCGGAAGCAAAGACTTACTAATCAAAGTTTTTTGCATTGCACTGGATGTAATTTTTTTGTTGAGTTTGAACTTCTGGAACTCTTGAACTAAAGGAAGGAAAGTGTACTTCACTAGCCAGGACAGACAGGGCAGGCAACTCCATTTACAGGACGGTATTTGTAAATAGATGGAACAGCAAGAGTTATTGGGGGAAGGTGGGGTGGAGGGCTTTTGGGGATGGATTTAGTGCCGCTTGTGAGCCAAGGAAGATGCAGCCGAAGTTTCCCAGAGAGCTATAAGTGATGCGATGGGAATGGAAATGCCAGTAGAGGTAGTAGCAAGAGAGGCTAGGCTCTGAAAGAGAGTCAGAAGCTTCAGTAGGGCAACCGAATGCCCCAAGGAGAAGACGTAACGCGAAGAAAGTGAGGGCTCAAGTAGTGGGAGCAGTCCTTATGTGGTGCAAGCAGTAGGAGGAGCACAGATACTTAGGGAAGTGGAGTCATTGTGAAGACTAGTGTAGAGGTCCCTAACTATTATGGAAGCTGAGACCCCCCCTTACTCAATATAGGGGTCTTAGACTGGTTAGTCGCGATGGACCAGTATTTCTAACTAGAAGAGATTAAGGGTAGCTTTGACTTGCAATACATTTTCACAAAAGCAATAAGTAGCAAGGTCAATTTTTCTTTTTTGGTTATATAAGGGAGCTAATTGATTTATTTCTTGATCAATCTATCTTTTGTGTTCTGTGTTGGCAGGGTATTTTCAAGGTTCTTTGTTTTTATATTCACTCATTTGAGTGGCGCATTAAGGCATCTATGGAAAAAATAATTCCTAAAGTCAGACGAAAGAGGGTGAAAGGCCCACTACTTCTTCATTCATGGCCTCTTTTTTTCTTTCTAATTTCGATTTAGATAGAAGCAACTTCCTATAATCAAACTTGCTCCGAGAACTGCAAGAATTTTCTCTAAAGTAGAAGGTGAAGTAGAAGGTGAAATAGAAGGTGGGACGGTACTTCATTTAAGAGCTACCTGAAATCTTGTTGCTAAGGTCAACAATCGGGATTGATGCCAGTTTTTTTTTTCCTAAGCTAACTTTTTATTAGTCGGTAAATTAAAATAATATAGGAGATAAGGAACGGAAGACCCTTTGAATCTATTTATCGAAGGCCTAGGGCTGGCCGCTCCTAAGAGGTGTAGAATCAGAAATTGGATGGAATAGTTAGTGGACGTGATAGCCATTCAAAACCTTTTTTTGAAAATACTATATGAAATACCAATTTTGTATGCTCCAGCTATGTTTGTTCCACAAGAGAAAGGAAAGGAAGGATATAAAAAAGAAATGCTGGCGAAGGCCAAAAAAAACCTATTATTATTCTTCAAGGGCGAAGGCATGGGAACAAGCTTTTTATGAGTATAGGTGATGGGGGTTTTGGGATTAAGATGGCAATGATATATATATATATATCAAGTAGTGGAAGTTATGTTTTGCCCCTGAGGGAGGGAATTGGCATGATTGCAATCTTGACATGAGAGTCATCCTTATCCCAAACTTTTTTCCCTTTCGGGTGAGTTGTGAACTACTGTGTAGGTTGGAATTACGGGTCACATAAGGAGAGTTGAGTGACCACAACTCAATCCTTGATATGTCATGATTAGTTGCCGGCAGGCGAGCTCTTAGATGTTCGATGAGGATCATTGGAGATTGTGTTGATCGTGACTCTAAGATTCTTATAGTCATCTTGACTTTACCAATTGGTTGTGTGCGAGGAATGCAAAGATGTTGGCACTCTGGGCGGACCATGGTCACCATCTCCAGATCTTCGTAATCTGATTTAGGTGTAGCCGATCTCAAAGGTAACAGCCTTGTGTACCTACATGTGGTTGACCATGCGTCTTATGGCGGTTGGGACACATGTATTCCTCTCTCTCCCTATTCACGTCTACTCTGGTAAGATCACTTCTCATGTTAGCATCCTCTGTACTGACAGCCACCTGGCGGTGAGGATCCTGATTGCTCATAGTGCATCGGCTTGTGTCCCAACGCACCAAGAATGGTCAGGATCTCACTGCAACTTGACAGTCACTACAAAGGATCAGGTCTCACTTTCTCTGCATGTCAGTCCTCTCTAAGGACTCCCCCGGTAAGGCTTGTAGGGCATAATTAGTTTCACGCTTAAATCAATTTCAGCGCGATAAAGGAACATGAACTGATCGACCGGGTAAGGTTGGTTTCGGTTTTAGGCTAAAATTCTTCCGAATTTGTATCGATTGATTTCGGTCCCTACCGAATACGTGGGTCCTATCACAGATCTTGACTACCATAAATGCCCCCACGTCGCTGAGTAGGAGGGTTTTCATTTCTTCTTTTTCTATCGAAAACCTTTGCATTGTTTTCCCTGTTTGTGTTCGATTCAGTAAGAGCACTAACTCTTTTTTTCTTACTCTTGTTTCTTAATCTCGGAGCAACTATTTAACAAGAAGTCATTCAATTTGCTTTAGGAGCCTAAACGAATCGATCATGCCATCAAGCACCATGTTTTGCAAGAGAATTTCGAGAATAAACTTGGGTTTGGGATTTTGATCCACGTCTTCATGGTGGAGAGATGCGATTCTATCTAATACAGTTACCAATAATACAAATGTTGGAGTTGTAAGTTTCTACACTGGAAGCTCTTCTCTTTTTTTTGGATGATTTTGTCTATTTTACCTTTCTTAATGGATCTGTTTGAGATGTTATTTGTTGGTTTGAATGCGAACTCCTTTCAAAATTAATTTGCTTGTTTATTTTGGTGCAGTTGATGGCTAAGTGCCAAAATTTTGTTGGTCAACGAGGCTGGGTTACATCAAGGAGCAGCCTTAGAGGTGGAGTTGGAGAGGTATCAGGTAGTTGGCATATTTTCTAGCTTATGTTATTAAAATTTTCATTTTTTCCTCCATTCTCCATTGTCTTTTCTTTCTTCATACTATTGAAATCTGTGTTGGAATCAAGATAGAAGGTCCTAGGGTAAGAAGTTTAGCAATATTGGCATTTTAGTAAGAAGTTTATAACTATTAGCATTTTAATATGGGAAATATCAGTTGTAATTTATGGTTTTCGCTCTCCATTTATTAATTTGTCAGTTTAAAACTCACTAAGTTCCGCAGTACCTCTCCTTTTTCTTTTTTTAATTTTTTATTTTTTTACCCAGAGTGACTTATAAGAGACGCTAGAATTTATCGAAACTATATTGTACTGTACTTTGACTTGACTAACTAATAACCATTGCTAATTGCTACCTACCTTTGAGTGGAGTTTTCCCCCCTAAATTTCATGTTGGGAGTTGAAATTTGCTTATGTGAGATTAAACAAAACAAGTGTTATTTATTCTATATGATGATGGGAATAGATGAAATTATTCATGATGGTCCCTGTATTTATCAATTTTTGGGTATAACATATTCGCAGCTATGCATTGGCTGGTGGATATATGCAGCAAATGATTTGAATTCATCTTAAAAATTGCCAACAGTTGGCAAGTATGACTTACTTAGGAAGATTTAGAAATTGCCAATGCTTGTCGGTATGCATTGTTGAAAATTGAAAGGCTTCCTTTTCTTTATTCTTTCTTATGTTTCCTGTTTACTTGAAGTGAATGCATTTCTTTTGTAAGACCCACACTCCACTAACTTGGTCTAACCGTGTCGTACCAGGTCTTCCCATCATTCCTGGACCAAGTGGACCGAGCGTGTGAAGATGGATCACAAACCAGGTATAAAAATCGACTCAACACCCAAAACTGTATGCATATGGTCGGATACCTGGATAGGTATGGTCGACCATATGGTAAGAATGAAGATCACTGATCCAGGACCCTACGGTCGATGATTTCGATCACGGTCGACGGGTTCTGCAACCGTAGCCATCAACCGTGAGACCCCAGATCCGACTCCGAGTTTTTGGAAACTTTTCTAAATTAAGGGATTTATTTCCTAATTGAAAGATGACTCTATATGGAGAATTTTCCTCCATATAAAGGATGTCCCTCAGCCTTTTTCACTTTTTTAGAACATTAATAAACCCTAGAAAGAGAGAAGGGAAGAAAAGGAAGAGAAGAAGAAGAAGAAAAGGCTAAGGAGAGGAATTTGCTAAGAAGAGATTGGCACTCTATCATAGGTAAATGTATGAACCAAATCTCTGAAGATGTAAACTCTATGGAATAAGACTTCTATGAAGGATAGAAGATATCAACCTAATATGATCTATGTGATTCCTTGAGAAAATCTCCAGGATAACAATGAGGGATGAGTTTGATGATTAGGGTTGATAAGAAACTACTAATGATGGCCATAGGATGACCTTAGGATAAACTCAATTGAAGAGCAGAGGATTTGATCCAAGAAGAACTCGAATTACATGTAGTCTGTGACTAGAAATCTCAAGGTCGCAGCTACGATCGACCATAGCATGACCAGCCTGATCAAGGATCGACCATAGGCATTCGAAAAGATTCAAGAATCATATGGTCGTTGCTACGGTCACACCATATGTCACACCCCAATTTCGACTGAACCAGAAGTGTGAGTGAACTGCCACTAAACCAACGGTTCACACCAGGATCTCAATAAGACCATGTCCACTAACACAAACCATAGCACATAACCACAATCAGAATATAAATAAATACAGTGGAAGTCTTAAATTAAATGAACTGAGTACTTTTATTGATAAATAAAATAAATTAACCAATTATTCAAAGTACCAAAACGTAACTAAATATCTTTACATCATTCATAAATCAAACTGAAAATAAATAGAATAAACAAATCAAATATCCTAAAGGTACACGCAGAATGGGCACTCGCATGAAGCGTCATGCTCGTCCTCCCCTGCTTGCACTTCCAAGGCAGCAGCACCTCCATACGCTGGAGCATCCACGTAGTCCTCGACAGTGTAACCTGCATCAACATCTAAAAACATGTATATATACAAGGGTGAGCCCACAACTTAGCTCATTAAGAAAATCAGACAATGCAACACATATTATGCATAAATAACATTCACATTATGGTCTGGTTTTAAGTTTACAATGTGCTATAGAAAGGATTGGTGGCCACCGCACCGCTATACATGAGTGTGTGAATCCGCCCAATGGATCAAACACCACTGTCGTCCCACATGCACCTACTATGGAGTAGAGATAGAGCTAAAGTGTCCGGATCACACACCGCCAACACTTCCCCTGATGCCCTACCCATACCAATACGTAAGCCCCTATTGACGAGGGCTTGCAAACTGGGCTCACAACTAACCAATCCTATATGTCATCATAATAGGCCCTATCCTAGCACAGCTACCTATGGCATAGAGATAGGGCTCGAGTCTAGTGGTCAGGCCGGAGACCACAGTGTCACTTCCTCCGACTGATACCCTATCCGCACCAAGCATGCTAAGACAGAAGCGATACGAAAAGGTGCTAGTGTGAGGAATGATCTCAGACCCCAGGCCATTCTCATTCCATACACCAACGAAAACAATCACATGCCTAACAATCACATCCTAGCATAGCGAGTATGCATGAACAATATAATAACTGAAAGTAAAGATGACATGTGAGTATGCACAACACCAATCCACAGAATCATAATTATTAACAACGTTTTACTGTTATTAAGTTATTAGGGTTTAGATCCGATTCCCTTACTTGACGCTTGGTTGCTAGCTTGCTCCGCATCACAGAATCCAAACTTGCTATCACAAGGTCCTACACGATGTTAGGGTTAAATTAGAATTAGTTTTCTTAGGGTTTACGTTGGTCGGAAACCAACTGGGTCAAAATATAACCCTCACAGCATACCGATCGTAGGTACCGATCGCGACACTGTGGGGAAAGGTGCGACCCGTATGGTCGACCGGTCCCCCACAGACCAGCTCCTGAGAGGTACCGATCGTAGTACCGGTCGCATATGGTGCGACCGGTATGGTCGACCAGTATGCCTCCGGAAGACCACCAATCTTGGTGTTCGCCTTTTATCGGTCACCCATTATAGGTTTCTAGGGTTTCTCCTATGCATTCTAGGCCTGAGCAACGAGTTAGAGTTGTTTCATGTTCCATTTAAGTCCTAGTTTCGATGATCCTTAGCCTAGAATGCGAATCTAGGGTTTATCGACTATATTAGGGTTTGACGGCAATTTAAGGATTTTAGATCAATACCTCGCCTTGCATGGTATTGATCAATTCATGACTAATCATCTATAATGCTTAACTTAGAGAGAAGTTCAAGCACTTACAGTCAGTTCGCAACTACAGTGTTCTTCGTCTAATGGCGGCTCCTCTCCCACCTTTCTTAGCTCCTTCTCCTTCTTCAATCTTTTTCTCCTCTCTAGGTTTGTGAGAAACAATCAAAGAGTTCTAAGAAGGTTTAAGGGTCCTTAAATAGACTAGGTTGGGGTTTAGGAAGTTTTCCTACTTTAGGAAAGTCCCTAGGCTCGATATTTAACCCACAGAGATCTGTTTATGGATCTAACTAGTCTGTTCGTACAGACATACCGATCGACTGGTACCATCGACCAGTACCATAGATCGGTATAGAATTTTATCATAATTTGGTCTGTTTTCGTACCTGATTGTCAACCGCTCGTCCCGTCTGGCCCGGTATTGAGTGGAAGACCTGTTACGACATGAATTTAAGGTTTAGATCAGGTTCATGGAGTGTGGGTTTTATAACTCCCCCACCCTTAAAAGAAATTTCGTCCCCAAAATTTACATGTAGGTCTCACAACTCCCTCACCCTTAAAAGAAATTTTGGCCTAGAAATTTGCACATACCTTATTCATCGAAAAGATTAGGATACTCCTTTCGCATTGCGTTCTCCTCTTCCCAAGTGATTTCTTCTACATCTTGGCTTTTCCAATGCACTTTCGCATAATGGATATCTTTGCTTCGGAGGTGTTGTACCTTTCGACCTATGAGCATCACAGGTACCACTTCAAATGTCAAGTCCTCTATCAAGTCTGGTGGGTCTGCTGTTAAAATGTGCGATGGATCCCTGACATACTTCTTCAATAAAGAAACATGAAACACATCATGAACGCTTGACATGGATGGTGGTAGAGCCAGTTGATTTGCCACATTACAATGTCTGGTCAATATCTCGTATGGTCCCACGTATCTGGGGCATAGCTTCCCCTTTTATCGAACCATTTCAGACCTCGCACATGTGATATCTTCAAGAATACCTTGTCACCCACTACAAACTCCAGATCTCGACGTCGATTATCTGTGTAGTGCTTTTGTTGAACTTAAGCTTTCTTCACTCTTTCCTTAATTTGATCAATCGCTCGACAAGTCTCTTCTACAAACTCTGGTCCTACAATCCTTCTGTTTCCCACCTCATTCCATAACAGAGGTGTATGACATTTCTTCCCATAAAGTGCCTCATATGGAGCCATCTAGATCGTAGCCTGGTAACTATTGTTATAAGCAAACTCGATGAGCGATAACTTCTCATCCCAAGCTCCTTTGAAATTTAGGGCACACGCTCGGAGCATATCCTCCAAGATTTGAATAGTTCTTTCTGACTGCCCATCTGTCTGAGGATGAAAAGCTATACTAAATTTCAACTTGGTTCCCATCGCTTTCTGTAATCCTTCCCAAAACTTAGATGTAAAACGGGAATCTCTGTAAGATATTATACTCTCTGGGACGTCGTGAAGTCTGACTATATTGTCCACATACAACTTGGCTATGGTATACTGAGGTCTGACAGTGATGAAGCGAGCTGTCTTGGTAAGTTGATCGACCAAACGGCATCCACTGACCTTGGTGTCAAGGGTAGGCCAGTGACGAAATCCATTGTGATACAATCCCACTTCCATGCTGGCTATGGTAGTGGTTGTAACAAACCTGGGGGTCTCTGTCTTTTTGCTTTCACTTGTTGACAGTTTAGACATTGGAATACGAATCGAGCTACATCCGCTTTCATACCCCTCCACCAATATAATCTTCTTAAATCATGGTACATCTTGGTGCTTCCTGGATGTACAGAATATGGGGTGTAATGAGCTTCTGTCATAATTTTGTCTCTGATATTTGAGTTTTCACTCTCAGGTATACATAATCGTCCACGATACCTGAGTACCTTGTCTAAATCCAAGGTAAACTCGGGGTTTCTTTTACCCTTCTCTAGATCTACTTGCATAGTCTTGAGGTGTGGATCCTGTAGGATTGCTACTTTTACCTCATCCATTAGATTTGGTGAGATCCTCAAGGCTGTGAACATCAATGTGAACTTATGAATCAAGCCCTGTTCCACTGGATCTTCTGCAGTCTCTAATATATACTCTTCTTCATTCTTTATTGAGTCTGAGGCTGCAACACACAATGCAGTGTTTGTACTAGGTCCTGCCTCAGGTTTCAATGCCCACTTCCTGCTTAAGGTGTCAGCTACGACGTTTGCCTTACCCGGATGGTACTGGATGTCACAATCATAATCTTTTAATAGCTCCAGCCATCTCCTTTGTCTCATATTCAGGTCCTTCTGAGTAAAAAGGTAAGTTAAACTCTTGTGATCCGACTTGATCTGAAACTTTTCACCATAAAGGTAGTGCCTCCAAGTCTTGATTGCATGAATGACCGCTGCTAACTCCAGATCATGCGTAGGATAGTTCTTCTCATCATCTTTCAACTGTCTTGATGCGTAGGCAATCACCTGTTCTCCTTGCATCAACACACATCCAAGACCCAACCCTGAGGCATCCGCATATAGGGTGAAGGCAAACCTAGTGCTGGAATGGTCAAGATAGGTGCAGAGACTAGTCTTGACTTCAGAGTCTGAAAGCACTTCTCACACTCATCTGTCCATATGAACTTTTCTCCTTTCTTGGTTAGTCTGGTAAGTGGAATGGTGATTCTTGAGTGGTCTTCTACGAATCTTTTATAGTAACCAGCCAATCCAAGGAAACTACGAATCTCTGCAACTAATTTCGGTGCTTCCCATCCTACTATAGCTGCAATATTGCTTGGGTCTACCTTGATACCGTCTGCAGATACTACGTGACCCAAGAAGGCCACTTCCTTCAGCTAAAATTCACATTTCTTGAACTTGACGTAAAGCTTCTCCCTTCTTAGCCGTTATAGGGTTGCTCTCAAGTGTGTTTCATGTGTCTCCCTGTCCTTTGAGTAGACCAAGATGTCGTCAATGAATACAATGACCGAAGTGTCCAACATGTCATGAAACACTCGGTTCAGCAGTTCCATGAACAACACTGGGGTGTTGGTCAATCCGAATGACATTACAAGGAACTCATAATGTCCATACCTCATCCTAAAAGCAGTCTTTGGAATATTTCCTACCTTGATCTTCAGTTGGTGATACCTTGATCTAAGATCAATCTTCGTGAAAACCTTTGCACCCTGCAACTGATCAAACAGATCATCGATCCTAGGCAAAGGGTATCGGTTCTTGATGGTTAACTTGTTTAACTCCTGGTAGTCGATACATAATCGTACGCTACCATCCTTCTTCTTTAAGAACAATATAGGTGCTCCCCACAACGTTATGTTTGGTCGTATGAAACCATTATCTAATAGTTCCTGTAACTGGGTCTTCAATTCTTTTAATTCTGTACGGGCCATCTTGTACGGTGCCTTAGACACCGGCGTCGACCCTGGCATAAGGTCTATCACGAACTCTGTAGCTCTGTCTGGAGGTAGTCTGAGTAGGTCTTCTAGAAATACATCTGGAAACTCTCATACCACATCCAGATCTTCCATCTTTGGCACCTCTGCAGCGATGTCGACCACAGACACTAAGTAACCCACTCCTTCATTTTCTAAGCATCTCTTAGCTTTTAGAGCAAAGAGGATCAGCTTCCACTTCTTAGGTAATTTGGTTCCAGTGAAGCTAAACTCATTTCCCTTATCATCCTTAAAAACAAGTTTCCTTTCGTCACATAATAAGCAAGCTGAAAGATAGCCTACCCAATCTATTCCTAAGATGACATCAAAGTTTATCATCTCGAGTTGAACCAGATTTGCTTCTAGGTTTTGCCCATCAATACTAATTGAACACTGCCCATAGCATTCATTTAACACCACTTCTATTCCCAACGGAGAGAGAACTATCAAGCTTGGAGTTAAGAGCTTGACAGGTAACTCCAATCGCTTCCCGAAAGACATAGAAACAAAGGAGTGTGTAGCCCCAGAGTCAAAGAGTACTCTGGCGAGTATACCAGCTATATCTACAGTTCCTGGAATTTAATTATTCCTTAGTCTACATGCTCATACATAGTAATGCAGTAACCAAAATAACAAGAGATGGATTCATACCAGTAACCACATCAGGTGATGCGGCTGCCTCCTCAATGGTGACTGCGAATACCTTTCCTTGTTGTGGCTATTGCTTTCTTGGTAGAGTACAAGTTTTTGCATAATGGCCCAATTGCTGGCAGTTGAAACATTTGACATTAGGGTTTTGACCAGCTATTTGTGGTGGTGGTGGTGCAGTAGTATTCCTTGCTGGCACCACAGCAGACTGAGCCCTGTATGGGTGGAATGGTCTAGTATTCCCTCCACCCAAAGTCTCAGTAGCAGGCCTCTTCAGTCCCCTATTTTGAGCAAAGAAGCTGTCTCTTTGGCTTGATTCGATCACTCGAGCGATCTGCAAAGCTTTGTTATACACCTTCTTCTCCAAACCCAAGACGTGCTCCCGGATACTTCCTCACAATCTCATAGTGAACCCTACGGGTTTTCGTTTCCTCCTCTTGCATGCTTGTTGGAGCAAATAAAAACAGCTCTTCGTACCTCTGCTGGTACGCATCTACAGTCATCTAGGATTGTTGCAGGTTGAGGAATTCCTTATCCATTTGATCACGAAAGCTTTTTGGAAAGTACTTGTCGAATAAGGCGCCCTTGAATATTTCCCAGGTGATTTGGGTGTGCTTCATCTCCAAGTATGTTCGGGTAGAATTCCACCAGGCATTGGCATCTTCCTTGAGCATGTGTGTAGCAAATAGCACCTTCTCATCCTTTGTGCAAGTCATCAGACGGAAGTTCTTCTCCATCTCAGTAACCCACTGTGTAGGCCATAATGGTTTTCCTGGTTTCCCTGTGAAGGTAGGGGGTTTTAGTTTCAAAAACTTATCCACCGCTCGACTTAGGTCATTCTGCCCCTGTGCATTTGTTCCATACCATGGTGGTGGGTACGAATAGATCCCTTGATAGACAGATGATGTTGGAAATTGGTGTGGTAGTTGTGGATTATGTTCCTGGCCCATCGGCCCAGTACTACCATCTTTGAATAATTGGTTAATTTATTTTATTTATCAATAGAAGTACTCAGTTCATTTAATTTAAAACTTCCGCTGTATTTATTTATATTCTGATTGTGGTTATGTGCAATGGTTTGTGTTAGTGGACACAGTCTTATTGAGATCCTGGTGTGAACCGTTGGTTTAGTGGCGGTTCACTCACACTTCTGGTTCAGCCAGAATTAGGGTGTGACACCATATGTGACCGTAGGGTATCGATCGTAGGCAATAAGGTCGACACAGTATGAGACCATAGGACCAATCAGACACCTATTAGTGCTCTGTTTCGATATTCGACTGCTGTAACATATTACATATGAACCCTAACTTAAATTCATATAACTTTTAGGTTGTTAAATTGATTGAAAGAGAATTACAAGGCTTGGAAGGAGATCGAGTATTGCTAACAGGTGAGGGAACAAAACCTAAACTAATTGGATAATAACAAACTGCTTTATTTTTATTGAGTCCAATGCCATGATTGATTTTATGCATGTATGCTCGTAATGTGCATCTCACATGTCATCCAATATTCCTGCTATTACTGTTCATGCATATTTAATTCTGTTTATTTATAACATGATGATGATGATGATGCTAGGAATAGGCATGTGATTGTATGTGTGTGGTTGGTGTGTTGGATGCGAGTGGAGCATCAGGGGGAGGACGTGGCATGGTGGTCTCTGACCTCGTCACCAGACTCTAGCTATATCTCTTCTCAAGTCTTGCCCACTAACATTGTCGTATCGCCATTACCTTAGCAGAACTGTTACGTCGTAGGGCATCAGGGGAAGTGGTCTCAGACCGTGTAGTCTCTGACTCTACCGGGGGGTCTTAGCTCTATTTCTATGGACGTTTTGAGGGATGTTGGGGTAAGGTCTTGGATACACTGTTTGGCATTAGGATTGGTTAGTTGTGAGCCCAGTTTGTAAGCCCTCGCCAACAGGGGCTTAATTGTTGGTATGGGTAGAGCATCGGGGAAAGTGTTGGTGGTGTATGATCTGGACACTTTAGCTCTATCTCTATTCCATGATGAGTGCATGTGGGACGGCAATGGTATTTAATCCATTGGGAGGATTCACACACTCGTGTATAGAGGTGCGGGGGCCGCCAAACCTTTCTATAGCACATTGCAAACTTAAAGACCAGACCAAAGATATGAATTGAATGCATGCATATGTTTGTTGCATTGTTTTGTTTGCTCACTAAGCCATGATGTGTGTTCACCCTTTCGACGTTAAATATTTTTAGTTGATGTTGCAGGTCTTACTGTTGAAGTATACATGAATGAGCCGATGTATGGACATGTTGCGGCCATGGACGTAGAAGTTGTTGAAGATGCGCATGATTCATCATGCGAGTGCAACCACTGTGTTTATGATTAGTTTAGTTATGTTTGACTACTGGAACATGTAATGGATTAATTATTTTTATGTCTCGAATTTTATAGATAATCGGATTAATTATTTATTATCATTGTTAGACACTCAGTTCATTATCTATAAGACTTCTGTTTATTTGTTTATTATCTCTGATTATTACTGTGGAATATGTGTGTGGTTTCATATGGTGGATTTGACCTATGCGAGATCCTAATTAAACCATTGGTTCGTTGATGGTTCATCACACCATTCTGGTTAGATCAAAATTGGGGTGTGACATCTTTAGTATCTTTATCCTAATCAATAAAAGTAAATGTTGGTGCAAAGATAGATTTCTCTGTAATATAAGGCTAAAGAGATGCTATGATACCTTTAAGAATATCACAAAAATCTACTGGAATGAAGAAAAGGACAACTGAAGAAGAGGAATTGCACCGGTTATACAAATCATTTAATTGAAGAATTTTCTAGAGCAATAAGTGATGTAGGATGAAGTCAAATAACCCAAGTCCTAGTAGACAATGAGTAAGAATAGTTCTTACTGCTGCAAAGCAATACTCAAAAAAAAAAAATGCAACATCAAAGAAGCTTGAAAATTTGAGTCCAATTGACACAAGGTGTTAAATGTATTTCTGGCTTTCACGGATTTGTGTAGGAATTTATTAGACATAAAAACAAATTCTTCTATGAAGTTTGTGATGAAGCATACGATGATAAGTATGTTAGTACTCA
Organism: Protea cynaroides; assembly: GCA_028583415.1. NCBI lineage: Eukaryota > Viridiplantae > Streptophyta > Magnoliopsida > Proteales > Proteaceae > Protea > Protea cynaroides. The sequence goes on from CM053269.1 coordinate 95,200,865, forward strand.
TGATGTAGGATATTGGGCACATAGCTTCCAACAAGATTTGCAGAGAACATGTAAGGATCACGAAAGGTGGAGATGCTAGGGCATTGGGTTTGGGTTGGGATTCAGGGTTGTGGCCCTTGATCCAAATTTCAGGAAGCTTTCAATGGAGCACATAGTGTCTACATGTAGAAGAGCTAAAACTAAAGCAATCCTTCTAGACTATGATGACACTTTGATGCCTCAGGCATCCATAAATAAGAGCCCAAGCTCTAAATCCATTGATATCTTAAACAGCTTGTGTAGGTATAAGAACAATGTTGTCTTTCTTGTATGTGCTAGAAGCCGCTAGACTCTGAGTGAGTGGTTTTCTCCTTGTGACAAACTCAGAATTGCATCTAAGCATGGCTACTTCGTCAGGTGTGTGAATAGATATTCTCTAACTTTTGTATTTGAACTTTTTTGTTATAATGTGAAATAGCTAGACCCTTGTTAACGGTTAACAACTTGATGGTTTAGGCTGAGGCGAGACGCAGAGTGGGAAACTTGTGTTCCAGTGGCTGATTGCAGTTGGAAGCAGATTGAATAACCTGTCATGAAACTGTACACCGAAACAATTAATGGTTCCACAATTGAAGACAAGGAAACAAGGTTGGTGTGGTGCTATGAGGATGCGGATCCTGATTTTGGATCTTGCCAAGCTAAAGAACTTCTTGATCATCTCAAGAGTGTCCTTGCAAATGAACCAGTCTCTGTGAAGAGTGGGCAGAATATTGTAGAGGATAAGCCGTAGGATTGAAATCATCTTCCCATTTAAAATCATATTTTGCCTTAATTTAGGAAGCTGACTAAGAACTAATCCTATTTTTTGTTTGCACATGTACAGGGTGTGAGCAAGGGGCTTGTGGCAGAACGCTTACTTTTCACAATGCAGGAGAAAGAAATGGCTCCAGATTTTGTTCTCTACATTGGTGATGATAGATCTGATGAAGACATGTTTGAGATGATTACTAGAAATATAGAAAGATCATCTTTGGCCCCAATGGTGTAAGTGTTTGTGTGTATGGTTGGTCGCAAGCCTAGTAAGGCCAAGTATTATTTGGAAAATATGGGGGAAATTGTTAGACTGATGTAGGGATTGGCCTATGTAACTGATCAAGCATTCGTAGTTTCGTAATACTACAAATCCCAAGAAGTTAAACCAAGGTGCATTGATTCTTCTAATCACTCTCAACTTGAAGTTGTAGTCATTCTTCCATTTTTTATGTGTATCTCAGTTGCTGTAAATTATTGTAGTGTTAACAAGAGAAGTTATATATTTTAACTCATCCAATACCACCTGTAAATAGATGTTCACATTTTATATCACAAGTAGGTTCTTTTCGTTGGCATTGCAGCTTGTGAGACCGGGGCTAAGAAGACATACATGAAAGCAAACAGATTTTCTATGTAAGCTAGAATTGTGGGAGCTAATGTTGTAATCTTCAAGATTCAAACACTGGATGCTTGAAGTACCTGTGCTTATTCCACTTGCATGCTTCCTAGTTTCTATTCATAGTGTAACTGATGTCTGCTTTTAGAGCTCCCTAACTCAAGACCCATGGGCCCCAAGGGATAGTCTCAGGTAGATAGTTTCTATGGGGCATAGGCCTCCCAAAAAGCAAATGAGGTGTGCAAAGGTTTCCTCAGGGCAGACGGATATTGGCCCTCGAGAGATTGACTGCAAGACCCACACATCAATCTGGGATGAAAGTCCTTAGTGATCCGACAGTGTCGAATGGAAGGGATGTCCGTCAATGGATAAAAGTAACTCTAGCAATAATAGGGTGATCTTCTCCAAGAGTTCACATCGAACCCTTCTGATGAACTAACCACATGAATCTTCTATACAGGCTTTTTTCTGCTATTTTGGGTGACAGATTGGGTTCTGAAGCCTAGTGGCTTCTGAACCCTAAAATCTCATCATGTGAAACTTGTAGAATTTGGTTCATTTTATCAATGCACACTTTGTGGTTGGTCAACATTCTGTTATTGATGCAGCCAACTATTAGAACTCTTGGAACTCTTGATAGATTGGTTGTCAATTCATCATATTTACTCTTACAAAGGAAAACCTCGTGTTGGTTGTAAAAGGTTAGTCATACATTTGGAGACTTTGCCAAAGCATAGTTGTTGTTGTGTTTTTTTTTTTTTTTTATTGGGAGGAGGAGGGTGTAAGACCCGTGTCAATCTAACCCGGTCTTACCACCTTGAACCAGGTTTACCCATCATGGTCGAGTCAAATGGACCAAGGGCATGAAGGAGATCGAGATCCCAGGTATGAAATCGACCCAAAAACACTTAATTCTAGGGGAGGGTCGCACACCCAGCTAAGCAGGGTCGGACCTCCCAAACCTAAAAGATCGACCCTCAGTTTTTGAGGGAGGGTCGGACAGCTTAAGACCCTAGGGTCGACGGGATCATCGACCCTCCCATCGACCCTCGGTTTCTGACGAAAACTGAAATTAGGAAATTTCCTAATTTTCGGTTGGGATTCTTTCCAAATCTCAATGGGATTATTATAGGACATTCCTAGTCTATTTAAAGGACGTCCCTAAGCCACATTCACTCCTTTCACAACCCTAATTGAATTGAGAGAAAGAGAGAAGAAGGAAAAGAGGAAGAAAGGAGGCTAGGAAGAAGGCTTAGCAAAAAGGAGAAGAAATTGCAGAGGAAAGTAATCTTCTCAGGTATGGATACTAATTCCATGAGTTTCTACAGACCTTAGGTTAGATATGATTGAGTGTAGGATTTCGGAGAAACCCAAAATATCCATCCATGGTTAGGTTTTCATGGAAAACCATTGGAGGATGCACGAAAGCTATCTAGATGAATCATACATGGTTCTAGACCATGGAATGAATGTTGAGTGAATGTAGGAAGCAAGCCATAGGACCCCAAACACGAAGAATGGATTAAAAAGTGGAAATTGGACCAGAGTGCACCGAGGGTCGCACCGATGGTCGATAGACCATCCGACCCTAAGTGTTTCTGACCATCGACCCTCAGCATTCGGGAAGTTCGAGGAATGCTGGGGAGGGTCGATAGACCCATCGACCCTAGCATCGACCCTAGCATCAACCCTCGCTTGACGTAATGGTTTTTAAATTCTGAATTAATTCTAATTAAATTCTATCGACTTTGTTAGGTTTGCTAGCAATATAATACCGTTATAACAGTGAATCGAAAGCTTGGAAAATATCTATTAGCAAGCTAAGGTGAGGAACCTTAACCCCAAACTAAATTGGTTAATAATAAACTGTTTTTCTTTTCTTGAGTCCTATGCCATGTTTGATTCTGTGCGAATATGATTGTAATGTCATGCCATCCAATATTTCTATTACTTGTTCATGCATATTTACTTTATTGTTTATATCATGATGATGATGATGATGATAGGAATAGGCATGTGCTTGTATGTGTGTGGTTGGTGTGCTTGATGCGAGAGAGTATCAGGGGAGGTGTGATGAGAACGTCAATAAACGTTAACCTTTGGCGGGTCTCAGCACTTTAGCTCTATCTCTAACTCAAGTCTTGTGCATTGACATCGTCGTATCGCCATTACCTTAGCGGAACTATTATGTCGTAGAGTATCAGGGGAGGTAGTCTCGGTCCTTGTAGTCTCTGACTCTACCGGGGGGCCTTAGCTCTATCTCTATGGGCATTCTGAGGGATGCTGGGGTGAGGCCTTGGATACACTGTTTGGCATTAGGATTGGTTAGCAGTTATGGTAGGGTGGATGGGGACGACGATAAACGTTAACCTTCGGGCGGGCTTCCACACCCTATGTATAGAGGCGGTATCAATAAACGTTAACCTTTGATCACCCAACCTTTCTATTGCACATTGCAAACTATAAACCAAGACCAAAGATAAGAATTGACTTTTTGCATGCATATGTAATGTTGCATTGTTTTGGCTACTCACTGAGCCGTGTTGTGTGCTCACCCCTCGACGTCGACTATTTTTAGTTGATGATGCAGGATATACTGTTGAAGATTATATGAACCTGTCAGCGTATGGAACTGTAGCAGCTATGGAAGTTGGAGCTGAAGATGATACACACGACTCCTCTTGCGAGTGCAACTCGTGTGTATTCGATTATATATTTTTTTGTAGGTTTCTTTATTGGATTTATAAGACATGTATTTGGTATTTAAATATTTATGTCTCGGTTAATCACAGAATAATTTGCTATTATTTATGGATATCAACTTAGTTCTCAGTTCATACTATTTATAAATTTTCCGCTATTGTGTATTACTCTGATTATGATTGTGGATGCGTGTTAAGTTTGGATAACGTGGGGATAGCCTATAAGAGATCCTGGTTGAACCGTTGGTTATTTGGCGGTTCATCACACCATTCTGAAGTGTGCGGAATCGGGGTGTGACAACTTGGTATCAAAGCGTCTCAGGCCTTGCCCGCCGAACTGACACACATTCCAGACCATTGTGAACTGAGATAGGATAAATTAAAAGCTTTAATACAAACACACTGTAAGCACAAGTGATGATTGAAACCGAATTAAAAAGAGAATAATGCATCTATTAAAGGGGAAACCAGTTACATACAAGGAGTGAGAGAAACAAAATGTATATACATCACTAAAGTAGAGTACCGTCCACAACCCGGACAGTTACTCTGTAGTACAAGAAAAGTAAAGTACAATCAGGAAGCCGGAGGCGAAGGAGGAGGCGGTGCCTCACGATCTCTGTCGTAGTCCTCAGCATAGACTCTAGTCAACCACGCTATCTGAGTCTGGGTCGTCTGTAGACTAGCCGTGAGATCGGCTACTCTCTCGTCGGTCCGCCGCGCCGGATCTCCATGAGCTCACCTATCCGGTGCGTCGGAGGTGTGCGTGAGCAGCCAACAGCTCATCCACTCTCATGCGCCGAGCATCTAGCAAATCCTCCATCCTCGGGTCCGATCTGCTGAGTCTCTCCGATCTCGCGCAGCATCTCCATCATATCGGAAGGTGGGCGTGAAGGACCAGCATCATGAGAAGGACCGGCCTCGGGTACCGAAGCCGCCGCAGCCAAGTACCAACTCCATCCGCCCTGTGGGTGATGGCGGGGGTATCGCGTCGACATCCATATACATACGATCATCATCGTCGACCGGATTTCCCCGAGCCCTAGCAGCAGCCGCAGCATCAGTCACCTCGACCCGAGTGTGAGGGCGCACCATCGCGTTCCTCTCCTCATCGCTAACCTCCGCATCTCGCAGCCCCATCTTACGGATAGCCTCCCAATCTAGAGGCGACGAGAAGGTCTTCTCCTGGATCTTCTCATCAACCGGATCCACCCCCAAACGGGTCGGGAACATCGTAATCATGCGTCCATAGGGTAGATTACCCCTATGACCGGACAATGTGGCACCGATCATCGTCCCGCATGATGATGTAAGGAAGGCGGACCGGCTATCGAGTGCATATGCTGTAGATCAAGAACTCGGGTCAGTCGAGACACCCTCTCATAGTGCCCACTCTGCGGAATCAGATTATGCTTTGGATAATCTTGCGGAAGACTCGTGGAGATGGACGCAAGTAGCAAGCTCTCATCTGCCATCTATCGGGACGGAGCAACTGATTGTCGATCTCTGCTCTCATCTCCATCTCAACAAACTGTGGCTCTCTCGGCGCACAGTACACCATAGGGCCATCGAAGGGAATGCCCAATAGATCGGCCAGCTGTCGATAGTCAAAAGAAATGTGCACCCCCTTGACATAGCTAGTGATGCGCAACTCCTGACCCCGCTCGACATCATTGTAATCCCCCACCACCTGGAGATTACAATAGAACTGGCGCACCAAGTCTGGACATGTGCACGCGTCGTATGTGATGACAGTGAGCCACCCCATGTCGCCAAAAGCTCTCTCGACGTTGAACAAGGCTAGATCAGCTAGGTTCACCATACGACCCCCTTCCACTTTCTAGCCTGTATAGTAGGCGTACTGTGCCTCGGCCTCATTTGAACGGAAACGGAGAGGATCACGCAATCTTGGCACTTTAGTACGGGCCATAGTACCTGCAAAAATAAGAAAGAGAAAATAAACCAGGAGTTAGTAGGATAAAATCCGAAATTGGATTTAATAACTACGTAAGTTAACAATAAAGTCCCATTTTTCACCATACAAGTGGGCGTAAGAACTTACGTAAGTTAAAACATATCCTACAATCTACAGGCAGTAGAAAATTTTACCGGATAAGGTCTAATTTGGAGAAATTCAAGAAAAACCAAAAATGTCGACAAATTAGGGCAAAAAGGGAAAAATTTAAGTTTCTCGATGACCAACCGATGAAACTCAAAAAAAAATTTGAGGGCTTTCGTTCCACAAGACCCCAATAAAAATCGAAATTTTACGGTTGGAAAAAAAAATTTAATTTGAAAAATACAAGTTAAAGGAGCAAAAACCTAGAAATAAAAACCTAAAAACAGGTAAAGTTGGGAAAGTATACCTGTAGGGGTGATGTGGATGTCGAAATTCGGACTAGGAACGATCCACAATAGCGAAGTAGCACTGTAGCAACTCGGAGAGTAGAGACGAGTCGAAACGGAGGGGGAATAGTGAGAAATGACCCGGAATCAGATCTTAAAAATCTGATTTTTAGTCCGAGGGTCCGGACAATTCGACCGACACCATCGACCCTCGGATCGACCCTCCAATCGACCCTCGACTCTCGAGAATCGGCGGAAATTCAAGGGTCGGACCGAGGGTCGGACACCCATCGACCCTCGCATCGACCCTCGGCTCTCGGGAAGAACAGGGTCATTCCCAGGGTCAGATACCAAGGGTCGGACATACCATCGACCCTCACTATCGACCCTACATAGAAAAGACAGTATTTTTTTCAGAATGAATTGAGGATTCAAATTTTATATCGGTTAGCGTGCCTACATGAAGTATAAATGATTTCTCACTGATTTTGATGATTTTCAGGCACCACCCATCTCAGAAAGAAAATATGTCTGGACGTAGAGTGACCCGACAGACCCGAAACACAGTCCCACCACCACCACCCGTGGATGAGACTAGTCAAGAGAACAATTATGCCCGGGGTAATCCCGAGCCGGCAAACCCCTACGAATTTGCCACCACCACCACCCGAGCTAACAACGGTGGTGATGAATCTGGCTCAACAGCTACAACAAATGCAACATGCACAAGCTCAAATGCAGGTTGCGATGGGAGTTATGTTTCAAGCCACTCGGGCTGCAGACCATGCACACCGGGCAAGCTAGTGCGGCACCGGTGGGTAACCACCCAGCCCCTCGGACACCTCAACAACCGGCTGCACCGGTTCCCGTGCAAGCCCCAGAAGCAGCCCAAGGGAACTATCAGTATCCACCCCCTATGTTTGGGGCATATCAAAATCAACTGGATCACTCCCGGCTAGTAGAGAGATTTTTTAAAATGAAACCGAGAGAATTTAACGGTAAACTGTCTGATCCACTGTGGCCAGCACACTGGATAGACGAGATGGAAAGGAACTTCCTCATGATGACTATCACCGAGGAAGAGAAAGTACTATGTGCCACCTTCATGCTCAAAGGCAACGCACACCATTGGTGGAAATCTACAAAGACATACTTATTGACCAAGCACGCCCTACTGACATGGGCTATATATAAAGAAACATTCTTCGGGAAGTATTTCCCAAGAAGCTTCAGAGATTCAATGGAAAAGGAATTTCTGAGTCTGTACCAAGGGCAGATGTCCGTAGACTCATATCAACAACGTTACGAAGAACTATTTTTCTTCGCACCGGCTAGCACGCAAGAAGAAGATACAAAAACCCGTAGATTCGTCGCGAGACTGAGAGGAAGTATCAGGGAACATGTTTTGGGATTAGAGAAGAACATATACAACGAAGCTGTTCAGATTGCTAGAGTGATTGAATCGAGCCAGAAGGAGAGCTATTTCTCCCAGAGCAGAGGAATTAAGAGACCAGCCGGAAACTCCTATAACGGAGGCAACAACAGGACGTATAAGCCTTTCCGTCCTCAGAATTTTAATGCTGCAACCAAGACTATCCCCGCAGCTCAACCTCAGCCAAAGCCAAATTTGAAGCCCCGAAGTGCTATAATCGCAACCAACCGGGCATATGGCAAGAGAGTGCCCAAAACCCAAAAAAGCTGTTACATCAAGGACGGGTATATGCTGTTACATCGAGGGATGCAGCCGCATCGCCCGATGTGGTCACGGGTATGACCGAAACTTTAAGATTATAATTACACTGAATTGAGTATGTAGACTAAGTAAAAACGGATCACGGGTATCGTACCTATCAATGGCGTACCCGCCGGAGTACTCTTTGATTCGGGAGCTACTCATTCATTTATATCCGTGTCGTTTGGAAAGAAGACCAATCTGCCCATCAAAACCTTAGACTACAAATTACTCGTACGGTCACCGATGGGATTAGAAGTGGAATTAGAGAAAGGTTATGGACCATGTCCAGTTCTCATTGGAGAGAAAACCTTGGATGCAACTTTAATACAACTTGAGATGGCAGACTTCGATGTCATCTTAGGAATGGACTGGTTAGCTCGGCATTCTGCAAAGCTGTTATGCGCCGAGAAGAAGCTAATGTTCAAAGATAAAGAAGGAGCAGAATTTAGTTTCTCGGGAACCAAACTTCCCAGGAGACGCAAGCTCATACTTTCCGCATTAAAGGCTAAGAAGTGCCTTGAGAAAGGAGCGGTCGGATATCTAGTATCAGTGGTCGACCTAACCAAGGACGTGCCACAAATGGAAGATATTGATGTAGTGCGGGACTTTCCTGATGTATTTCCGAAGGAGTTACCCGGATTACCACCCGACCGAGCCACGAAGTTTGTAATAGACCTTATACCTGGAGCCGCACCAGTATCAAAAGCACCGTATAGAATGGCTCCTACTGAACTGAAGGAATTAAAAGTGCAACTACAAGAACTGCTAGATAAGGGTTATATTAGACCCAGTATATCTCCATGGGGAGCACCGGTGTTGTTCGTAAAGAAGAAAGATGGTAGCGTTCGGTTATGTATCGACTATAGAGAGTTGAATAAGTCGACAATCAAGAATCGATATCCACTACCCAGGATTGATGACTTGTTCGATCAGTTACAAGGAGCGAAGGTATTTTCAAAGATCGATCTTCGATCAGGCTATCATCAATTGAAAATTAAGGAAGGTGACATTCCGAAGACAGCTTTCAGGACAAGATACGGAGATTATGAATTATTAGTGATGTCTTTCGGACTAACTAATGCACCGACAACGTTCATGGAACTTATAAACCGAGTTTTCCATGATATGTTGGACACGTCGGTGATAGTATTTATTGATGACATATTGGTATACTCCAAGGACAAGGAAACCCATGTCAAGAACCTAAACGCAGCCCTACAGCGTTTGAGGAAAGAGAAGTTATACGCCAAATTTTCTAAGTGTGAGTTTTGGCTAAGCGAAGTCGCATTTTTAGGCCATGTAGTATCCGCGGAAGGAATCAAAGTGGACCCCAAGAAGATCGAAGCTATTGTGAAGTGGGAAGCACCAAAGAGCCTCTCGAAATTAGAAGTTTTCCCGGGTCTAGCTGGATATTATCGGAGATTCGTAGAAGACTATTCTCGGATTGCCGTACCTCTCACCAGTTTGACCAAGAAAGGAGAAAAGTTTGTATGGACGGATAAGTGTGAAAAGAGCTTTCAAACACTGAAGACCAGATTGATATCCGCTCCAATTTTAACCATTCCCGTTCCAGGACAGACATTTACTTTATACACTGATGCATCGGGATTGGGATTAGGATGTGTGCTTATGCAAGGAGAACAAGTAGTTGCGTATGCATCGAGACAGTTGAAGGTACATGAGAAGAACTACCCCACTCACGATTTGGAATTAGCGGCGAGAGTATATGCTTGTCAAGATATGGAGACACTACCTATACGGAGAGAAGTTTCGGATTAAGTCGGACCATAAAAGTCTTACTTATCTATTTAATCGAAGGAGTTAAATATGAGACAAAGAAGATGGCTGGAATTATTGAAAGACTATGATTGTGATATCCGGTATCATTCGGGAAAAGCGAACGTGGTAGCGGATGCATTGAGCGAAAAAGCAATGATAAAATCTCAAGGAGAAACCAGCACGATTGCAAGAATGTATACCAATGGAATGGTGTTTAATCACGGCAACGAGCAGGATGTGATAGATACACCGGATGGATCAACCAACCAAGGGTTCATTCATCGGTTTTCAAATATGTTCGCAGCATTGAAGATTATGCCGGATATAGTGGACGGCAGTGAAGACAGCTATCAAAGCGGATCCTTATCCAAGAACAGGACAAGAAGATATTGAGAAAGGTAGGACTAACCCCGAGTTCACCTTGGATGACGAGAAGGTACTGAAATACAAAGGAAGAATATGTGTACCCGAAACGGAAAGTGTAGACATTAGACACCGACTCATGAAAGAAACCCATACCACCATCTACTCGGTACATCCCGGAAGTACAAAAATGTATCATGATCTAAAGAAACTGTATTGGTGGAGGGGAATGAAGGCGATGTAGCCAAGCTCGTGTCTCAATGCCTAAATTGTCGAAAGGTAAAGGCGGAACGACAAAGACCCGCAGGACTATTACAACCATTACCGAACCAGCTTGGAAATGGGACTGCATCACTATGGACTTCGTCACGGGACTACCATTGACTCCTCGAGTAGTTGACGCAGCTTTGGGTGATTGTAGACCGTCCTAACTAAGACAGCTCGCTTCATACCGATACGACCCCAAATACACCTGGAAAGGTTAGCAAAGCTGTATGTGGATAATATTGTTCGGCTACACGGTGTTCCGAAAAAGCATTGTGTCCGATAGAGACCCACGATTTACTTCCAGATTTTGGGAAGGACCGCAAAAGGCTATGGGTACAACATTGAAGTTCGATCGCATTCCACCCACGGACCGACCGGACGGTCGGAGCGTACAATTCAGATTTTAGAAGATATGCTACGAGCATGTGTGATTGATTTCAAGGGATCATGGGACGAAAAATTACCATTGATCGAGTTCGCTTACAATAACAACTTTATCGGGCTACTATACGGATGTCACCTTATGAAGCACTGTATGGCGGGAAGTGTCGAACTCCCTTGTTTTGGAATGAAGTTGGAGAACGTAGTATTGTTGGACCAGAATTTGTTGAAGAGACTTGTCGAGTGGTCGACATCATCAAGGAAAGAGTAAGAGTAGCTCGGAACCGTCAAAAGCAATACGCAGATACTCGACGAAGAGATCTAGAGTTCGCCGTAGGCGAAAAAGTATTCTTGAAAGTATCGCCTATGCGAGGATTGAAGAGGTTCGACATGAAAAGGAAAACTAAGTCCAAGATATGTCGGACCATATGAGATTCCGGCTAAGCGTGGAAAAGTAGCTTATCGCTTAGCATTACCACCATCTATGTCAAGTATGCATGACGTATTTCACATATCCTTACTGAAGAAGTATGTCAAAGACCCAACACATGTGTTGACAGTAGATTTTCCGGAACTGACTAATGATTTGACATTTGAAGTAATACCAACGGAAATCACTAGTCGAAAGGTTCAACGTCTACGCAAAGTAGATATCTACTATGTTAAGGTCACATGGAAAAGTAGAGACATGGAAGAGATTACATGGGAGGAAGAAAATGCTATGAGGAAGCAATACCCCCGACTTGTTTGACTCGGAAGGTACGTACAATTTCGAGGACAATCTAACCCGGTCTTACCACCTTGAACCAGGTTTACCCATCATGGTCGAGCCAAATGGACCAAGGGCATGAAGGAGATCGAGATCCCGTGTATGAAATCGACCCAAAAACACTTAATTCTAGGGAGGGTCGCACACCCGCCCGCTAAGGTGGTCGGACCTCCCAAACCAGAAAGATCGACCCTCGGTTTTTGAGGGAGGGTCGGACAGCTTAAGACCCTAGGGTCGACGGGATCATCGACCCTCCCATCGACCCTCGGTTTCGACGAAAAACCCGAAATTAGGAAATTTCCTAATTTTCGGTTGGGATTCTTTCCAAATCTCAATGGGATTATTATAGGACATTCCTAGTCTATTTAAAGGACGTCCCTAAGCCACATTCACTCCTTTCACAACCCTAATTGAATTGAGAGAAAGAGAGAAGAAGGAAAAGAGGAAGAAAGGAGGCTAGGAAGAAGGCTTAGCAAAAAGGAGAAGAAATTGCAGAGGAAAGTAATCTTCTCGAGATGGATACTAATTTCATGAGTTTCTACGGACCTTAGGTTAGATATGATTGAGTGTAGGATTTCGGAGAAACCCAAACCATCCATCCATGGTTAGGTTTTCATGGAAAACCATGGGAGGATGCATGAAAGCTATCTAGATGAATCATACATGGTTCTAGACCATGGAATGAATGTTGAGTGAATGTAGGAAGCAAGCCATAGGACCCCAAACACGAAGAATGGATTAAAAAGTGGAAATTGGACCAGAGTGCACCGAGGGTCGCACCGAGGGTCGATAGACCATCCGACCCTAGGTGTTTCAGACCATCGACCCCGAGATTCGGGAAGTTCGGAATGCCGGGAGGGTCGATAGACCCATCGACCCTAGCATCGACCCTAGCATCGACCCTCGCCTGACGTAATGGTTTTTAAATTCTGAATTAATTCTAATTAAATTCTATCGACTTTGTTAGGTTTGCTAGCAATATAATACCGTTATAACAAGTGAATCGAAAGCTTGGAAAATATCTATTAGCAAGCTAAGGTGAGGAACCTTAACCCCAAACTAAATTGGTTAATAATAAACTGTTTTTCTTTTCTTGAGTCCTATGCCATGTTTGATTCTATGCGAATATGATTGTAATGTGCATACAAAGATGCCATCCAATATTTCTATTACTTGTTCATGCATATTTACTTTATCGTTTATAACATGATGATGATGATGATGATAGGAATAGGCATGTGCTTGTATGTGTGTGGTTGGTGTGCTTGATGCGAGAGAGTATCAGGGGAGGTGTGATGAGAACGTCAATAAACGTTAACCTTTGGCGGGTCTCAAAGACTTTAGCTCTATCTCTAACTCAAGTCTTGTGCATTGACATCGCCGGATCGCCATTACCTTAGCGGAACTATTATGTCGTAGAGTATCGGGGGAGGTGGTCTCGGTCCTTGTAGTCTCCGACTCTACCGGGGGCCTTAGCTCTATCTCTATGGATGTTCCGAGGGATGCCGGGTGAGGCCTTGGATACACCGTTTGGCATTAGGATTGGTTAGCAACTGAGCCCGGCTTTGCAAGCCCTCGCTAACGGGGGCTTACGTGTTGGTATAGCATTATATAGCAATAAACGTTAACCTTTGTTGTATAATGTTATGGTAGGGTGGATGGGGGACGACGATAAACGTTAACCTTCGGGCGGGCTTCCACACCCTGTGTATAGAGGCGGTATCAATAAACGCTAACCTTTGATCACCCAACCTTTCTATTGCACATTGCAAACTATAAACCAAGACCAAAGATATGAATTGACTTTTTGCATGCATATGTAATGTTGCATTGTTTTGGCTACTCACTGAGCCGTGTTGTGTGCTCAACCGTCGACGCCGAATATTTTTAGTTGATGATGCGGGATATACCGCTGAAGATTATATGAACCGCCGGCGTATGGAACCGTAGCAGCTATGGAAGTTGGAGTCGAAGATGATACACACGACTCCTCTTGCGAGTGCAACTCGTGTGTATTCGATTAGATATTTTTTTGTAGGTTTCTTTTATTGGATTTATAAGACATGTATTTGGTATTTAAATATTTATGTCTCGGTTAATCACGTAATAATTTGCTATTATTTATGGATATCAACTTAGTTCTCGCTCATACTATTTATAAATTTTCCGCTATTGTGTATTACTCGATTATGATTGTGGATGCGTGTTAAGTTTGGATAACGCGGGGATAGCCTATAAGAGATCCTGGTCGAACCGTTGGTTATTTGGCGGTTCATCACACCATTCCAAGTGTGCGGAATCGGGGTGTGACAACTTGGTATCGAGCGCGCTCGTGCCTTGCCCGCCGAACCGACACACATTCCGGACCATTGTGAACCGAGATAGGATAAATTAAAAGCTTTAATACAAACACACCGTAAGCACAAGTGATGATTGAAACCGAATTAAAAAAGAGAATAATGCATCTATTAAAGGGGGAAACCAGTTACATACAAGGAGTGAGAGAAACAAAAAGTATATACATCACTAAAGCAGAGTACCGCCCACAACCCGGACAGCTACTCTCAGTAGTACAAGAAAAGTAAAGTACAATCGGGAAGCCGGAGGCGAAGGAGGAGGCGGTGCCTCACGATCTCCGTCGTAGTCCCCGCGATAGACTCTAGTCAACCGGGCCATCCGAGTCCGGGTCGCCCAGTAGACTAGCCGTGAGATCGGCTACTCTCCCGCCGGGCCGCACGCCGGACCTCCATGAGCTCACCTATCCGCGGCCGAGGTGTGCCGAGCAGCCAACAGCTCATCCACTCTCATGCGCCGAGCATCTAGCAAATCCTCCATCCTCGGTCCGACCCGCGCCGAGTCTCTCCGATCTCGCGCAGCATCTCCATCATATCGGAAGGTGGGCGCGAAGGACCAGCATCATGAGAAGGACCGGCCTCGGGTACCGGCCGCCGCAGCCAGAAGTACCAACTCCATCCGCCCGTGTGGGGTGATGGCGGGGGGTATCGCGCCGACATCCATATACATACGATCATCATCGCCGACCGGATCTCCCCGAGCCCTAGCAAGGCCGCAACGATCGGCCACCTCGACCCGAGTGTGAGGGCGCACCATCGCGCTCCTCTCCTCATCGCTAACCTCCGCATCTCGCAGCCCCATCTTGCGCATAGCCTCCCAACCTAGAGGCGACGAGAAGGTCTTCTCCCGGATCTTCTCATCAACCGGATCCACCCCCAAACGGGTCGAGAGCACCGGAATCATGCGCCCATAGGGTAGATTACCCCTATGACCGGACAATGTGGCACCGATCATCGCCCGCATGATGATGTAAGGAAGGCGCACCGGCCGCCGAAAGCATATGCCCGTAGATCAAGAACTCGGGTCAGCCGAGACACCCCCTCATAGTGCCCACTCGCGGAATCGGATTATGCCGGATAATCTTGCGGAAGACTCGTGGAGATGGACGCAAGTAGCAAGCTCTCATCCGCCATCTATCGGGACGGAGCAACCGATTGTCGATCTCTGCTCTCATCTCCATCTCAACAAACCGTGGCTCTCCCGGCGCACAAGACACCATAGGGCCATCGGGGGAATGCCCAACGGATCGGGCCAGCTGCCGATAGTCAAAAAGAAATGTGCACCCCTTGACGTAGCTAGTGATGCGCAACTCCCGACCCCGCCGACATCATTGTAATCCCCCACCACCCGGAGATTACAATAGAACCGGCGCACCAAGTCCGGACATGTGCACGCGGCCGTATGTGATGACAGGGAGCCACCCCATGTCGCCAAAAGCTCTCTGACGCTGAACAAGGCTAGATCAGCCAGGTTCACCATACGACCCCTTCCACTTTCTTGCCCGTATAGTAGGCATACCGTGCCTCGGCCTCATTTGAACGGAAACGGAGAGGATCACGCAATCTTTAGTACGGGCCATAGTACCTGCAAAAAATAAGAAAGTTAACAATAAAGGATAAAATCCCAAATTGGATTTAATAACTACGTAAGTTAACAATAAAGTCCCATTTTTCACCATAAAAGTGGGCGTAAGAACTTACGTAAGTTAAAACATATCCTACAATCTACAAAGCAGAGAAAATTTTAACGGATAAGGTCTAATTTGGAGAAATTCAAGAAAAACCAAAAATGTCGACAAATTAGGGCAAAAAGAGAAAAATTTAAGTTTCTCGATGACCAACCGATGAAACTCGAAAAATTTGAGGGCTTTCGCCCTCAAGACCCCAATAACAAAAGCCCCCAATAAAAATCGAAATTTTACGGTTGGAAAAAAGTTTAATTTGAAAAATACAAGTTAAAGGAGCAAAAACCTAGAAATAAAAACCTAAAAACAGGTAAAGTTGGGGAAAGTATACCCGTAGGGGTGATGTGGATGTCGAAATTCGGACTAGGAACGATCCACAATAGCGAAGTAGCACTCGTAGCAACTCTGAGAGTAGAGACGAGCCGAAACGGAGGGGGAATAGTGAGAAATGACCCGAAATCGGATCTTAAAAATCTGATTTTTAGTCCGAGGGCCGGACAATTCGACCGACACCATCGACCCTGGATCGACCCTCCAATCGACCCCGACTCGGGAATCGACGAAAATTCAAGGGTCGGACCGAGGGTCGGACACCCATCGACCCGCGATCGACCCTCGGCTCTCGGGAAGAACAGGTCATTCCCGTGGTCGGATACCAAGGGCCGGACATACCATCGACCCTCACCATCGACCCTACATAGAAAAGACAAGAAAATTTTTTCGAAATGAATTGAGGATTTTGAATTTTATATCGGTTAGCGTGCCTACATGAAGTATAAATGATTTCTCACCGATTTTGATGATTTTCGGGCACCACCCATCTCGTAAAGAAAATATGTCCGGACGTAGAGTGACCCGACAGACCGGAAACGCGCCGCCCCACCACCACCACCCGTGGATGAGACTAGTCAAGAGAACAATTATGCACGGGGTAATCCCGAGCCGGCAAACCCTTACGAATTTGCCACCACCACCACCCGAGCTAACAACGACGGTGATGAATCTGGCTCAACAGCTACAACAAATGCAACATGCACAAGCTCAAATGCGGCTGCGATGGGGAGTTATGTTTCAAGCCACTCGGCGCGCAGCCATGCACACCGGGCAAGCTAGTGCAGCACCGAAGGTAAACCACCCAGCCCCTCGTACACCCTCAACAACCGGCTGCACCGGCCCCCGTGCAAGCCCCGTAAGCAGCCCAAGGGAACTATCGCATCCACCCCCTATGTTTGGGGGCATATCAAAATCAACCGGATCACTCCCGGCTAGTAGAGAGATTTTTGAAAATGAAACCGAGAGAATTCAACGGTAAACCGCCTGATCCACCGTGGCCAGCACTACCGGATAGACGAGATGGAAAGGAACTTCCCCATGATGACTATTACTGAGGAAGAGAAAGTACTATGCGCAACCTTCATGCTCAAAGGCGACGCACACCATTGGTGGAAATCTACAAAGACATACTTATTGACCAAGCACGCCCTACCGACATGGGCTATATATAAAGAAGCATTCTTCGAGAAGTATTTCCCAAGAAGCTTCGTAGATTCAATGGAAAAGGAATTTCCGAGTCCGTACTAAGGGCGCATGTCCGTAGACTCATATCAACAACGCTACGAAGAACTATTTTTCTTCGCACCGGCTAGCATGCAAGAAGAAGATACAAAAACCCGTAGATTCGTCGCGGACCGAGAGGAAGTATCGGGGAACATGTTCTGGGATTAGAGAAGAACATATACAACGAAGCTGTTCGGATTGCTCGAGTGATTGAATCGAGCCGTAAGGAGAGCTATTTCTCCCGGGGCGGAGGAATTAAGAGACCAGCCGGAAACTCCTATAACGGAGGCAACAACAGGACGTATAAGCCCTTCCGTCCCCGGAATTTTAATGCTGCAACCAAGACTATCCCCGCAGCTCAACCTCAGCCAAAAGCCAAATTCGAAGCCCCGGCGCTATAACCGCAACCAACCGGGGCATATGGCAAGAGAGTGCCCAAAACCCAAAAAAGCTGTTACATCAAGGACGGGTATATGCCGTTACATCGAGGATGCAGCCGCATCGCCCGATGTGGTCACGGTATGACCGAAACTTTAAGATTATAATTACACCGATTGAGTATGTAGACTAAGTAAAAACGGATCACGTGTATCGTACCTATCAATGGCGCACCCGCCGAGATACTCTTTGATTCGGGAGCTACTCATTCATTTATATCCGTGTCGCTTGGAAAGAAGACCAATCTGCCCATCAAAACCTTAGACTACAAATTACTCGTACGGTCACCGATGGGATTAGAAGTGGAATTAGAGAAAGGTTATGGACCATGTCCGGCCTCTCATTGGAGAGAAAACCTTGGATGCAACTTTAATACAACTTGAGATGGCGGACTTCGATGTCATCTTAGGAATGGACCGGTTAGCCCGGCATTCTCGCAAATCTGTTATGCGCCGAGAAGAAGCTAACGCTCAAAGATAAAGAAGGAGCAGAATTCAGCTGGGAACCAAACTTCCCGGAGAGACGCAAGCTCATACTTTCCGCATTAAAGGCTAAGAAGTGCCTTGAGAAAGGAGCGGCCGGATATCTAGTATCGCTGGTCGACCTAACCAAGGACGTGCCACAAATGGAAGATATTGATGTAGTGCGGGACTTTCCCCGATGTATTTCCGAGGAACTACCCGGATTACCACCCGACCGAGCCACGGAGTTTGTAATAGACCTTATACCCGGAGCCGCACCAGGATCAAAAGCACCGTATAGAATGGCTCCTACCGAACCGAAGGAATTAAAAGTGCAACTACAAGAACCGCTGGATAAGGGTTATATTAGACCCAAAGATATCTCCATGGGGGAGCACCGGTGTTGTTCGTGAAAGAAGAAAGATGGTAGCGCCCGGTTATGTATCGACTATAGAGAGTTGAATAAGCCGACAATCAAGAATCGATATCCACTACCCGGATCGATGACTTGTTCGACCGCCATAAGGAGCGAAGGTATTTTCAAAGATCGACCTTCGATCGAGCTATCATCAATTGAAAATTAAGGAAGGTGACATTCAAGACAGCTTTCGGACAAGATACGGCACATTATGAATTCTTAGTGATGTCTTTCTGGACTAACTAATGCACCGGCAACGCTCATGGAACTTATGAACCGAAGCTTTCCACGATATGTTGGACACGCCGGTGATAGTATTTATTGATGACATATTGGTATACTCCAAGGACAAGGAAACCCATGTCAAGAACCTAAACGCAGCCCTACAACGCTTGAGGAAAGAGAAGTTATACGCCAAATTTTCTAAGTGTGAGTTTTGGCTAAGCGAAGTCGCATCTTTAGGCCATGTAGTATCCGCGGAAGGAATCAAAGTGGACCCCTAGTTTTCCGGGTCTAGCCGGATATTATCCGGAGATTCGTAGAAGACTATTCTCGGATTGCCGCACCTCTCACCGCTTTGACCAAGAAAGGAGAAAAGTTTGTATGGACGGATAAGTGTGAAAAGAGCTTTCAAACACCGAAGACCGGATTGATATCCGCTCCAATTTTAACCATTCCCTGCTCCGGACGTACATTTACTTTATACACCGATGCATCGGGATTGGGATTAGGATGTGTGCTTATGCAAGGAGAACAAGTAGTTGCGTATGCATCGAGACGATTGAAGGTACATGAGAAGAACTACCCCACTCACGATTTGGAATTAGCGGCAGAGTACATGCTGTCAAGATATGGAGACACTACCTATACGGAGAGAAGTTTCGGATTAAGTCGGACCATAAAAGTCTTACTTATCTATTTAATCGAAGGAGTTAAATATGAGACAAAGAAGATGGCCGGAATTATTGAAAGACTATGATTGTGATATCCAAAGATCATCCGGGAAAAGCGAACGTGGTAGCGGATGCATTGAGCGTAAAAGCAATGATAAAATCTCAAGGAGAAACCAGCACGACCGCAAAGCAATGTATACCAATGGAATGGTGTTTAATCACAGCAACGAGCAAAATGTGATAGATACACCGGATGGATCAACCAACCAAGGGCTCATTCATCGGTTTTCAAATATGTTCGCAGCATTGAAGATTATACCGGATATAGTGGACGAAGTGAAGACAGCTATCAAAGCAGATCCTTATCCGGAGAACAAGACAAGAAGATATTGAGAAAGGTAGGACTAACCCCGAGTTCACCTTGGATGACGAGAAGGTACCGAAATACAAAGGAAGAATATGTGTACCAAAACGGAAAGTGTAGACATTAGACACCGACTCATGAAAGAAGCCCATACCACCATCTACTCGGTACATCCCGGAAGTACAAAAATGTATCATGATCTAAAGAAACCGTATTGGTGGAGGGGAATGAAGGCGCATGTAGCCAAGCTCGTGTCTCAATGCCTAAATTGTCGAAGGTAAAGGCGGAACGACAAAGACCCGCAGGACTGTTACAACCATTACCGGAACCAGCTTGGAAATGGGACTGCATCACTATGGACTTCGCCACAGACTACCATTGACTCCTCGAGTAGTTGACGCAGCTTTGGGTGATTGTAGACCGCCCGACTAAGACAGCTCGCTTCATACCGATACGACCCCCAAAGATACACCGGAAAGGTTAGCAAAGCCGTATGTGGATAATATTGTTCGGCTACACGGTGTTCCGTAAAGCATTGTGTCCGATAGAGACCCACGATTTACTTCCAGATTTTGGGAAGGACCGCAAAAGGCTATGGGTACAACATTGAAGTTCAAGATCGCATTCCACCCACGGACCGACGGACAATGGAGCGCATAATTCAGATTTTAGAAGATATGCTACGAGCATGTGTGATTGATTTCAAGGGATCATGGGACGAAAAGTTACCATTGATCGAGTTCGCTTACAATAACAAATTATCGGCTACTATACGTATGTCACCTTATGAAGCACCGTATGGTAGGAAGTGTCGAACTCCCTTGTTTTGGAATGAAGTTGGAGAACGTAGTATCGTTGGACCAGAATTTGTTGAAGAGACTTGTCGAAAGGTGGTCGACATCATCAAGGAAAGAGTAAGAGTAGCTCGGAACCGTCGAAAGCAATACGCAGATACTCGACGAAGAGATCTAGAGTTCGCCGTAGGCGAAAAAAAGTATTCTTGAAAGTATCGCCTATGCGAGGATTGAAGAGGTTCGACGAAAAGGAAAACTAAGTCCAAGATATGCCGGACCATATGAGATTCTGGCTAAGCGTGGAAAAGTAGCTTATCGCTTAGCATTACCACCATCTATGTCAAGTGTGCATGACGTATTTCACATATCCTTATTGAAGAAGTATGTCAAAGACCCAACACATGTGTTGACAAGATTTGCCGAACCGACCGATGATTTGACATTTGAAGTAATACCAACGGAAATCACTAGTCGAAAAGTTCAACGCTCTACGCAATGTAGATATCTACTATGTTAAGGTCACATGGAAAAGTAGAGACATGGAAGAGATTACATGGGAGGAAGAAAATGCTATGAGGAAGCAATACCCCGACTTGTTTGACTCGGGAAGGTACGCACAATTTCGAGGACGAAATTTTTATAAGTTGGGGGGAGTTGTAAGACCCGTGTCAATCTAACCCGGTCTTACCACCTTGAACCAGGTTTACCCATCATGGTCGAGCCAAATGGACCAAGGGCATGAAGGAGATCGAGATCCCGTGCATGAAATCGACCCAAAAACACTTAATTCTAGGGGAGGGTCGCACACCCGGCTAAGGTGGTCGGACCTCCCAAACCGTAAAAGATCGACCCTCGCTTTTGAGGGAGGGTCGGACAGCTTAAGACCCTAGGGTCGACGGGATCATCGACCCTCCCATCGACCCTCGGTTTCGACGAAAATCCGAAATTAGGAAATTTCCTAATTTTCGGTTGGGATTCTTTCCAAATCTCAATGGGATTATTATAGGACATTCCTAGTCTATTTAAAGGACGCCCCTAAGCCACATTCACTCCTTTCACAACCCTAATTGAATTGAGAGAAAGAGAGAAGAAGGAAAAGAGGAAGAAAGGAGGCTAGGAAGAAGGCTTAGCAAAAAGGAGAAGAAATTGCAGAGGAAAGTAATCTTCTCGTGTATGGATACTAATTCCATGAGTTTCTACGGACCTTAGGTTAGATATGATTGAGTGTAGGATTTCGGAGAAACCCAAACCATCCATCCATGGTTAGGTTTTCATGGAAAACCATGGGAGGATGCACGAAAGCTATCTAGATGAATCATACATGGTTCTAGACCATGGAATGAATGTTGAGTGAATGTAGGAAGCAAGCCATAGGACCCCAAACACGAAGAATGGATTAAAAAGTGGAAATTGGACCGGAGTGCACCGGGGGTCGCACCGAGGGTCGATAGACCATCCGACCCTAGGTGTTTCTCGACCATCGACCCCCTCAAGCATTCGGGAAGTTCGGAATGCCGGGAGGGTCGATAGACCCATCGACCCTAGCATCGACCCTAGCATCGACCCTCGCCTGACGTAATTGTTTTTAAATTCTGAATTAATTCTAATTAAATTCTATCGACTTTGTTAGGTTTGCTAGCAATATAATACCGTTATAACAGGTGAATCGAAAGCTTGGAAAATATCTATTAGCAAGCTAAGGTGAGGAACCTTAATCCCAAACTAAATTGGTTAATAATAAACTGTTTTTCTTTTCTTGAGTCCTATGCCATGTTTGATTCTATGCGAATATGATTGTAATGTGCATACAAAGATGCCATCCAATATTTCTATTACTTGTTTATGCATATTTACTTTATTGTTTATAACATGATGATGATGATGATGATAGGAATAGGCATGTGCTTGTATGTGTGTGGTTGGTGTGCTTTATGCGAGAGAGTATCTTGGGAGGTGTGATGAGAACGCCAATAAACGTTAACCTTTGGCGGGTCTCAAAGACTTTAGCTCTATCTCTAACTCAAGTCTTGTGCATTGACATCGCCGGATCGCCATTACCTTAGCGGAACTATTATGTCGTAGAGTATCGGGGAGGTGGTCTCGGTCCTTGTAGTCTCCGACTCTACCGGGGGCCTTAGCTCTATCTCTATGGACGTTCCGAGGGATGCCGGGGTGAGGCCTTGGATACACTGTTTGGCATTAGGATTGGTTAGCAATGAGCCCGGCTTGCAAGCCCTCGCTAACGGGGGCTTACGTGTTGGTATAGCATTATATAGCAATAAACGTTAACCTTTGTTGTATAATGTTATGGTAGGGTGGATGGGGACGACGATAAACGTTAACCTTCGGGCGGGCTTCCACACCCCGTGTATAGAGGCGGTATCAATAAACGTTAACCTTTGATCACCCAACCTTTCTATTGCACATTGCAAACTATAAACCA
The DNA here is from genome assembly GCA_028583415.1 of Protea cynaroides. Classification (NCBI taxonomy): domain Eukaryota; kingdom Viridiplantae; phylum Streptophyta; class Magnoliopsida; order Proteales; family Proteaceae; genus Protea; species Protea cynaroides. The sequence continues at coordinate 95,224,022 of CM053269.1, forward strand.
AGACCAAAGATAAGAATTGACTTTTTGCATGCATATGTAATGTTGCATTGTTTTGGCTACTCACCGAGCCGTGTTGTGTGCTCACCCCTCGACGCCGAATATTTTTAGTTGATGATGCAGGATATACCGTTGAAGATTATATGAACCTGCGTCGGCCGTATGGAACTGTAGCAGCTATGGAAGTTGGAGCCGAAGATGATACACACGACCCTCTTGCGAGTGCAACTCGTGTGTATTCGATTAGATATTTTTTTGTAGGTTTCTTTATTGGATTTATAAGACATGTATTTGGTATTTAAATATTTATGTCTCGGTTAATCACGGAATAATTTGCTATTATTTATGGATATCAACTTAGTTCTCGCTCATACTATTTATAAATTTTCCGCTATTGTGTATTACTCGATTATGATTGTGGATGCGTGTTAAGTTTGGATAACGCGGGATAGCCTATAAGAGATCCCGGTTGAACCGTTGGTTATTTGGCGGTTCATCACACCATTCGAAGTGTGCGGAATCGGGGTGTGACAAAACCCCCCCCCCCCCCCCCCCCCCCCCCAACCCCCCCCCCACCCCCAAACTAAATTAAAAAAAAAATATTTTTATATAAAAAAAAAAAAAACCACCAAAAAAAAAAATTATTTTAAAAAAAAAAAAAAAAAAATAAAAAAAAAAAAAAAAAAAAAAAAAAACAAAAAAAAAAGGAGAAAAAAAAAAATTTTTTAAAAAACAAAAAAGGGGAACCCCCCCCAAACAGACAAAATAAACCCGGGGTAAACAAGAAAAGTAAAGTACAATCGGGGAAGTTGGAGGCGAAGGAGGAGGCGGTGCCTCACGATCTCTCGTCGTAGTCCTCGAGCATAGACTCTAGTCAACCGGGCTATCCGAGTCCGGGTTGTCGTAGAATAGCTGTGAGATCGGCTACTCTCCTGTCAGTCGCACGCTGGATCTCCATGAGCTTACCTATCCGCGCGTCAGAGGTGTGCTGAGCAGCCAACAGCTCATCCACTCTCATGTCTTTTGACTTATCTAGTAGGTTGAGTTCTCATTTTCTTTTTTTTTTTGCTAAGAGGGTAAAAATGTCTTTTGACTTATCTAGTAGGTTATTATAGTCCATTTCAAATTCTTTTTTGATGACATCAGCAACTAACGGGATTGGTTTAACGGAATGGACCTATTTGATTAACGGTGGAAAATGTTTGGGTGGTAGTTGATGTTTTTTGAAACGTATGGGTGGTAGGTGATGTTTTGAAACTATAATGGGGGGTAGCAGAAATTTTTCCATTTTTTTTACTTATGTTCTTGCTAATTCTACCCCAAAAACCCCCTTTCATTGCAATAAAAAAAATTCAAATAGAAGCTCGTTTTGGAACTAGCAAAAGTAAAAATTGAAATATCCAATAAAGAAAATAACAATAAATGAATTAAAAAGCCAATTAAATGAGAGCAAACAGGAGAAGTTGTAAATAAGAAGTGGCCAAAAGTAAAAATCATTAAATAGAGAACCTAGAAATCAGAGAAGTAAAGAAATGGTGTGACTGAACTTGGAAGGAAAGAGTAAAGCACATCAGTTACCATCAGTTACCATCAAATCTCTCTTCAAATATGATCTTTGAAATGGAAAAATCTATTAAAACATCCTGAAGCAAAAAGAATATGAAGAAAACCGATCTTCACATGGTTTGAGCTTCTATAACCGTTGCAATCCGTTTGAGTAAAACTCTAAACATAAAGAAACAAAAAGCTCTAGAAATGCAGAGAAAGGGAGAGAGAGAGAGAGAGAGAAGGGAAAGAGAGAGAGAGAGAGAGAGAGAGAGAGAGAGAGAGAGAGAGAGAGAGAGAGAGAGAGAGTTACCTTGAATAGTTCTTGAGTGCAACAGAGAAATCCGAGGAAAAACGATCTTCACCTTACCATGGGAGTTGCTTTCAATTCTACATAGATGGAGTTAGCAGAGAAGTTCTATCATAATGGGAGACTCCCATCGAAGTTCTTATATTGTGAGGTTTTGATCAGTTAAAAATTATTTTACATTTTTACCCTAGTTTTAGGACTGTTGGAGACAAAAAAAACGCATGTGCAAATTAAAGATGAGCAAAACAGCTTAAAAATGAATTTTGGCAAAAAATAAAAAAGAGGTTGAGACCTCTTTCTGAATTTGAGTCTGTTTTTGTTTTTATTTTTCATAAATAACACTCAAAAATTATACCAAACACCTACAAAACCTAAAATTTAAACAAAAATAAAAAACAAAAAAAATGCCAAAAGAACCTGCTCCGTTTGATAACACTCCAGCCCCTTACTTCTTAGTTCCGGAGCTAATGCAGAGTAGAATGGCGATTGATAAACACGGTTCAAGTTTTGACTCACATGGAGTGAACTGTTTCAAAAATGTCTCTAGGAGCTAAAAAACTGGAGCTAAAAAAACTTACTTCTCTTGCTCTGGAGCTATTCCCACCACCGACTTCCATCACCACCACCACTGGCATTGCCATCATCACCACCACCCCTCCACTGCCACCATCTCCGCCACCACCCATCACCCACCATCTCCGCCACCACCCATCACCCACAGCCATCGCCACTGCCACCACCACCACGGCCCCCACCACCACCACCCACCAATTACCACCGATGCCACCACCACCCACCACCACCGCCGCCACCACCACCACCCACAACCTACCACCACCACCGCCACTGCCACCACCACCCACGACCACCACCGCCACCACCACCCACGACCACCACCGCCACCACCACCCACCCACCACCTGTCACACCCCAATTTTGGTTGAACCAAAAGTGTGAGTGAACTGTCACTGAACCAACGGTTTACACCAGGATCTCAATAAGACTGTGTCCACTGAATTGCACATAACCATAATCAGAATATAATAAAATACAACGGAAGTCTTAAATTAAATGAACTGAGTTCTCTATTGATAATTTAAATAAAATATTCAATTATTCTTCACACCAAAACGTAAATAAATATCCTTACATCAATTGTAAATCCAACTGAAAATAAATAAATAAACTAAACAAATCCTAGAGATACACGCAGAAAGGGCACTCGCATGAAGCGTCATGTTCGTCCTCTCCTGCTTGCACTTCCAAAGCAGCAACACCTCCATACGCCGGAGCTTCCATATAATCCTCCACAGTATAACCTGCATCAACATCTAAAGACATGTATATATATACAGGGTGAGCTCGCAACTTAGCTCAGTAAGACAATCAGACAATGCAACAAACATATGCATGAGTAACATTCACATTATGGTCTGGTTTTAAGTTTGCAATGTGCTATAGAAAGGATTGGCGGCTACCGCACCTCTATACATGAGTGTGTGAAGCCGTCCAATGGATCAAAAACCATTGTCGTCCCATATGCACCCACCATGGAAAAGAGATAGAGCTAAAGTGTCCGGATCAAACACCGCCAACACTTTCCCTGATACCTTACCCATACCAACACGTAAGCCCCTAGGCGAGGGCTTGCAAACTGGGCCCGCAACTAACCAATCCTATATGTCATCACAGTAGGCCCTATCCCAGAACAACTCCCTACGGCATAGAGATAGAGCTAGAGTCTAATGGCCACGTCGGAGACCACAGTGCCACTTCCTCCCCCTGATACCCTACCCGCACCAAGCATGCTAAGACAGAACGATACGAAAAGGTGCTAATGTGATGAATGATCCCAGACCCTAGGCCCTTCCCATTCCACACACCAACGAAAACAATTACATGCCTAAAAGTCACATCCTAGCATAACGAGTATGCATGAACAATAATAATAACTGAAAGTAAAGATGACATGCGAGTATGCACATACACCATTCCATAGAATCATAGTTTTTAGCAACGTTTTACTGTTATTAAATTATTAGGGTTTAGGTCTGATTCCCTTACCTATCGCTTGTTTGATAACTTGCTCCGCATCACAGAATCCAAACTTGCTATCACAAGGTCCTACACGATGTTAGGGTTATGTTAGAATAGTTTTCTTAGGATTTACATTGGTCGGAAAACCAACAAGGTCAAAACACTCCTCACAGAGCAGACCGGTCGCGGGTACCGGTCGCAGGTACCAATTGCGGAACTGTGGGGAAAGGTGCGACCGGTATGGTCGATCGGTCCCCACAGACCAGTCTCCGGGAGATACCAGTCGCATAAGGTGCGACCGGTATGGTCAACCGGTATGTCTCCGGAAGACCATACACCCAGTTCTCTCCTTCCATTGGTCACCCCCTATAGATTATAGGGTTTCTCCTATATATTCTAGGTCTGAGCACTGAGTTAGAGTTGTTTCCAACTCCATTCAAGTCCTAATTTCGATGATCTTCAACCTATAACTTGAATCTAGGGTTTACCGACTAGATTAGGGTTTGACAGCAAAATATGGTTTAGATCAACAGATCAACAGTTCGCCTTACATGGTATTGATTTAATCATGACTAGCCTACTAAAACGCTTAATCTTAGAGGAAGGTTTAAGCACTTACCGTTGGTTCGCGGTAATGTGTTCTTCGTCCAACGGCAATGACGGCTCTTCCCTCTCCTTCCTTAGCTTCTTATCCTTCTTCAATCTCTTTCTCCTTTCTAGGGTTTGTGAGGATCAATGAAAGGGATTTAAGGAGGTTTAGGGGTCCTTATATAGGCTAGGGTTGAGTTTAGGAAGTCCCCTAACATTAGGAAAGTCCTTTGGTTCGGAATTTAGAAAGTGGGACCCGCAGAGATCCGTTTTCGGATCTAAGTGGTCTGCCTACGCAGGCATACCGGTTGACTGATACCATCGACCGGTACCATAGACCGGTATGAAAAATATCAAATTTTTAGGTCCATTTTCGTACCTGATTATTATTCGCTCGTCCCGTCTGGCTCGGTGATGATTGGAAGACCTGTTACGACATGAATTAAAGGTTTAGATCGGGTTCATGGTGTAAGACCCGCACTCTGAAAACCCGGTCTAACCTTGGTTTTGTGTCGTGACAGGTCTTCCGATCATCACCGAGCCAGACGGGGTAAGCGGATAACAAACAGGTACAAAATCGGACCAAAGTCGACCAATTATATCTGATTTTAGGTATACCGGCCGATGGTACCGGTCAACCGGTATGGCCAGCGCAGCTATGTGCTGGAATCTGGAAATTGGTCTCTGCGGGTCCCGCTTTCCTGATTTCGAATCCTAGAAGTTTCCTAATCCTAGTAGGGTTACTAAACCTTATTTCTAGCCTATAAATACACCCTTAAGCCTCCTCAAATCCTTTCCATTGTCTCTCACAAACCCTAGAGAAGAGAAAGAGCTTGGAAAGGAGAAGGAGCTAGGAAGAAGAAGGAGGTGCCGCCATTACCGTTTGACGAAGCTCACGCTACGCCTGTCAACGGTAAGTGCTTGAATCCATCTTCTTATCCTCTGTTAGTTGTGTGGGTGGATCAATACCATGCAAAGTAGGTATTGATCTAAAACCCTAAATTGGCCAATAAACCCTAAGTTGCCGTCAAACCCTAGATTCGAGTTTCGAGATGATATTCATCGAAACGAGACTTGAATAAGTTGGGGATAACTCTAACTCAAAACCTAGACTTAGAATGGATAGGAGAAACCCTGAAAATCCATGGAGGATGATCGACGGCAGTCGAAAAACCCATGTATGGTCTTCCGGAGACATACCGGTCGACTATACCGGTTGCACATAGTGCGACCGGTATGTTGCGACCACTACCTCTCGGGAGGTTATCTGTGGGGACCGGCTGACCATACCGGTCGCCAGTCTTTCCCACAGAGCTGTGACCGGTACATGCCACCGGTCAGCTCTATGAGGGTATTTGTAACCCTGTTGGTTTCCGATCAACATGAGACTCTAAGAATGTTATTTTAATCAAACCCTAATAATATTGTAGGACTTTGTGACATATCGTTTGGACCTTGCGACGTGGAGCAAGTTATCGAACGAGCGTCAGGTAAGGGAATCTGACCTAAACCTAATAATTAATGGACAGTAAATCGTTGTTAATCATTGAATATCTATGATGTGATGTTTGTGCATATTCACATGTCATCCTTTACTTTCAGCTATTATTATTGTTCATGCATTGATAGGATGTGATTGTTAGGCATGTGATTGTTTTTGTTGGTGTGTGGAGTGGGGCATGGGTCTGGGATCGCTCTTCACACTGGCACCTTTTGTAGTATTTTGTCTTAACATGCTTGGTACGGGTGGGGTATCAGGGGAAGGTCGTGGTACGGTGGTCTCCGATATTGATGTTGTCCCGGCCATTGTTATGTGGTACTTTGGATTCCGAGTCGACGCTGGCTTGTCCACGATGCTTTAGCTCTATCTCTATGCCGTAGGGAGTTATGTTGGGATAGGGTCTACCTGCGTATTGTTTCTATCCTAGTGGGTTAGTTGCGGATAGGGTATCAGGGGGAGGTGAGGTATTGTGGTCTCCGGCCCGGCCTGCACGCTCTAGCTCTATCTCTATGCCGTAGACGGCTGTGCTGGGATAGAGCATACATTGTTGACATATAGGATTGGTTAGTTGCGAGCCCAGTTTGCGAGCCCTGGCCAGTAGGGGCTTAAGTACTGGTATGGGTAGAGTATCAGGGGAGGTGCTGGTATACCTTAGCTCTATCTCTATCCCATGATGGGTGCATGTGGGTTGGTGGTAGTGTGATCTACTGTGCGATGCCACACACTCGTGTATAAAGGTGCGGGGGCCACCAAACCTTTTTATAGCACATTGCAAACTTAAAACCATACCACAGCATAAAATGATTGTTACTCATGCATAATATTGTGAAACTGTCTGATTGTCTTACTGAGCTGTGTTGTGAGCTCACCCTTTGTGCACATCTTGTTTTAGATATGGATGCAGGTTATACTGTGGACGATTATGTGAACGCTCCGGCGTACGGTGGTGTAGCTGCTTTGGATGTACAAGCAGGGGAGGACGAGCATGATGCTTCATGCGAGTGCCCTTTCTGCGTGTACCTGTGATGGATTTTTATTTATTTGTTTCAGTTATTTTCGGTTGGATTAAAGTGATGTAAAAGATATTTATTTTATGTTGGATTTGAATAATTGAATACTTATTTAATTATCAATAGATACTCAGTTCATTCTATTTAAAGTCTTCCGCTGTATATTTATATTCTGATTGTGGTTATGTGTAATTGGTTTGTATGGGTGGACACGGCCTATTCGAGATCCTGGTGTGAACCGTTGGTTCGATGACGGTTCACTCACACCATTCTGGTTGGATCAGATTTGGGGTGTGACAACTTGGTATCAGAGCCCTCGGGCTCTGTCTACAGACTATATTACACTTAACTGGGTCGATGAACTGAGTTAGGAAATATTAAAAATCTTAATACAAACGCACCTTAAGCATTGTTTGATACCTGAGATGGACTAAGAAAGAGAATAATGTACTATATTAAATGTGGAACTTAACATTTACACATGCACTAGTTAGGAAAAACCATGAAAATTTTCATTAATTAAGAAATTGTAGCAAATGATATAGTGCTACAGGGTACAGTCCACAAACCGGACAGTTACCCTGTATTATAAACAGTCATAAGTGAAAGAAATAAAGGGGATAATCATGGGGTAGGGGGCCTAGGAGGTATGGGGTCCGCTATATCATAGTCTCTCTCGTAAGCGACCCTGAGCCAGTGCACCTGATCCTGTGTGACTCGGAGGCTACGAGTCAACTGTGCTAAGTCACGGCTCATCTCCCGCTGAGCGTCCCTGAGCTCCATGAACATACCCATCACTGAGTCGGGAGGGGGCTGAGATGGCCCAGCTGTGGGGACAGATGGTGGTGGTGCAGGTGCAGGCTGTGGGGCAGGCACTGGTGCTTCCCCAGCTACATCGTCATCACCCATCTCTGCCGCATAGGCCGCGTTGGCCGCGGCTGCTGCTGCTGCTACTCTCCCAAGTGGACGAGGGCGAGCCTCCAACTCGTCGTCACTAACCGGCAGATCGACCATCTGCATCCTCTGAATGGCGTCCCAGTCTATATCAGACGTCATAGTGTCCTCAACGGTCACCTCTCCTCTGAAACTCACGCCCAGACGACGAAGAAGGAAAGTGACGAGACGGCCATAGGGAAGGTTGCTGGCCCGATCGGCCACGGCCGCTCGATGCATAGTCCGGATGATGAGGTAAGGAAGTGAGATCCGCTCCCCTGTGCAGACGCAATAAGTGACGTACTGGGTGAGCTGGGACAACTCACCGTAGTGGCCGCTCTGTGGTACTATGTCGTGCTGAATAATGCGACTATATACCCGAGGTATAGACCTCAGGCTAGCCGCCTTCATAGGGGCTCCAGGGTTTACGAGCTGATGCGCTATCTCTCGGCGCAAATCATCAGTCAAATAACCTTTCGCCTTGGGGGCGGAGTACACCAAATCTCCATCATTGGGAACCCCAAGAAGATCAGCCAACTGGTGGGTGTTAAATGAAATATGTACACCCCGGACGTAGCTGGTGATGCGTAGATCCCTACACTGGTTCGGATCTTCGACATCCCCTTCAAGTTCCAAGTTTGCATAGAAGTGCTTGACCAAGTTAGGGCGTGTGGTCTCCGTGTATGAAATAACCGGCAACCAACCTAGAGCGCCAAAAGCCGTCTCCACATTGAACCGGTGCAGTTGTTCCACGTTGACCCGGCGCCCTGACTCAATACTTTTGTTATCAAACCATGGAAACCGAGCTTGAGCTTCCAAGGAGCGAAACCATAACTCATCTAGCTGTGGAACTGGTGGAGATGGAACCCGAGAACTAGAGCCATGTGAGCGTTTCCCGAGAGTGCGTCTGGGAGCCATTGCAAATCTGCAAAACAAAAGAAAACAAAATAAAAAGTTAGATTTTGTCGAAATTTCGGCAGCATAACGGCTATAAATTGGGAAAAAGCCTCAAACTCACCCAAAAACATGGGGAGGAGGACTTACGTAACCCCCAAACTCTTCAACAAACCAATCACAAGCAATTATAATAAGAAATTTCAAGAATTTAAGAAAAAAAAAATTAGAAATTTCGAATTTTTATGAAAACCTAGGTTAAAAAGAGTAAAAATTCGATTTTTAGGAAAATCGTTCGGTGAAACCCCAAATTAGTTGAGGGCTTTTGCTCTTGGGGGTCCCTAAACCCTTTCCAAGCCGAAGGAAAATAATTCCTACGGTTAAAACATCTCGAACAAAGAAAAACCTAAATTTCTACATATAGACAATATGGGAAACTTGTAAAAATATGAGAGAGAGGGAAGAGACCTACCTGGAGACGATGTTCCACGCTTGGAATGGAAGAAATCGGCTTCTAAAGGTACTGGCCGGACTGTAGCAACTCAGTTGGACAGAGAAGAATCGCCACCGCAGAGGAGGAAGAAAGAAAAGTGAGAAAATTTCTCACTTTTCGCGATTTTAAAGTCAATTCTGGGCATACCGGTCGACGGTTTTGCCTATACCGATCGACCGGTATCACCCCAGGTGTGCGACCGCTATGTCTCGGTCAGAAAAAATTTTCTGACCGGTCGACTATACCGGTCGCAACACTGTATACAAAGTGTCGACCGGTATCTCCCAGGCATGCGACCGCTATGTCTCGGCCATAATTTTTATTCTGACCGGTCGACTATACCGGTCGCAGCATTTTTCCACAGGGGTGCGACCGGTATGTTGCGACCGGTACGCCCCAAAGAGCCGGAAAAATTGAATTTAAAATTTCTAAAATTATGTAAATTGAAATGTTACTTCTCGACTATTTTTCCTTGCATTATTCAAGACTAACACTACTATTATTGATGTTATCACGTATTATGTCTTCTTCTCAGATCCAAATAAATAGTCTGAGATGGCAGGTGGAAACGGTCGAAGGGGTCGGAAGCGTCATCAGGCCAGGATGCGCCTAGAAGAAGAGCAAGCTGAACAAGACCAGGTTAGAGAACCCAGTCCAGAAGTGGAGGAGGAACAGGTCCCGGAGGTACTGACAAATTTACCGGGCCCACCTCACAGGAATTCTGAGACCATTGTTACAAACTTGGTCTATCAGATGCAGGCTCAACAGAAGGAATTTCTGAGCGAAGTATTGAAGATGCTCAGGCCAACAGGTTCTGTTCCCGCTGGAAACACGCCCGAGTCAGGAGGAATTAATACTACCCAACCGATGCAGAGTAGCCCAAGGCCGAGGGGCCAAGCACAGAACATACCACCACCGCATCGGTTTCCGTCGCCTTCTGCGTACCCGGGAGCTTATCCGTATCCACCACCATGGTACGGAGCAGACACACAGGGACAACATGATCTGAGCAGGTCAGTGGACAGATTCTTGAAGTTGAAACCTTCATCGTTCACGGGCAGGATAGGGAAACCATTGTGGCCAGCACAGTGGGTTTCTGAAATGGAAAAGAACTTCCAACTGATGACTTGTACTGAGGAGGAAAAGGTTATGTTTGCCACTCATATGTTAAGGGAAGACGCCAATGCTTGGTGGAATTCTACTCGGGCATATCTGGAGAATAAGTATACCCTGGTCGATTGGGAAGTGTTTAAAGCGGCTTTCTTCGACAAATACTTTTCGAAGAGCTTCAGAGATCAAATGGAGAGAGAGTTTGCTCAATCTGCAACAATCTCAGTCGACCGTAGATGCGTATCAGCAGAGGTACGAAGAGCTGTTCTTCTTCGCACCAGCCAGTATGCAGGAGGAGGAGACCAAGACACGTATGTTCACCATGGGACTACGTGGAAGCATCAGAGAGCACCTTTTGGGTCTGGACAAGAAGACCTACAATGAGGCGGTGCAGGTTGCGAGGGTGATAGAGTCCAGTCAGAGGGGCAGCTTCTTCGCTCAGAACAGGGGAGTGAAGAGATCCGCTGGTGAGAGCTCGGGTGGCGGTAATACTAGACCATTCCGCTCATACAGGGCACAGACCGCTACAATACCTGCGAGAAACAACCCGGCACCACCTGTGCCACAATTCGCCAGACCCAACCCAAATATTAAATGTTATAACTGTCAGCAGCTGGGACATGTTGCAAGGAACTGCACTCTACCTAAAAAGCAAGCTCCCCAGCAAGGAAGAGTTTATGCGGTCACCACTGAAGAGGCAGCCGCATCACCTGATGTGGTAACTGATATGACTTTATCCCTTACTATTTGGTTTATTCTTTCAGTTGCATGAGCATGTAGAACTAAGGGGCAATATATTCCAGGAATTGTAAATGTAGCTGGTTTACCCGCCAGAGTATTATTTGACTCTGGGGCCACGCACTCCTTTGTTTCTGTTTCTTTTGGGAAGCGAATGGAGTTACCAATCAAGCAATTGAACCCAAGCTTGATAGTTCGCTTTCCACTAGGAGTCGAAGTGGCTTTGACCAAGTATTATGGACCATGTACTGTAAGTATTGAGGGCCGAGACTTAGAAGCAAGCCTAGTGATACTTGAGATGGCAGACTTTGATGTCATTTTGGGGATGGATTGGCTGGGCCATCATTCGGCCGTCCTTTTATGTGGTGAAAGGAAGCTTGTGCTTACTGACAAAGAGGGAAGGGAATATAGCTTCGCTGGGATTAAGCTATCTAGGAAGCGGAAGCTGATCCTCTCCGCCCTAAAAACTAAGAGATGTTTGGAGAAAGGGGGAGTGGGTTATCTCGTATCTGTAGTCGATCTCACGGCAGAGTCACTCAAGATGGAAGATATAGATGTGGTTCGGGAGTTTCTAGATGTATTTCCAGAAGATTTCCCAGGTTTACCACCAGACAGGGCTACATAATTTGTGATAGACCTTATGCCGGCGCCGGTGTCTAAAGCACCATACAGGATGGCCCCGACCGAGTTAAAGGAGTTGAAGACCCAATTACAAGAATTGTTGGATAAGGGCTTCATACGACCTAGTATATCGCCTTGGGGAGCACCTGTATTATTCGTCAAGAAGAAGGATGGGAGTGTACGACTATGTATTGACTACCGTGAGCTGAACAAGTTGACGATCAAGAATCGGTATCCTTTGCCGAGAATCGATGATCTGTTCGATCAGCTGCAGGGTGCAAAGGTTTTCTCGAAGATCGATCTCCGATCGGGGTATCACCAATTGAAGATCAAGGCCGGAGATATTCCGAAGACTGCTTTCAGGACGAGGTATGGGCATTATGAGTTTCTGGTTATGTCTTTCGGGTTGACCAATGCTCCAGCGTCGTTTATGGAACTGATGAACCGAGTGTTCCATGATATGTTGGACACTTCGGTCATCGTATTCATCGATGACATATTGATTTACTCTAAGGACATGGAGACTCATACAGCGCATTTGAGGGCAGCCCTACAACGGCTGAGGGATGTGAGGCTTTATGCAAAATTCAAGAAGTGCGAGTTTTGGCTGAAGGAAGTGGCTTTCTTGGGCCATGTTGTATCTGAAGACGGTATCAAGGTTGATCCAAGCAAGATAGCTGCTATAGTAGGATGGGAAGCACCAAAATCTATTGCGAAGATTCGTAGTTTCCTTGGGTTGGCTGGTTATTATAGAAGATTCGTGGAAGATTACTCCAGGATCGCTGTTCCACTCACCAGATTGACCAAGAAGGAGAGAAATTCATATGGACAGATGAGTGCGAGAAGTGCTTTCAGACTTTGAAGTCAAGACTAGTCTTTGCACCTATCTTGACCATCCCAGAACCAAGCGTACCATTTACTTTATATACGGATGCTTCAGGGTTGGGTATTGGGTGTGTTCTGATGCAAGGAGAACAGGTGATTGCTTACGCATCAAGACAGTTAAAAGAGCATGAGAAGAACTATCCTACGCATGACTTGGAGCTGGCAGCCGTTATTCATGCGATTAAAACTTGGAGACACTACTTGTACGGTGAGAAGTTTCAGATCAAGTCAGATCACAAAAGCTTAACTTATCTCTTCACTCAGAAGGATCTGAATATGAGACAGAGGAGATGGCTGGAATTGTTAAAAGATTATGACTGTGACATCCAGTATCATCCGGGTAAAGCAAATGTGGTGGCTGACGCCTTAAGCCAAAAGTGGGCATCGAAGCCTGAGGCAGGACCAAGTACAAATGTTGCATTGTGTGCTGCAGCCTCGAGTTCAATGGAAATTGATGAAGAACATATTATCGAAACTGCAGAAGATCCAGTTGAGCAAGGCTTGATTCATAAGTTCACTATGATGTTCGCCGCATTGAAGATCTCACCGGGTCTAATTGATGAAGTCAAGGTAGCAATCCTACAGGATCCATATCTCAAGACAGTGCAGGAAGACTTAGAGAAGGGTACGTGCAATCCTGACTTTACCTTGGAATCAGACAAGGTACTCAAGTATCGCGGATGGTTATGTATACCTGAGAGCGAAGACTGCGATATCAGAGGTCGAGTTATGACTGAAGCTCATTACACTCCATATTCGGTACATCCAGGAAGTACCAAGATGTACCATGATCTAAGAAGACTATATTGGTGGAGGGGTATGAAAGCAGATATAGCTCGTTTCGTGTTCCAATGTCTGAATTGTCAACAAGTGAAAACGGAAAGGCAAAGACCCGCAGGTTTACTACATCCGTTACCAGAACCTGCATGGAAATGGGATTGTATCACCATGGATTTTGTCACTGGCCTACCTTTGACACCAAGGTCAGTGGATGCAGTTTGGGTTATAGTAGATCGACTCACCAAGACGGCTCGATTTATTGCGATCAGACCTCAGTATACTATGGAGAAGCTGGCCAAGTTATATGTGGATAATATAGTCAGACTTCATGGCACTCCAGAGAGTATAGTATCTGACAGAGATCCCCGTTTTACATCGAAGTTCTGGGAAGGGTTACAGAAAGCTATGGGAACCAAGTTGAAGTTCAGTACAGCTTTTCACCCTCAGACGGACGGACAGTCAGAGCGAACTATTCAAATTTTGGAAGATATGCTCCGAGCTTGTGCATTAAATTTCGAAGGAGCTTGGGATGAGAAGCTATCACTTATCGAGTTTGCTTACAACAACAGTTATCAGGCTATAATTCAGATGGCCCCGTATGAAGCACTCTATGGGAAGAAGTGTCGTACACCTCTGTTATGGAATGAAGTGGGGGAAAGAAGAATTGTAGGACCGGAGTTTGTTGAAAAAACTTGCCGAGTGATTGATCAGATCAAAGAGAGAGTAAAGACAGCTCAAGTTTGACAAAAGCACTATGCGGATAATCGACGTCGAGATCTGGAGTTTGCAGTGGGTGACAAAGTGTTCTTGAAGGTATCGCCGGTGCGAGGTCTGAAACGGTTTGGTAAGAAGGGGAAGCTATGCCCCAGGTATGTGGGACCATATGAGATATTGAATCGACGTGGTAATGTAGCATATCAATTGGCTCTACCACCATCTATGTCTAGCGTTCATAATGTGTTCCATGTATCATTCCGAAGAAGTATGTCGAGATCCATCGCATATCTTGATCGCTGATCCTCCAGACTTGACTGAAGACTTAACTTTCGAAGTGGTGCCTGTAATGCTCTCAAGCCGAAAAGTTCAGCAACTTCGAACCAAGGATATCCACTATGTGAAGGTGCATTGGAGAAGCCAAAATGTGGAGGAAATTACTTGGGAAGAAGAGAGCGCGATAAGGAAGGAGTACCCTAACCTTTTTGACGATCAAGGTACGTTCAAATTTCGAGGCCGAAATTTCTTTTAAGGGTGGGGGAGTTGTAGTACCTACATGCAAATTTCGGGACGAAATTTCTTTTAAGGGTGGTGGAGTTGTAAGACCCGCACTCTGAAAACCGGTCTAACCTTGGTTTTGTGTCGTGACAGGTCTTCCGATCATCACCGAGAGCAGACGGGGCAAGCGGATAACAAACAGGTACAAAATCTGACCAAAGTCGACCAATTATATCTGATTTTAGGTATACCGGTCGATGGTACCGGTCTTGGTACCGGTCGACCGGTATGGCCTGCGCAGCTATGTGCGGGAATCTGGAAATTGGTCTTTGCGGGTCCCGCTTTCCTGATTTCGAATCCTAGAAGTTTCTTAATCCTAGTAGGGTTACTAAACCCTATTTCTAGCCTATAAATACACCCTTAAGCCTCCTCAAATCCTTTCCATTGTCTCTCACAAACCCTAGAGAAGAGAAAGAGCTTGGAAAGGAGAAGGAGCTAGGAAGAAGAAGGAGGTGCCGCCATTACCGTTTGACGAAGCTCACGCTACGCCTGTCAACGGTAAGTGCTTGAATCCATCTTCTTATCCTCTGTTAGTTGTGTGGGTGGATCAATACCATGCAAAGTAGGTATTGATCAAAAACCCTAAATTGGCCAATAAACCCTAAGTTGCCGTCAAACCCTAGATTCGAGTTTCGAGATGATATTCATCGAAACGAGACTTGAATGAGTTGGGGATAACTCTAACTCAAAGCCTAGACTTAGAATGGATAGGAGAAACCCTGAAAATCCATGGAGGATGATCGACGGCAGTCGAAAAACCCATGTATGGTCTTCCGGAGACATACCGGTCGACTATACCGGTTGCACATAGTGCGACCGGTATGTTGCGACCGCTACCACTCGGGAGGTTATCTGTGGGGACCGGCTGACCATACCGGTCGCCAGTCTTTCCCACAGAGCTGCGACCGGTACATGCCACCGGTCAGCTCTGTGAGGGTATTTGTAACCCTGTTGGTTTCCGATCAACATGAGACTCTAAGAATGTTATTTTAATCAAACCCTAATAATATTGTAGGACTTTGTGACATATCGTTTGGACCTTGCGACGTGGAGCAAGTTATCGAACGAGCATCAGGTAAGGAAATCTGACCTAAACCTAATAATTAATGGACAGTAAATCGTTGTTAATCATTGAATATCTATGATGTGATGTTTGTGCATATTCACATGCCATCCTTTACTTTCAGCTATTATTACTGTTCATGCATTGATAGGATGTGATTGTTAGGCATGTGATTGTTTTCGTTGGTGTGTGGAGTGGGGCATGGGCCTGGGATCGCTCTTCACACTGGCACCTTTTGTAGTATTTTGTCTTAACATGCTTGGTACGGGTGGGGTATCAGGGGAAGGTCGTGGTACGGTGGTCTCCGATATTGATGTTGTCCCGGCCATTGTTATGTGGTACTGTGGATTCAGAGTCGACGCTGGCTTGTCCACGATGCTTTAGCTCTATCTCTATGCCGTAGGGAGTTATGTTGGGATAGGGTCTACCTGCGTATTGTTTCTATCCTAGTGGGTTAGTTGCGGATAGGGTATCAGGGGGAGGTGAGGTATTGTGGTCTCCGGCCCGGCCTGCACGCTCTAGCTCTATCTCTATGCCGTAGACGGCTGTGCTGGGATAGAGCATACATTGTTGACATATAGGATTGGTTAGTTGCGAGCCCGGTTTGCAAGCCCTGGCCAGTAGGGGCTTAGGTACTGGGTATGGGTAGAGTATCAGGGGAGGTGCGGGTATACCTTAGCTCTATCTCTATCCCATGATGGGTGCATGTGGGTTGGTGGTAGTGTGATATACTGTGTTGTGAGCTCACCCTTTGTGCACATCTTGTTTTAGATATGGATGCAGGTTATACTGTGGACGATTATGTGAACGCTTCGGCGTACAGTGGTGTAGCTGCTTTGGATGTACAAGCAGGGGAGGACGAGCATGATGCTTCATGCGAGTGCCCTTTCTACGTGTACCTGTGATTGATTTTTATTTATTTGTTTCAATTATTTTCGGTTGGATTAAAGTGATGTAAAAGATATTTATTTTATGTTGGATTTGAATAATTGAATACTTATTTAATTATCAATAGATACTCAGTTCATTCTATTTAAAGTCTTCCGCTGTATATTTATATTCTGATTGTGGTTATGTGTAATTGGTTTGTATGGGTGGACACGGCCTATTCGAGATCCTGGTGTGAACCGTTGGTTCGATGACGGTTCACTCACATCATTCTGGTTGGATCAGATTTGGGGTGTGACACATGGAGTGCGGGTCTTACAACTCCCCCACCCTTAAAAGAAATTTCGTCCCTGAAATTTGCATGTAGGTTTTACACCACCCATCCCCACCGCCACCACCCACCACCCACCACCATCGCCACCGCCACCAGCAACACCCACCACCACTGACGCCGCCACCACCCACCAGCACTGCCGCACTACCACCACCACCCCACTGCCACCAACACCACTACCACCAATATCACATAGCATTCCGGAAGTATAGTCTTTTGATTTTGGAGCAGCGTTATCAAACAACATTCTACTCCAAAAATCCTGACTTTGGAGAAGAAGTAGAAAATGACTCTAGATCAAAAGTAGCTCCATGGGAGCAAGAGTATTATCATAGGCTCCATTTAATAACTCTTCAAGAGAACAGTTATTCTATTCTTTAGTTTTGCCAGAAGAGAAAAAGTGATTTGTGCAAATTTGGTCTGTTTTTTGGTTCTCAAAGAAGGAACAAGACGAAAATATCATCTTAGAATAGAAATTTCAGAACATGATAAACCATGTTCTTACGTTCCAGAACACATTTGTAAAGCACGCATAACATATTCGTTGCCGATTGTGTTAGAGCTCACTCACATCCGCCAAAAAGCCTCTGTTCGAACCCGCTCTGCGCACCATCTTCTTCAACCCACGGAAGGAGCTCCAACCCACATCAGATTTCTGCAAGCTTCTCGGGAGGTATGTATTATCCCTCTCTTTCTCTCTCTCTCTCTCTTTCTATCTCTCTATCTCTTTCTCTCTACCTCTCTCTCTCTCTCTCTCTCTCTCACTCGATATCTGCTAGGCTTTTATATTCTGCAACTACGGTTTCTGGTTTAGGGTTTCGTCTCAATCGATTTCTTGGTATGCTTACAAAATCTATTTTCTGTTTTAGGGTTTCGTCTTACCTGTGAGTGCTGGGTGCTCGATCGTTGCTGTAATCGCTTGTTGGTTCCTCCGCCATCTCGTCTTCCATGTGATCAATTGTTTCAATTTTTTCCAGGTATGTCTATGAACTTTAAACCCTAGCATATGATGAAAGTGTTATATCCTATTTGCAGAAGTTTCTGATTTTGAAAAATCATCGTTGGTTTTACCTTGTGTACTTGATCTTGGAGATGTCAACCTTACATAGGTTTACCATTATCAAGAGGTTGTAGCGAAATGAACACAGTAGTAAATGCCTTGCAACGCCCCACCCCCTCTTTTTTTTTGGGTAATTAGATAAATTTTATTAAAACCCGGGAAAGGAGCAACATACAATCTGCATAGCAGGACAGGGCACAAGGCCAAAGAAATCCAAAAAACCAACGAGAACTCCTAATACAACTTGGAATCCGATATGAACGGGACCCTACAACCAACTAATGGACATCAATATTCCACTTGGTACAAATGAAAAACTCTAACTGGTTGGACGGGTTCTTGAAAGAGATAGCTGAAATTTTGTCTTCAATCCCCTGAATGATCTCATTTGCTAGAGCTTCTTCAGGCTTTGACTTATGAGCAAAGATTCTGGTGTTACGTTCCCTCCAAATATTATAGACCACAACATTGAACACTATTTTTGGCACACTGGATATGTACCTCCCTTTGGACTTGAATGAAGCTAACCGAGATGCTTCATTTTCACATGTAGAAGGCCTTCTGAGTCTCGGCTTGCATCTGGATATGCATTTCTCCCAAATAAATTTTGAGAAATCACATTCAAAGAATTAAGTGATTTTTACTATACCTCCCACTACCACATAAGCAACAAGAGGTGGGTATGGAATGCTCCGAATTAATAGTTGATCTGCAGTGGGCAGTGCGTCCAGACAAGCCCACCAAGAGACAAAAGAGTGCTTGGAAATGTTGGATGAAAACCAGATAGCTTTGGCCCAAGGCACTCTGGTGCCATGGCTCTTTACAGCATTCCATGCCTCTTTAATAGAGAATTCCGACCGAGAGTTGTTAGGTCTTATCCACTGAATTCTGTCTCTGGACTCTCAAGGAGACCATTGAACTTGATGTATTTCATCCCATAGTCTCCTGAACCATTGGATGTCATTATGAGGGCAGGGTTTCCAAGAATCTCCAACCCAATAGTCGCTGACTTTGGCCATTTTGATATCGCTGCCCACTAAGGTAGGGGCATTAGGAATCCTGTTCCATAGAGCTTCACCACCTAACCATGGGTCTAGCCAAAATAAAGTGTTCTCCCCCGAGCCCAATGAATAGTCAACTCTATTTTTCATACTCTTGGTTCTTGAGAAGGTTTCTCCATATCCTAGAGAAATTCTTGGAAATCTTCACTGTCCACACAGATTTGTTTTTAAGATACTTTCTTCTAGCCCACTGAACCCATAAGTTGTTCTTATTAGTTATGAGATTCCATAAGTGCTTCCATAGTCAATTCTTTTTTTTTTTCTTTCTCTGTTCTGTTTCTTTTTGGTGAGAAATGTGAAATGGGGATTATTCTGAGATCAAGTTACCAATCAAGTTACTTAGATTTTTGGTATCTAATTTTGCAGCATCTTTTTTTTTCCTCTGTTCTGTTTCTTTTCGGTGAGAATGTGAAATGGGGATTATTCTGAGTTTTGCGGCATCTTTTGCGGGTTGTGAGTTGCAAAAGATGTTGCAAAACTCAAAATATTATTTTAATATGAAATTTTGTGAACAATTAGATTTTTGGTTTCTAATTCTAATTTCTGGTTATTGAAGCATGGGTTTTGAAAAGATAAAGGTCTCCTCTTTGCCTGTTACAGATCAAGATTTAGGAATTATGTTGATGAAATACAGACATCAGAAGCATAGAACCATTTTATCCACTTATTTGATGGACAAAAATTACGAAAACAAAGAAAGCACATAGAAAACAAAATAAAGTAGTGGAAACAAAAAATATAGAAAACACAAGAAATAGTGGAACAAAGAATAAGTTCTGTTATGTGGGAAAAATCCCATCCATTTAAAATCTTACACGTGTCAAGCGCCATCTCCGGGGCCGACCGCGTGTGGTATGTTGCGCTCGGCTTAATAGGGAAGAGGGGTTGGCCGTACATGAGAAATCAATATTGCTAAGATCACGATGGCGGGCATTAGCATTAGAGGCTCAGGAATTATACCGCTCGGAGTCACAACCCTTTCATGACAGGGAAGCGGTCGGAGTTATAGATCTATTCGGTCACGTTTCCTGGTCGGAGGTCAGTGTCCTCAAGCAACTACGTCACGGCAGAGGAGTCTTTCTCCTTGTGTGATACGACGCCGACTATCACGGTCCTACGACCACCCTATGATGACACGTGTCATTCTTACGGTTGACCGACTTAGCTTCCTTGGCTACGGTCTCCTACTCCTACTCGGAGTCTATGACTTGGGTGTCCCTCAGAGCGACACCTAGCAATCCTATTGGCGATCTGCTTCCCTGAGTCCTGGTGCCTCCATGCTTCTTCCCAATCTCTATAAGTAGAGGACGAACCCTCAAGGTAATTCATTCACAATCTCACTACCTCATCCACTCTTCATTCTCGTACGTTCAAACTCTTTCATCGTCCCACTCTCTTTAAACTGGAGATAGCAGGATGCTATCTCTTGACTATTTACATTGGGAATTTGACTTAGGCATCGGAGTGTACCCGGGGCTTAGTCGCCCAACTCCCTTGTCTCATCTCTGTGATTGCAGGTTGCTTGGATCGCAGACCGGCGGGCGATTTCCAACCGTAACAGTTTGGCGCCCACCGTGGGGCCCTTTTGACTAAGTTTGACGATTAGTGCGCGAGAACCTCGATGACACAAAGGAGAACTCGTGCTCAGGCCTCTCACTAGCAGTCCGAACCGTCCGTGCACGTTCAGGTGGATACCAGTGCGAGTACGACGGGGGCAGATCATACACCGACGCCAGTTTCGACGCCCACGGCGACGGCGCAACCACCACCCCCTCAGTACGTAACTTGCCAGCAATTTGACGAGCTGAGGTAGCAAATTGAGCAGCTAGCTAGAGTCCTAAGGGACGCTCGTGGAAGCAACTCGGCGGCCGGAACAGGAGAAAATCCTCAGCAGGCAGCGGCGCCGAACGCACCCTAAGAAGCCCAGCCAGGAGCTCATCGGCAGCCCACGCCGACAGCCTCTGCTAGAGCCGTACCGAGCAATCCCCCCATGGGATATCACTAACCCGCGCGGAGCATAGCGGGGTCAGCCGCTCGGCATCATCCAGCCAAACAACATCAGGCGCCAGCGGCACCGCCTCCTCCAGCGAGAGGCGCGAGGTCCTTCCTCGACGCTCTTCGTCAGGAGAGGGTTAATGTGGAAACGCCAACAACGGTCGCAGCGCCACCTACGGCCACCCCACAATCAGAGGTCGAACGGCGTTTGTTGGAATTGACCACTCGACTCCAGCAGGTGGAGCAGAGCCGTGTGGCTCCACCAAGGACGGCCTATACAGCCGTCACTGCACTCTCTGACGAGATCATGAGGGCCCCCCTCTTGACAATTTCAAGATGCCTGTCCTGGATTCCTACAACGGGAGCACCGATCCCGAGCAGCATCTGGACGCATTCGTCTCTACGACGCTCTTCTACCCCCTCAGTGACAGCCTTATCTGTAGAGCGTTTCCTTCAACGCTCAGGGGCGCTGCTCGTACATGGTTCAACAACCTGCCTCCGAGGAGCATTACCTCGTCCGAACAGCTATCAAACAAATTCTTGACGCACTTCCAGGCCAGCCGAGTGCGTAAGAAGACGTCATACCACCTATCGACGGTCAAGCAGCAGAAAGACGAGTCCCTGCGGGACTTCATCAAGCGCTTCAACGCCGAAGTGCTAGAAATTAAGGACGTTGAGCCTGCGGTGCACATGTCCAGCCTGCAGGCTGAAGTCATAGATGGGCAGCTTTGTTGGTCCCTTGCCAAAAAGCCCCCCAAGAACTTGGATGACCTGCTGGCCAGGTGTGAAAAATACGCCGCAGCAGACGAGACGACACAGGCTCAGAAAAACAACGCGGTCAACAGCTTGAAGACCGACCAAAAGCCTGCTGACAAAAAGAGGTCTGAGTCGGCCGACCAGACGCTGAGCTCGACCGACCCCAAGAAGCAAAAGTCCGGTAAGGAACAAATGTACCGACACCCGTACAAGACCTTCGAGTACTATACTCCACTCAATACTTCGATGACGGAGATCCTGGAGGTAATCAAGAATGATCGGAACCTCCGTCCGCCGCCAAAACCCCTGGGCGACGGGAGGAACAAAGATCGTTCCAAGTACTGTCGTTTCCATCGCGACTACGGCCACGAGACGGAGGAATGTAAATACCAAAAAGGGGAAATTGAAGACCTCGTCCGACGTGGTTACTACGAAAATTTTGTTAGAAACGCTGGCCAAGGACCAACACCCGCTCGGAGAGAGCGTGGATTACCACCTTCGCCGCCGAGGAACCCACCACCAAACAACTGCCGAGCCGACGCTGGCGATAACCAAAACGCCGTTCGGAGGTACGACAGAGACCTTGATGGAGGCCCTGCCGCCCCCAGACAGTGGGTCAGCGCCATCCAGTTTGGATCGATGGAGAGCTCCTCTGGAGCAAAGCAAGATAGAATACCAGTGAAAGAGAGGCTCGGAAGCAAGCAACATATCCAGTTTAGGTCCCTCCCGTCCTGGTCAGAGCCGGAAAGCAGGGGCAGAAGAAGGAGGAGGTCCCGCCCAGCGTCGAAGAGAAGAGAAGCCGACGGAGGTTCGTTGGCAGTCCACAACCCAAGGACCGACCACGCACATCAATGGGATTGCGCATCCCCGGCGACAATGGTGTTTATGCCATCACCAAGGGGCCCAAAGCCAAGGGAAAGACAGTCCTCACAATAATAGGAGGACCGACGGCCGGAAACACTTTCAATCGGTCGGCTAAGGCCTACTCTCGTCTAGTACAAAGACAGAGTGGCCATCCAAAAAGGCTCGAACAGGAGAAGTCATCACCTTCAGCGACGAAGACCTCGTCAACGTAGTAGTCCCTCACGAAGATGCCATTGTCTTCACAGCCGGGATCGGACACTGCGATGTCGCCAAGTGCTTGGTGGACACAGGAAGCTCGGTAGAAATTATATTCTACCACGCGTACCAGAGGATGCAACTAGGAGATGACCAGCTCCAACCGGTCACATTCGACCTTATCAGCTTTTCCGAAGACTCGGTCACGGTGAAAGGAGGCATCCAATTGCCGGTGATCGTCGGCCAAAAACCCAGGCAACAGAGGGTGATGGTCGAATTTATGGTGGTTGATCGGCCATCCGCTCACAATGTGATCCTCGGCCGCCCTTCGTTGAACAAGCTCAAGGCGTGCATGTCCACCTACTATTTGGTGATGAAGTTCCCGATTGAGGACGGGGTCGGAGAATGCTGAACAGACCAAGTGACATCGAGAAGATGGTACGCCACCGAGCTGAAAAATAGTCAGCGAGCTTTGAAAACAGCACAGGTGAACATCGTAAATGTTCTAGACATTACCCGCCGAGCAGGGGAAAGCCCGCCGAGGAGTTGCTGCAAATACCGGTGGCAGAAGACCAGCCAAAAAAGACATTCCAGGTCGGCTCCCTGCTACCTGAAAATCAAAGGGAAGAGCTGATAGGGTTCCTGAGGCAGAACCTAGACGTATTTGCATGGTCGGCCTCGGAAATGCCAGGAATTCCCAGAGACGTGATTGAACATCACCTCGCGGTCGACCCCCAACATCGACCGGTCAGACAGAAGAAGAGAAGCTTCGCACCCGCCAGACAGTCTGTAATAGACGAGGAGGTCCAGAAACTACTAGCGGCCGGCTTCATAAGGGAGGTAGACTATCCAGACTGGCTGGCGAACGTGGTCATGGTGCCCAAGACAAACGGGAAGTGGTGGATTTGTATAGATTTCACAGACCTCAACAAGGCCTGTCCGAAAGATAGCTATCCACTGCCGCGCATCGACCAACTGATAGATGCTACAGCTGGGCACGGACTGCTCAGTTTCCTCGATGCGTACTTAGGGTACAACCAGATCAAGATGAGAAGAGCAGACGAGGAGTGCACCTCCTTTGTCACCAATCAGGGGCTCTTCTGCTACACGGTCATGACTTTTGGCCTAAAGAACGCAGGAGCTACCTACCAGAGGTTGGTGAACAAGATCTTCAAAGGTCAAATCGGTCGAAACGTGGAAGTATATGTCGACGACTTCCTTGTGAAGAGCCAGCAAGCCGACCATCATCTGGCCGACCTCAGCGAAACATTCGAGGTCCTTCGAAGGCACAACATGAAGCTAAATCCAACAAAATGTGCTTTCGGGTTTGCGTCAGGAAAGTTTTTGGGTTTCATGGTCTCACAGAGGGGAATTGAAGCCAACGCCTCAAAGATCACGACCATACTGAACATGGCAGCGCCGACCATAGTTGTCAAGGCGACAAGGCGATCCAAGGCGTTTGGGGCCATCCTGGGCGCCTAGGCGCCTAGGCGCCCGCCTAGGCGACCAAGGCGTTCCCAGTGCATTTTTTTTAATTTTTAAAATATTAATGTTTATATATATGCAACATTCTACATAAATAATCAACATTTAAGACATAACTTAATTAATATGTGGTGTGGACCCAAGTTTACTAATGTACACTAAGACCTGGGATTGTGTCTAGAGTTAAGTAATAATTATTTATGACTAACATTTGCGTACTTTTAACGAATTTGATCGGAGCGTAACTCCTTTAATATAGTTCGGATTCAAGCAATCTCGAATTCGTTGCAAAGCTAGCATAATCAACTTTCCAACAAATCCGAGATTGCTTGAATCCAAATTATAATGAAGGAGTTACACTCCGGTCAAACCTTGTTCGGAATACGGGAATGCTGTTTAAAGTCGTCTGAATGCAAATTATTTTTTGGGCATCAAAGCAAAAGGTTATTTTGGCGCACTCTTGGTTTTTAGTGATGATTTATTATAATAAGATTTATAGAATTTTTATATTTAGAAAAAAACCTAGCATTTAAAAGTTGAAAATCGCCCTCGCACCCAAAAATATGGTTTTTGTTCTTGAACAGGGGGGTTGACTTTTTTTCCTTCTGGAATTTGAATTTTAGACTATTTTTATTGGATTCAAATAGGGGGTATTTGCTTATTTATGAATAATATCTTAAGTAAATGTTTCTTTAAGATATTAGTCATAAATAAGTACTGCCTGATAAATGTTGTTCCTGTCTGGCATGGGCACGTACTGCCTGATAAATGTTGTTCCTGTCTGGCCTGGGCGACCACAAGGCGCCCTGGCGCCCAGGCTTGTACAAACCGCCCGGACGCCTAGGCGACGCCTTGACAACTATGCCGCCGACTAGACCCAAACAGGTGCAAGAGCTGAACGGCCGCATAGCCGCCCTCGGCCGATTCATGTCTAAATCGGCCGAGCGTTTTCTTCCGTTCTTCAAAACACTAAAAGGAGCCGGGAAGTTTGAATGGACCGAGGAGTGCCAGATAGCCTTCGAGGACCTCAAAGCCTATCTATCCTCACCACCTCTGCTGGTAAAACCCAGCCCCGAGGACGAATTACAACTTTACCTAGGAGTCTCCGACCGGGCGGTAAGTGCCGTACTACTGAAAGAAGAAGACAGGGTCCAACGATCAATATACTATGTCAGCAAAGTGCTATTGGACGCCGAAACTAAGTACAAGCCAATCGAGAAGCTGGCGCTCGCCTTGGTCACAGCCGCGCAGAAGCTCAGACCATACTTCCAAGCATACCCCATCTCTGTGCTCACCAACACACCTTTGAAGAAGGTGTTGTCAAAACCCGACGTATCCGGTCGGCTCATAATCTGGTCAATGGAGCTTGGCGAGTTCAACATAAGATACATCCCCAGGACCGCCATTAAAGCACAGGCTCTGGTGGATTTCATTGTCGAGAGCACACTACCGGAAGAAGAATTTGTTGAGCCTAAGGCTGGAAAAGCCCTAGGGCCATCCGAAGCCCCGTGGACACTGCAGGTAGATGGATCCTCCATGGACAGCTGAGCAGGCGCGGGCATAATGTTGACAAGCTCGGAGGGATTCAAAATCCGATCGGCAGTAAGGTTCGGATTCCGCGCAACAAACAACGAAGCCGAGTACGAGGCCTTACTAGCCGGCCTCAGACTCGCAAAAAGCCTAGTCGTCCATCGGCTCATAGTCCAGGGTGACTCACAGTTGGTCATCCGTCAGGTACAAGGAGACTACGAGGCCAGACAGCCAGAGATGCAGAAGTATCTGGACAGAGTAATGATGCAGTAGCAGTGTCATGGATGGATCGACACGAGCCAATTTGGCTACCCAAGCCAAACCTGAACCGGCTCAAACCCAAACCAACCTTTTGGTCTGGAAAAGGGTGGTAGATGATTAATTAAAATAGGAAGTTTCAGTATTAGGGTTTTCTTTATTTATTATTTCTATTTTATGGAGGTTAGATTTGATTTCATAAAGATGTTATTTACTTTTTAAGTTTACTTCAAATTAGTTTAGGAAAGTTTTACCTTTAAATAGAACGTGTATTAGGTTTTTATTGGCAGATAAAAGAGAGAAGAAGAATGAAATAATGAATGGAGGAATTGTGTTTGGTTGCCTGTGGGCAGAAGAAGTGGCGTGCTTTCCTTCCCTTTCTCGTCTCTCTCTTTATCTCTTTCTCTCTCTGCGCACTGACTGAACCATTCCAGGTCTGTCTCATCTCCCTATTCCCTCCTCTTTCCCAGTTCTTCTTCCTTTCTTTATGCTCCCCTGTTTCTGGGCGGTAATCACAGTCCAATAGAAGGCCATCGTGCTCCACCATCCCACCTCCTCTTACCCTGAAACCTTGGGGATATCTTCAACCTCTAAGGGCGACATCAACCCATTAGATTGCTGCTGTTGAAACCCTCCTTGTTGATAGAACTTAACCAGATTCAAATGTGATACCCTGTTTCTGCAATTGTTCTTGAGCCAGTCCAAATTGGATCAGCAAACTCCTGATTAATCAAGATTTATTGGTTTGGTTCATCTCATCAGACATAGGCGACTCTAATCCTAGAGTTTCAGACTGGTTGCGTCATGTTTGAGGGCTGTGCTTCGAATTTGTTATCTGGTTTCTACCGCAACTGCCCCCATCGTGAGTTTGAAGAAGAAAGCTATATTTCAGAAATTATAAAAAACCCCTTGCTTCTTATTATTTCTTCTATTTAGCTTTTCTCATAATCTTTTTTCCAGATTAACTCATTGGGCTAAGGATTGTTTCTAGTTTGGTCCTAAGGTCTTGTTTGGGTTCTTAAGCTATTGCAACTTCTGATTATTTACAGAATTGCCACCACTGGTTGAGGTTTTAAAATATTTACAGTTCTGCCACTAAAATTGTTATTTGATTATCTTATTATTTGGTTGGGCCCATTAGCGGATTAATTAGGGTTTTCTCAACCGGATCCCGCATCAAGTAAACTCGGCCATCACGGCCTTCCGAAGTGTTGAACTACAGTATGTAGGCCGAGACGAGAACACCGAAGCAGACGAGCTGTCTAGGTTGTCCCTCGACGACATCCATGCGATGGACTCTGCCGTATACGTGGAATTCTTGGATCATGCCACCAACTCTGCCGAAGAAGTTGCCCCAGTCGGAGCCGTGTCCAGTTGGTACGATGAAATCTACCAATACCTCCAGATAGGTGCACTTCCGGATGCCAGGAAAGAAGCTCGGCGCATCCAATCCAAGTCAAGGCAGTACACTATTCACAATGATGTACTGTACAGGAGATCCTATACCATGCCACTACTTCGGTGCCTCCGATTAGACGAGGCCGAGCAGGTCATGAGAGAGGTCCATGAAGGTATCTGCGGCCGACACCAAGGAGGCCGATCACTGTTCCAGAAGATCCTTCGACAGGGCTATCATTGGCCGTAAATGCATGATGAGTGCATCGAGTTAGTGCGCAAGTGCGACAAATGCCAGTTCTATGCACCAGTGCCACATGCTCCGGCCGTACCTTTGCAGCCGATCACAAGTCCTCTCCCCTTTGTCATCTGGGGCGTGAACATCATGGGACCCTTCCCCAAAGCAACATATCAGCGGAAGTACGCCATTGTAGCCATTGACTATTTCACTAAATGGATCGAAGTCGAGGCTGTGGCAAAAATTGACGCGTCTAAAGTGAAACAGTTCTTCAGGCATTCCGTTGTGTACAGGTTCGGTGTACCCAGAATCCTAGTGATAGACAATGGCACTCAGTTTGCCAGCACGTCATTCGCGGACTTCTACGCCGAGTTCCGAATCGACCATAGATTTGGTTCGGTCGGCCACCGCAAACAAGTGGACAGACCGAAGCTACAAATAAAACCATATTATACGGTCTGAAGAAAATGGTAGCTGACCAGAAAAAAAGATGGGTACACATGTTACCGAGCATTGTCTGGTCATACAGGACGACCAGCCGAACACCCACCGGCGAAACGCCCTTCATGCTTGCCTTCGGCACGGAGGCAGTCGTCCCCGTCGAGGTATTCTATCCTACCTTTCAGATGCTAAACTTCAATGAGGAAATCAACTCTGAAGACCTCCGAACCAACTTGGACAACCTGGAAGATGTGCGGGAGTCGGCGGCATTCCGGATGACTGCATACCAGCAGACGACCGCCCGACACTATGATAAGACAGTCCGACCAAAGCAATACAGGGTCGGTGATCTTGTACTCAGAAAAGCAGCGGTCTCGGATCCCACGAATCAAGGGAAGATGGCCTAAAACTGGGAAGGGTCTTACCGCATACTCAGGACTGGACGACCGGGATCGTACAGGCTGACCACACTCAGCGGTGAAGAAATACCGAGGACTTGGCATGCCACCAACCTTCGGAAGTATTATCATTGAACAGCAATAGCCATTATTTGTAGTTTGTTTTGGTTAGTCGGCCACCACATCTTGGCCAGCGTAGGAGTTTTCAATTCTTTTTTAGAAGTAGTCTCAGTTGTATGCCGGACTCCCTGGGGGCAACTGCTTAGTTAATTTTAAATAAAGAAGTATTGTCATTCAGCCTACAACTTGCAGTAAATGTCTTTTGTGGTTCTCCACATTGCCGTTCCTTCCGGCTCAGCCGACCAGCTCGCGCTGATGCGTGTCGAGCGCTCAAATTAAATTACCTTACTTTGAAACGTAGATAGTAGCAAGTAAGAGTCGAACCCACAAGGATTGTATGATCAAGATTAAAATGTTTAATTAACCTAAAGAGAGAAAAAAAATAAATGAAAATAAAATAAGACTCAGAAAGTAATCAATTGTTGTACTAAAACAGATTCTGATTAATCTTATTAGTACAACTTCATTGGCTATTTTATGTATGGAGGGGGGTATGTTTGCAGTAGAAAAGAACAGTAATTAATTATCTAAAAGCAAGAATAAAGAGCAAGGTAATACAAATATCAAAGATTAAACCAATAAGAGAAAACTTCGGTCAAAAGGATACTTACACCATCTTCATAAACTTGTTCATCGACATAAAGGATAATCAATTCCAATTGAATAATCAATCAAGAAAATTAGGACTAGGCCTAAAATCCTTAGTCTTTCCTTAAGATTGGTGTATTAAAAGATAGCTTATTAATAGCACCCTTACTCTTAAATCAATCTCAAGACTAGGCTCTCGATTTGATTCAGGAATAACAATAACAATTGGAAAGACGATTGAAATTAAACGTTAAGCACACACCAGCGTGGTTTAATTATTTTAATCTGATTTCTCCTAGAAATATAACATTAACTTGTCCATTAACATCAATCCCCATTGACACTGACATAGAATCAATTGATAGCAATTCAATTCTAATATAACAATTGATTAAATAAATAAATCAATTAGTAGTACTCCTAATCAACCCATTCATCAATCATTATACACATAAATTGGAAGAAAAATAAATATTCAATTAAAAATCAATAAATAAAAACAAGTCTCACAAGTTTACAATGATGGCTTCAGCTCCGTCTAACCAAAGATAAGAAAATTTGCCACACATGACTTCTTCAAGAACACAAAAGAAAGAGAGTTCTTCAGCCATTGTCTTCTTTCTCAATCACTCTTGAATGCTCTTTACATAGGCTTTACATTGTTTAAATAGCCAAAATACAAGACTAAAATTGGTATGCCTAGATTTGACAACCTTATTACATGGAAATAAAAATTAAACAAAATCTTCATTCCTAGATTAGATGAAAATCATTCCATTATTAAACAATTGTCACCCTCAAATCTATCAAATTTTGTAAGATTCCATAGTTGTGTATATTCTCCTCAAGATTTCCAATAATCAATCAAGGCCTTCCAATAGTGAACCTTCCGTGTGTAGCAACCTTCCTTCTCTGGTTTAGATTTGGATCAATTTTTCAGATTAGATTTTAAAACCACATTTGGAAGCCCAAACGAACTCTTTCCATGTCAGAATCCTACATGAAATTCAAAACGTTATTATTAAGAGTGCTAGAATTTTCATCTTTTATTAATTAATTAACAAGATTTTTAAAATATACCAAACTCATAAAATAAATTCTATTAAGCTCAATAAGGTATAAAACACCCTAAAAATCATAATGCAAAAGGAATAAAAAAAATATAAAACTATACACTTATCACGCGCCCTCAAGCAGGCCCGAGCAGCACGCTGACCCTTGGTGATTCTGCCTACCCTTACCCACAAGCAGGCAAGGGTAGCACGCAGATCATATTTGACACCACCTGCTCGTACCCACAAGCAGGTTCGAGCAGCATGCATGTGCTCAACCATTCTGCCTACCCTGGCCCACAAGCAGGCAAGGGTAGCACGCAGATCATACTTGACACTGCCTGCTCGTACCCACAAGCAGATACGAGCAGCGTGCAGGTGCTCGACCATTCTTCCTACCCCGGCCCACAAACAGGCAAGGGTAGCATGCAGATCATACTTGACATTGCCAGCTCGTACCCACAAGCAGGTACGAGCAGCATGCAGGTGCTCGACCATTCTGCCTACCCCTACCCACAAGCAGGTAAGGGTAGCATGCAGACCACACCTTAAACGCCTACTCACCCCCAAGCAAGTATAAGTGGCATGCGATCGCCCGAGCATAAACTCGAGCAAGACTGATAGGCGCGCAACACTTCTACACTACCCGCGCTCGGCTACTCAGAGCAGAATCCCTAATTTCCAATGCCTTAGCCATTTCAAAAAAAAAACTTAAGTGTTCTCGACCTACCAAAATGTCAAGCCGACAACACTTCCGGGGTAGGGGTAAGACAACAATGGACTGAGGTCCGAGCGGTGCAAAAAGAACAAGAAGAGAAGAAGTAACGAAGGTGTTTTATTTATAAAGGCCCACAAGGGGCAATAGTATAATGCCCACGAAGGGGCGCAACAATTACAAGCAAAAAACAAAAAAAGATTTTACAAGGAAGACCCCATGGGCGGAAGGTCACTCAGGCATGTCCGTCCTCGGCAGCCGGATCGGTAGGGATGTCGCACGGCAGCGGCACGTCCGGAAGCTCGACGATCGGCGTTTGGGGCACTTCGTAAGGAGGCAAGTCGTCCTCCTGCATGTCCTCAGCCTCCGTACGCTCCTGCAGCTCCCCCGCGTCCTCTTCAGCCAAGATCGGAATGTCCGACCAGTTGAAAGAGATGACCCTACCGACGAGCTGCTCCTTCAGGTAGGCAGCTCCCTTCTGGAAGAACCAACTGGCGGCCTCTTCTACGTCCTCCTCGTACTGAGAAGACGACCGGTACTCAGCCACCGCCCGGTCCCGGACCTCCTTACGGATCTCCTAAGCCTTAGCCAGTACCTCCTTGGCAACTTTGGCGTCGTCCTCGGCCTTCCGCTTAGCGTCCTCGGCTGCTCGCAGCTTCTCCCCGGCATGGTGGACCCTCTTGTGCTCCTCCGTAAGGGAATCCTCGGCCTTGTCCAGTGATGTCTGAAGGTTTGTCTTTTCCAAAACAAGGCCTTCGGCCTCGGTGGTCTTGTCCTTCAGCTTGTCTTCGACCGCCTTCAGGGCCGCCCGCAAGGAAGTCTCCAGTTCCTCTTTCTCCTCGAGCTCCATCATCGAATGTGCAGCCCGTTGACAAACCTCGGCCAAGAGGTTTCTTGCCTGTGTACAAGGAAATTAAAGAGTTAAGTTTAACAACCCAACGGTCGGAGGCAAATAAAATAACGTGAGAGACCGAGCTGTCTTACTTGGGAGCTCGCGAGGAACATCCTCTTGAACAGGTCGTTGTTTTCCATGGAAGAGGTACGACCCTCGGTGAGGAGGACCTTGGCCACCCTCTCGCTCTTGAACACTGAGTCCGTCGGCTTCAAGCTGAGCACCGGAGAGAACGCCGTCGTCTCCACCTTTTTCTCATGGACACCCTCGGTCGGATGGACGGGCTCCCTCTCCCCCTTCGCGGCACCAGCGGCCTCGGTCAAGTCGACCACCTTGACCCCCTGGGGAGGCTGGACTTCCTTCGTCGCAGCCCCCTTTTGCTGCTCATCCGTCCGACCAAGCCGAACGGTCGGCCTGGACTTGTATATGTCGGTCGACAACTCTTGTGCCGACCGAATCTTCTTCTTGGGCGGACCCTCTACCATGGGCCTCTTGCCCTTGACATCCTCCGCGGTCTCATGTGCCTTCGGGGTAGCCGCGGTTGTTTGATCGTCTCTCCGATCAGTCGCTCTACTGGCCTCAGCGGCCCTCTTGCGCAAGATCCGAGCGACGATTCGGTCATTGGAGAAGTTCACTAAGACAAAACAAACAAGCAAACGATCAACAACAATAATAAAAAGAACGATCGGAGTTCAACAGCTATAATCAAAACTCGCCTAGTAGGCCGTGCTTGGCCAACTTCACGGGATCCCCCAGGTCGGTATAGCGGACTGTTTGGCCCTCTAGCACCTTGCGTTGGGCTCGTCTCTCCTCCGTGGTCAGGAAAGGGACCT
This sequence comes from Protea cynaroides, assembly GCA_028583415.1. NCBI lineage: Eukaryota > Viridiplantae > Streptophyta > Magnoliopsida > Proteales > Proteaceae > Protea > Protea cynaroides. The sequence goes on from CM053269.1 coordinate 95,256,897, forward strand.
TGTTGAACCCTGTAGCGTCGACTACCAGCCACGCGTTCGACAGGGGAAGAGCAGGGCCTCTCGCCGGAGGACCCACGAAGAAGAACTTCTCCTTCCACCCGTGGATGGAAAAAGGCTTCTGTGAGATCGCCGGGAGCTTCTTCGCGCTCCTCTGACTGAAGTAGTACCACCTTCTCATGGAACGTGTCTCCGTCAGACTAAAGAATTGGAAGAGAGACCGGAACAGGTTCACGGTCGGAGTTTCTCCCAATCGGAGGACGAACATGATGAAGGCATAAATACACCGCCACCCGTTCGGAGTCAACTGAGAGGGGGCGATGCGGTACACCTTCAAGATGTCGACAACGAGAGGGTGAAGGGGGAAGCGAAGGCCGGATTTCAGGGCGTGCTCATACACACAGACCTCCGAAACGTTCAGGCTACAGGCCCTCTCGTCAGAGGATGGGAGCCGGACCGAGACATCGGTCGTTGGCTCCTCCAATTGGTAGGCTCTGTGGATTTGGGACAAGGCATTCTCGGAGACAACCTTGCTCGGCACCCTCCATGCAGGGAGTTTGTCGAGAGGAGGAATAGTAGGACAGCCACTCCTCTGGCGAGGAACCCGTTGAGCAGAGCTGCCAGCTGGGCGACTGCGCTCGGCGGCGTCAGAGGAACTCTGCTCAAGTTCCTCTTCAGATGCCGGATCGGAAGCCTAAGGGACGACTTTCGGAGATTTTCGGGCAATGGCCCTTCCACCGGAGTTCGCCGACTCGGTGGTTTCCGACCCAAACTCCCGGCTAACGGAGTCTCGAGCCCTCCTCTTTCTACTAGGAGGCTCTGGGGTGACGGAGAACCCTTCCATTGAGTCGGACGACCTCTCCGAAGATGAGGTCCGGTACTGGGCCATGGTTTCACTCTCTTTCACTCTCCCTAAAGACTTGACACTATTGGACGAGTGGGAGCTACTAAGCATGAAATGGTAGAAAAATGGAAAGGAAGGACAAAGCAAAGAAAACTTACTATTTGGAGGTAATGGAAGAGACGCACGATTACTTGAAGGCTTTTTGAAAACACCGACCGCGCAGAGAAGACTCCGACCTCAGTTCAAGCAAATGGTCGAATGAAAGTACTCGAGAGGTATTTATAGGCGTCGAACTTGGAAACCGGCTGTTCGGGTTCCGGCTACGTGGTGTGATGGTAGTGGCCGTCGTCTGTCGCGCCGGACGCGACGTGACACTCTGACGTCATCCGTAATGATGACAAGATATTATGGTGCCATTTCTGGAGACGATCGGATTCAATCTCCACCGTCCGATGGAGTCGACCATTCACGATGTAGCGGCTATTTATTGCGCTTCGTTCCGAGACGCGCCGATTGCTTTATGGCCGTCGGATGGACGCGGCGATTCGAATCGCTGGAAATCTATGGTTGAGCGGGATGATGGATCCCGAGTTTAACGCCTCGAGCCCCGCGCGTCGACTGATCGTGCGGGCGGTTGAGCACAACTGCCTCCCACTCAAGCGGAAGTTCCAATCGTGGTGAGGGATTCTCGGAGGATGTAGGTGCGACCAACGATCGCGGTTGACCATATTTTCAAGGTATCCGAGCGGATTTTGGTACTTTTGTTTGGTATGATTGCACTATCGAATTCATTGAATCCGACAGCGCAAGGGGCATTTGTTATGTGGGAAAAATCCCATCCATTTAAAATCTTACACGTGTCAAGCGCCATCTCCGGGGTTGCGCTCGGCTTATACCGCTTGGAGTCACAACCCTTTCATGACAGGGAAGCGGTTGGAGTTATAGATCTATTCGGTCACGTTTCCTGGTCGGAGGTCAGTGTCCTAAAGTAACTACGTCACGACAGAGGAGTCCTTCTCCTTGTGTGATACGACGCCGACTATCACGGTCCTACGACCACCCTATGATGACATGTCATTCTTACGGTTGACCGACTTAGCTTCCTTGGCTACAGTCTCCTACTCCTGCTCGGAGTCTATGACTTGGGTGTCCCTCAGACCGACACCTGACAATCCTATTGGCGATCTGCTTCCCTGAGTCCTGGTGCCTCCATGCCTCTTCCAAATCTCTATAAGTAGAGGACGAACCCTCAAGGTAATTCATTCACAATCTCACTACCTCATCCACTCTTCATTCTCGTACGTTCAAACTCTTTCATCGTCCCACTCTCTTTAAACTGGAGATAGCTTCCTGCTAGCTTCCTGCTATCTCTTGACTGTTTACATTGGGAATCTGACTTAGGCATCGGAGTGTACCCGGGGCTTAGTCGCCCAACTCCCTTGTCTCATCTCTGTGATTGCAGGTTGCTCGGATCGCAGACCGGTGGGCGATTTCCATCCGTAATAAGTTCATACATAATTATTTATCAACCCCCCAAGTTGCAGTGGAGTTTATTATCATATGTTAACATGCCATAAACCACTTCGTCCAAGATATATAGGATAACAAGCAGAAGCCAATTGTCCTATATATTCCTCCACCTTCATCAGATCTCAAGAAAATTTTGACCAACAACTGAGCCAAGTCGAACTGAACTATCTTAAATCAAGGCAGCATATTCTGAAGTTGCGATTTTACACCATATTTCTGAGTCTTGACTAAGAAGCTGAGACCTTAATCAGGTAAAATTGACGCAGGAACATTTATGTCTGATAATTCAAGCTATTCTTTACCTAGGTGTAACAAATCCACCCCTCATAAGAGGGTCAGCAAAGAGAGGCCTATGGGGTTGCAGTCTTACTAATCCTGAAAGGATCATATTTGAGAGGCCCATGGGTTGTAGCCTCACTAATCCAGGAATGATCATATTTATTATTTGAAAGCAAAGAGCAAATAGCCAAAAATATGCAAGTGCCACATCAACTATGGGCTACAAAACCAATTCTACACAGTAGTAAATGCATTGCAAAGCCCCACCCCCTCTTTTTTTTTTTTTTTTTTTTTTTTGTCTCTGTTCTGTTTCTTTTCGGTGAAAAATGTGAAATGGGGATTATTCTGAGATCAAGTTACCAATAAAGTTACTTAGATTGTAAATAATAAGTTGAAGCTTGGAGAGATCTTAAGTGTCTTTAGTAAATATTGTAAATGGATTCACAAATCAATGTTTGGGATTTGGCCATGTGATCCTCAAGTCCCACCATATCCAAGTCCAAAATTTTGTATTTAGCAATTTCCAGAAAGCTGACAAAATGGTAGACCTAGAAGCAGCACTTTATATAGGTATTTGGCACCACAGGAGATGATAACGAGCAATTGGATTAATTACCAATGGTGGTTATGGTGGTAACGATCTCTCGAAGCTTTTATATATATATATATATGTGTGTGTGTGTGTGTGTGTGAATAGGTAAGTAAATATATCAATTATGATGTTAGAATAACTGTGAAGCATGACTGAGTGAAATGCTTTGTATCAGACTATAATGGCAAATAGAACTGGTTTGAACTTTGATACTGCTAGATGGACAGCCAATGAATTGGACTGTTTCATTAATTTGATGATAGACAATGTCAAAAATGGGAACAAGACCAGTGCTACATTTAGCAAAGCTAGATGGCTAGATGTCAAAACAAGACTTGGGAATAGAACATGTAGTTTTACTAAGGAACAACTACGAAATAAAATGAACAAATTGAGGATTGATCATAGCAGCTTTAAGAGGTTGTTAGACCAGAGTGGTATTGGATGGAAAGAAGAGGCTAATATGGTTGAGGCTGAACCTGCTGTATGGGAAGCAGCTATTCATGCGTCCCGATGCACTAAGAACGGTCAGGATCTCACTGCCACTTGACAGTCACTACAAAGGATCAGGTCCCACTTTCTCTGCACCTCAGTCCTCTCTAAGGGCTCCTTCAGTAAGGCTTGTAGGGCATAATTAGTTTCACGCCTAAATCGATTTCAGCGCGATAAAGGAACATAAACTGATCGACCGGGTAAGGTCGGTTTCTGTTTTAGGCTAAAATTCTTCCAAACCTGTATCGATTGATTTCTGTCCCTACCGAATATGTGGGTCCTGTCACAGATCTTGATTGACATAAATGCCCCCACGACGCCGAGTAGGAGGGTTTTCATTTCTTATTTTTCCATCTAAAACCTTTGCATTGATTTTCCCCGCTTGTGTTCGATTTAGTAAGAGCATTAACTTTCTTTCTTATTCTCGTTTCTTAATCTCGGAGCAACTATTTAACTACTAGTTATTCAATTTGCTTCAGGAGCCTAAACAAATCGATCATGGCATCGAGGACCGCGTTTTGCAGAGGAATTTCCAGAATAAACTCGGGTTTGGGACTTCAATCCACATCTTCGTGGTGGAGAGATTCGATTCTATCGGATACAGTTACTGATAATACAAACGTTGGAGTTGTGAGTTTCTACACTGGAAGCTCTTTTTTTTTTTTTTTGGATGATTTTGTTTATTTTACCTTTCTTAATGGATCTGTTTGAGATATTATTTGTTGGTTTGAATGCGAACTCCTTTCAAAATGAATTTGCTTGTTTATTTTGGTGCAGTTGATGGCTAAGTGCCAAAATCTTGTTGGTCAACGAGGTTTGGTTACATCTAGGAGCAGCCTTAGAGGTGGAGTTGGAGAGGTATCAGGTAGTTGGCATATTTTCCTGCTTATGTTATTAAGATTTTCATTTTTTCCTCCATTCTCCATTGTCTTTTCTTTCTTCATACTATTGAAATCTGTGTTGGAATCAAGATAGAAGGTCCTAGGGTAAGAAGTTTAGAAATATTAGCATTTTAGTAAGAAGTTTATAAATATTAGCATTTTAATATGGGAAATATCAGTTGTAATTTATGGTTTTCGCTCTCCATTTATTAATTTGTCAGTTTAAAACTCACTAATTTCCACAGCACCTCTCCTTTTTTTTTGTTTTTTAAATTTTTTAAATTTATTATTTTTTTTTACCCAGAGTGACTTATAGGAGACGCTAGAATTTATCGAAACTATATTGTACTGTACTTTGACTTGACTAACTAATAACCATTGCTAATTGCTACCTACCTTTGAGTGGAGTTCTCCCCCCTAAATTTCATGTTGGGAGTTGAAATTTGCTTATCTGAGATTAAACAAAACAAGTATTATTTATTCTATATGATGATGGGAATAGATGAAATTATTCATGATGGTCCCTTTATTTATCAATTTTTGGGTATAACATATTCGCAGCTATGCATTGGCTGGCGGATATATGCAGCAAATGATTTGAATTCGTCTTAAAAATTGATGACAGTTGGGTGGTATGACTTACTTGGGAAGATTTAGAAATTGCCAATGCTTGTTGGTATGCATTGTTGAAAGTTGAAAGGCTTCCTTTTCTTTATTCTTTCTTATGTTTCCTGTTTGCTTGAAGTGAATGATCAATAAAATTACATGCTGGTGCAAAGATAGATTTCTCTGTAATAGAAGCATAAAGAGATGCTATGATACCTTTGAGAATATCACTAAAATCTACTGGAATGAAGAAAGGATAACTGAAGAAGAGGAATTGCATTGGTTATACAACTCATTTAATTGAAGAATTTTCCAGCGCAATAGAGTGATGTAGGATGAAGTCAAATAACCCAAATCCTAGTAGACAATGAGCAAGAATAGTTCTTACTCCTGTTAAGCAACACTAAAAAAAAAAAAAATTGCAACATCAAAGAAGCTTGAAAATACGTAGGGTGTTAAATGTATTTCTGGCTTTCACGGATTTGTGTAGGAATTTATTAGACATAAAAACAAATTCTTCTATGAAGTTTGTGATGAAGCATACGATGATAATCTCTTCCAAGAGCTTAATCAATTTCTGTTGTGTACAGATTTGTTATTCTCAGAAATGCAAATTTTGGTCTTTCAAGTCGACCCGCCAAAGCAACTCCTGAACTGAGGTGATTTCAGAGTTTAAGAAGGCACTTGTAGTTTATAACCTTAAAGGTTCAGTCCTAACCAATGAGCTTAGCTGGGATTTCTAGGAGCTATAAGAGATTTGGTTTTTATTGCCCAGTTTCTGTAGAAGGCGTCTTAGGTTTTGAAAAATCCTAACACTGGGTATCAATTCCACTTTCATTGCTTTGACACCCTAGAAGAGTTGGGTGGAGATGCTTAGAGATTTTAGGCCAATAAGTTTGATAATGAGTATTTATAAGATTGGAGCCAAAGTGTTTTCTAGTAGGATTATAGAGGTGCTAGGAGATGTGGTGTCCCAGACTAAAGGTTCATTTGTCATGAAGAGGAAAATTTAGATCGGATTTTAGTGGCTAATGGTTCTGTGGATTTTTTTTGGGAAAAGGGCTGGGAGGGGTTTGATTTACAAGCATGATATTGTGAAGCTTATTAGTTGTTACAATGTCTCATGGGACTTCCTTGATTAGGTAATGGAACAAAAGGTTTTGGGTCAAGATCGAGGAGATGGGTCAAGGGTTTCAATGCCAATGATCACTATTCTATTTTATTCCAATGGTTCCTAACATTTTTTTTCTGGCAAGTATGGGATCGAGGCAAGGTGACCCATTGTTGTGGTCTCTCCTTGCTGCCATTTCTTTCCACCCCAGTCAGTGATTCTGCTCAGTAGGTTGGGATTGGTGAGAGGTTTTAGGGTTAGACAGGAGAACTAGAAATATCTCAATCTACACTTTGCAGATGAGATTATTTTATTTAGCGAGTCTTGAGGAGAGTGGTTTAGCTTAAATTGTTTTCAGGAGACCACAGGGTTGAGATTTAACTTCAAAAAGTCCATGGTTGCTTGGAAGCCGCTGCCATTTGATGCAGATTTCGTGTGGTAAAAAGAGGTAAAAGATGGGCTGTGGCTGGTCTGGTTGGTTTGTTTTAGCTGTGAACTAGTTTTTGGTTCAAACCCAGTCCCTGCGGTTCAGTTTCTCGTCCAGGCTAATCATGGGGACCAGTTTGGAAGCCTTTACTGCTTGCGGTACTGGAATTCTTGATTTATAGGAATCTTATCTCCAAGACAAGTTGTGGGGTTTATTTGGGGTTTGTTTTTATTTTATTTTGTGTTAGTGGTTGGCTGGATTAGGGACTCTATGAGTCCTGCCATATTTTAAATTGTCTTGATTCAGTTTCATGTTCAGATTAGGGCATCTACATAGGAAGGTCGATTGGCTGTAGTTTCCTTTAAATTTAGGTTTTTTATTCCTTTTGTAATTTAGTGTTTGAGTCAATCAAGGAGTCTCCTTTTTTGCCTGCGCAAGAGAGGAGGCTGCCTTATTTGAATAGGTTGTTATTGGTGGTTGAGTGAAGATAACCGCTCCCAAAGCTGCTGGTCGGTGGAAGGAATTAAGGGTCATTTTTTGAGTCAGTAAAGACTGCCAACGCAGCTCATCGATTGGCAGTATAGGGTCAAGTTTTATTTCTGTTCTCACCATCCATCAATTTAATGAATGAAAGTTTGACTATTGCCTGTTTGGTTCTGTGGTGATTTAGAGCTCCTTGCTGTGGTGATTCAGTAGGATCCCTAGTGGTGATTTCAGGAAGCCTTGGTGGTGATTCTAAAGTTGGGGTACTGGTGGGATGCCAGCCTTACAGATCAGGCAGTGATTCCTGATCACATATTTTCTGTCTTTTCATTTATTTCTTTTTTTCCCCATAATTGAATATCAGCTTCAGTTCTTGTTTAAGAGGCCTATAATTTCTACCATTGAGTTATCTGATTTTCTCTCAAACCTGGTTTTATCCCTATACCTGAGATCCTGTCGCATGCTGATGACCCACTGGCCTTCACGGGTTTGGGATTACCATCTTGATTCTTGGGTATGTATTAGTGGAGTGGCCAGTGACACATTTGGGCTTTCCATTGGTGACAATCTGATGTCAGTGTGTAATAATGGGTTGAATTTATTGGTTTTTCCTGTATGACCTTGACCGGTGTCAAGATCTGCAATAGATGGGAAACTCTTAATAAGGAAGAAAATGATTTGTTATCTACCTATTGAGGGGAAAAAAAGGAATGATATTGTTGGTAGAGCTGAGTAGTTTTGGTGGCTTTCTTCCAGCTTTTATTGTCTTGCAGCTGTTTATTCTTCACTTTCTCATTAATATAGTCATATTTGTTCGTCTTCAAGAAATATAAGTAATGATCTGTCTGTTAGGTAAAAACTAAAGTAATAAATTAGTAGGCTCCCAGCAGCATTGCACTACAATGTCTCACATACAAGGGTTTTTAAGCATAAGATGGTCTCTGGTAGGCTTTAATGCCAAGACAGACTAATTTATGCTTGCCTAAAGTAATATAGACAATTTTGGTGTTATATTCAATTGGATATATCGATAGTCTTAAGTGGTACTGCATATCGTACCCTCTGTTAAGGGCCCTCCCATCTCATAGTGCATGCACATGTGTGCATATCTGGTGCCATGCTGTTTTTAGCCACGTTTGGAATTTTCCAGATGGATGCCTTCATTTTCTCATTTCTATATTGCATGTGTTAAAGCAATTTTTTATTTTTTATTTTTTTATACTACATATTTTTTGTTTATGTAAACGACCTCAGATTGCCGGCCTATGGGCATTGGCTGTTTCCGCTCATTCAGTGAAGGTGTAACTCACCTCCCTGCCATAGCTGACCCTGAAATTAAGAATGTGTTCAAGGATCTAATGGCTGCAAGTTGGGATGAGCTTCCAGACGCCTTAATTCATGATGCCAAGAATGCATTGTCCAAAACTACTGATGACAAGGCCGCTCAGGAGGTCCTGGCAAGTGTCTTCCGTGCAGCTGAGGCTGTAGAGCAGTTTACTGGTGTCCTTGTATCTTTGAGGATGGAAATTGATGATTCCATTGGATTGAGTGGTGAAGTATGCAATTACTTACTCGATCTTGGACTTGACTGTCTCTTTACTCCCCCCCCTTCTCTCTTTGAGCTTGCTGTAATTTGCTTATTTTGATTTATTTTTCAGAATGTGCGCCCCCTGCCAGATGAGCTTGTAGATGCACTCCGTGCAGCCTACAAACGCTACACAACATATTTGGATGCATTTGGTCCTGATGAGACTTATCTACGAAAGAAAATTGAGAATGAGCTGGGAACAAGGATGATACACCTAAAGATGAGGTGCAGTGGTATTGGTTCTGAATGGGGAAAGGTAGTGTTCTTTTGGATGACTTCACAGTACTATGTTGATGGAAATTTATAAGGTTTACATTCTAAATACTGCTTGTCCAGAGTTTATGGAAGCTTGATGAATCTCACACAGTGGAATCTTGATAACTCTCATGTTTTTATGTTTTATAAGTGAGCTATAAGTATGATATTTTTCTTCTCTTGTTCTATCTTGATTCATGTTTATAGATATCCTTGTTCATATACTCTGTTGATATCTACTCTTGTCTCAAGTGTTGTAATTCTATTTCATGAGAAACCTCATTTCATGTATCTCCTATTTTCCTGGCCTGGATTTTGGATAATAACCCATGCCCTCAAGTGTGTGAAAATCAGTGTGTGAAAATAATGTGATTTTCACATTCTCTCTTTTAGGAAGTCAAGTGCCCATGTAGTTTTGTAAGGAGCTAAATGTAAATGTTATGTGGATTGGGAACATAAGGAAAAGTTCTAAGCAACTACACCTGGTGAGAAGGAGTCACGCTATTTAAGGAGCAGCTAGATTGGGAAGGCCTGGACTCATCATGGTCTGTAGTTTGATCTGGAATTTGAGCAGGCCTGACAGCTGGCCCTATTTTGTCAGAAAAAAAAGTCAAGAAGATATGTGAATTGCAAAACTATGAAAAATCTATGTAGATTATATACAGTAAAAAATTCTACTGTGCACAATACTATACACAAGCACTTAAAACACCTAGACCCTCTTTCTGACAACTACATTGTTCTTCTTATCTTTCTAAAATTCTCCTATCCTTTCTAGTTTTCTGGCACATAGCTGGTAAACAACACCTTCTACTAAGTGTCTTTCAATTAAGTTAGAGAAGTTGACATTGTAACAGAATAAAATAAGGAAAACCAGCAAACACAGCTGGCCCTATTTTGTCAGAAAAAAATTCAAGAAGATTTGTGACAAAGATAGATAAGCAGCCCTTTGCCTGGCGATTTCTTTAAATACCTCAATATATGAGAAACCGCGATGACTGTTTGGGGGCTTGCATGAATTGACTGATTACTCCAACAACATAGGATAAATTAGGTCGAGTTACAGTAAGATAGATAAGTTTACCAACAAGCCGTCTGTGTTGATGTATATCAGCATGATCAAGATTATCACCGTATCAGGTTTCTGATGAGCAATCATCGGAGTATCAGCCGGTTTAGAGCCAAGAAGACAAGATGCAAGTAGAAGATCAAGAACATATTTCCTCTGAGAGAGACTGACACCCTTACTACACCGGACTACTTCAATACCTAGAAAATAATGAGGTAGACTTAAAATTTTCATCTGAAAATGTCCATTTAAATAGGATTTGACTTCAGTGATACCTGACTCATCATCTCCTGTGATAATAATATCATCAACATAAACAGCTATCATAATCAGCTTAGAGAGTCGTCGTTGAAAAAATATAGAGTGATCAGAATAGCATGGAGAGAAGCCACAATTAGTAATAATAATGCTAAATTTATCAAACCTGGCACGAGGGGGCTGTTTGAGTTCATAGATAGCTTTATGTACCTTACATACTTGAGTAGATTCCGCCCTAAGCAATATACCCCGGAGGTTACTCCATATAAACCTCTTCGTGGATCACCATAAGAAAAGGCATTCTTGACATCCATCTGATATGATAAAGAGGCCAGTCAAGTTCATAGTTCTCTGAAGTCCCAAACCGAATTGAGACGGGTAATCGGAGAAAAAAAGTCTCAAAGTAATCAACACCATAAGTTTGAGTGAACCCCGTGGTAACCAAATGAGCCTAAGGTGTTCAACAGAACCATCAGGATTATGTTTAATAGTGTACACCCATCGACAGCGGACAACAGTTTTCTCAGCAGGAAGATGAACAAGAGTCCATATACGACGAGAGAACAAGGCATCCATCTCAATATCTATAGCCTCTTTCCACCCTGGATGGTATAAAGCCTGGAGGTGTGTGGAAGGAACAAATGTGGTAGATAAAGGCATAACAAGGTTATGGGTTGAGAAGGGGAGATGGGAGGTAGTACAAAACTTGTCAATGGGGAATAAGGGATTTCTGGGTGCAAGAGCGCATACCTTTATGAAAGGTAATAAGGAAAGTAGGAGAGACCTGAGTACTGGGAGTAGGCGTAGTAGGGGGTGGAGCAGTAGCTGGAGCAAGAACCTGGACAGTTGGCTTTCGGCCATAGTTGTCAAGGAGTCGCTTAGGTGCCCAGGAGGCCTTGTGACGCCTTGGAAAATCGGGTGCCTTGGTCACCTAGACGAGCGCTTTGATCTCCTAGGAGGTCGCCTTTGTCGCCTAGGTGCCCCGTCGGGCCTCTAACGCCTTGGGTTCGCCTTGGTGCTTTGACAACTATGCTTCTGGCACTGATAGACCTGCAAGGGTGGTGGTGAAGATGGAGGGTCAGTAGGTGGTAGAGGGTCAGTGGGTGCTGGAGGGGCAGTAAGTGGTGTAGGATTAACAGATGGGGTGATGATAGGTAGTGGCGTGGGGGAGTCAGGTGGTGGTGGAATGGCCAGAGTAGGGTAGTAAGATGTATCATCAAAGAAGGTAACATTAGCACTAATAAAATGGTGATGAGTAATTGTGTCATAACGTCTGTAGCCTTTCTGAGTATTAGAATAACTAAGAAAAATACACTTAAGCGAGCGAGGAGATAGTTTGTCCTGCTGAGGGTGCAAAATATGGGTAAAGCAAACATAGCCGAATACATGAGGTGGAATGATAAAAAAAAAAGGAACAGTAGGGTAAATGAGAGAAAAAAGGAACTTTATTGTGAAAAACAGAAGATGACATACGATTGATAAGACAAGAAGCAGTAAGTATAGCATCACTCAAAAATACTTAGGAACATGCATATGGAATAAAAGAGAACGGGCAACCTCTAAGATGTGCCTATTTTTATGTTCAGCAACACCATTATGCGGAGGAGTATAACAACAGCTAGTGTGGTTAATCATGCCATTTGTAAAACAAAAGTCACTTTTTGAGTATATTCAAGAGCATTATCTGAATGAAATATATGAACAAATTTATTAAACTGAACTTGAATTTGTTTGTAAAATTATTTAACAATTGAAAGAAACTCAAAACAATCTTTTAAGTAAATAAAGCTAGGTCATCTTGGAATAGTCATCAACAAAAGTAACAAAATAATATGAACCAAGTTTCTTAGGGACACGACATGGTCCCCAAATGTCTGAATGAACTAAATGAAAGGAAAAAGAGCTACGAGTGTGTCAGGACGAGGCAGGAAAAGTAGTGCGGTGATGTTTGCCTAACTCACAAGCCTCACACCTAAGATGGGTAAGAGATTTGCAGTTAGGAATAAGGGTTTTCATCTTGGAGAGAGAAAGATGTCCAAGCTGATAATGCCATTGTAGCGGGGCAGAAGCAGTGGAGGTGGTAGTAGCGATGGTTGATGATCTAGTATGCTCCAAGTAGTAAAGACCAGATTGCTCAAGGCCCCCACCAATCGTCGCCCTGGTCGTGAGATCCTAAAAGACATAATAAGAGGGGTAAGAAGTTATTGAGCAGTGTAGGGATTTAGAAAGCTAACTAATGGACATAAGGCTAAGGGTAACTTAGGGATATGGAGAACAGAGGACAAGGTCAGGGAAGGGGTTAAAGAAATCATTCCATGTCTTGTAGCATGGGTGGAGGAACCATCAGCAAGAAAAATAGGTACAGATATAGCAGTGTCTTTAAAGGAGGTAAAAACATGAGACTTACCAGTCATGTGGCAAGAAGTCCCAGAGTAATGATCTATGGAGTAAGGTTAGTGATGGAAAGTAGAGCATTGGTACCTGTGTGAGCCAAGGTGGTAGAGGTGGGTGGACTAGAGTGCTCTAGCTGATGAACTCGTCAAAGTAAAGCTTTGAACTGAGATGTGGGAATTATGATCATGGTTGATGCAGTACAAGTGTACAACAGGAGAAATAAGGCCGTCCAACCAAGGCTAAGCCAAGCCAGCCAAGCTAACATAGACCAGCCTGGCCAGCCAAGCCAGCTGTGGCTTATGGCTGTGCCTTGACCAGCCATGAAGGCACAGCCATGACCAGGTCAAAGTGAGCCAAACAGCTAGGTACAGTTGGCCACAGCTGGCTAGTGCTAACAGTAGATTCCCTCCTTTGTTTCCTTTTTGTTGTTATTGCTTTCCTAATTATAATTACCATGTAAGCAATGTCTCTAACACTAGTATTTATATTAAGAGACTTGCCTAAGTTAGGAGTTTATTTTTGTAGAAACGTTCCTTCCTATGTTTAAGAAAGTTTCTTCTTAGTTCTTTTCAGTTTTAGAAAGTTTATAGCAATGAAAGATTGAATTTTCCTTCCTTGTTTCTAGTTAATAATGAAAGGATTGGACAGATTTCCCTTTCATAATTATGTAAGTACCATTCTTTATATATATGAAACAATAAGAAGGAAGAAGGTTAGACTTAAAAATTTAGAAAGTTGCTGTTGCCTTTTCTGGTTGATTCTCCAGGTTGTGAGACTCAACTGACCCTCTTATTCCCTTTAATATCTTCTCTCAATCTCTCCCTATCTCTCCCCTGTTATCCTCCAAAATTCCATCGGCTGCTGTAAACTCAGGCTCGGTTTTAGGTGATAGCAGTTTGAAGAAAATTCATAACTCTTCAGTCCTTGGTCAGATCAACCTCAAATTCAGATATGGTTGCAAGTACATCTTAAGCTACAATCCCTTTAAGTTTCGTAATCAACCAACAGTTGGATTACCCTCAAAGTCAAGTTTTCAACTGCTGTTCTATTCCTGATTTCCTGGTTTTGATTGAATTATTATTGGGACTGGTTGTAAAAGATCCTAGCACAAGGCTAAGGGTGTATTTTAATTGTAAACCTTAGCCTTTGCATCAACTGGTATCAGAGCATGGCAACAAAGAGTTCTAACTCTCCTAATCTGATGTAGATAGGTTCCGGCATAAGTATTCACACTAGAACAAATGCTCAAACCAAGCCCAAAACATAGTCTAATGGGTTAATAAGTAGCCTATTGGGTTATATGGGTTATGAGCTAGGAATTGTTATATTTTCTTTTGTATTGGGCTTATTTTGAAAGCCCATATATGGGTGATAAGTGGTCCATACGAATTTAGAAGTCTAAGAGTCATTAGTGAAGTCTAAGAGTCATTTTTAAAGTTTATGAGTCATTATTGGAGTTTACTTTTCCTAGGTGAATTAATATAGTGGGTTTTACTTCCTAAGACAACATTAATGTTTTTATTTTCAATGTTTTGTTTGTAGTTGCCCATGTTCTGGGAATAGTTTCAGTGTGACAGTGTCTAGGAATTGTTTTCTATGTCTTGTTTTTGTTTCCTAGGTTTAGGGTTTGTTATCAATGTATGGGTTTTAGTTTCTAGGTGTTGAGAATTCTATTTAGTCTTGGAATTTCAACCGTCCATTTAATTCAAGTTGATTTAACCAAGGGGCTGTTAAGCCTTCCCTTTCCCTATATAATGGAATTATGGGTTGCTATTACAGCATCCAGAACTTTGTGAAAATCCTCTCTTTGAGAACTTACTTGTGAGAATTAAGTGTGTTTGTGAGAAACAAATGTACCTAGGTGGGATTCCTATGGCTGGACAATTAGTGGGACTTTAGATTGCCATTTATCTATCTTTATCTTCATATCTTCAACTATCATCAATATGATCGCATGTATTTTATTTTACACTGGATAATATTCTCTACCAGTGAAGCAGTAGCGGACCCACAAGCTGAGATGGGCTTGGATATAAATCTTTCTAGGATTTAATTGGGATATTTGTAATCTTTTATTTTTGAGAATTTAGATGAAACAATTAGGTAGGATTTTATTTTAATTATTTAAATAAGTTGTCTTCTTTATTTTATTGTCTTAATAGGCAACCCATAGGTTTGGTAAGTTAATAGAATATCTAAGATAAGGGTTTCTATTTTGGTCAATTTATTTTAATCAAGTTTTATGTCTTCTTTCCTTTAAATATGTGGAACCAAACCCATTGAGATTAAAGAAGATTTGAAGAAAGAAAAGAATGAATTGATATTCAATTTTGGTTGCTACGGGCAGAAGTGAAGTGTTCTCTCTCTCTCTCTGAACCGACCATCCTATTTGGTTTGTTCCCCCTTCTTCTTCCCTTCGTACTTCTTCTTTCTTCTTAGCCTTTCCCCTGTTCTGGGCAGTAGAAACAGCCCAACAACAAGCCATCAATCTCTCACTCTTCTCCTTCTTTTTCCCTACAATTCTGGGCAGGAGTATCCCTCCTATAGACGACCTAAACCCCAAAAGCCTTGGGTCGATACGTTGTTGGAAGACCATGTTTCACACAGACACTCAGGACTGCAACTCCATTGTCCGACTAGGCTGAGTAGCAGATTCTTCCCCCCTCATCTAACCTCACCAATGTGCTCCAATATCAGTGGGTAGCAGTAGGCCTATGTATTGCGACTCATCTCTTGAAGTTTCAGGCTAATTCGTGAACTATTGAGAGAGTTTTCTTGATTTCTCTGAAACTGGTTTCTGCCTCTTCTTCCTGTTTGTGAACAGCTTCTAATGAAAGGTTGAAGACAACCTCCTTTCCCTCGTCATTCCCTATCTTCCCTTTTTGTTATTTTATGTTTTTTCTTTTAGGTGGATTTCCCAAGTTACCCTTATCTTTTACAACAATTCTATCATATCCCATCCCTTATATGTGTTTCCTAGTCTACCCTTCTTCATTAAATCAATTCCCTTTCATATCCCTATTCACTTTAACTTAACCATTTCTCCTTTGAAATTTTCTGGTTTATTATCAATTTGCCATTGCACCTCATATTTGATCTTATATTATTTGGGTGGACCCCTTAGCAGATCCATTAGGGTTTTCTCAACCTGGGTCCCGCATCAACCAGTCTTCGATCTTGGCTTGCTTACTGTTAGGTTTGCATCATAACCTGCCCCTTGACTCCATGATTATAGTGGTCTAACAATTGGTTATCTAACTGGCCACTAGCCTCTAGCCTATCTATCATGGCTATTAGTGATCCCAAACACTCGGAACTAGTGCCTAAGATATTCAGGTTAACCTCAAAACTTGCTGCAAAGTTGGGATGCGTGGAAAGTTGATGGCAAAGGGGGTTCAAGGCAACTCAAATTGACAATCCGCAGGATCGTACACAGTCCAATCACAAAACATATTTAGTAATCAAAAGGAAAATCAACTTATCTGAGAATCCAGCCGTTGAACACACTTGAAATTGATAGGAGATCCTCTTAACTTCAATTATGAACACTAGTAAAAGTTTGGAGTCGATCAAAAGAGAATTGACACAGCTATAGATGCTGCAAGGGTGCTTTACAGATTACCGCCCAGACCTAGTAAAGCTTCAATTGATGTTGATGAAATCTGTAACAGATCAGCAAGGATTTGGTATTTTTTGCAGGAATCAATGTCGCCAGTAGAGCAGTGAAGAGTAGACAATAGAAAATTAAATGAGAAACAATAGAAGAGGAATAAGCAGCTGGTTGAGTCTCACAATCGTAGGAGACTCAACCGGAAAAATAGAAATTGATCTTTTCTTTTTTTTTCCTGGAATAATCTGCCGCCAGCTACTGGGTTTTTTCTTATTTATAATCTTGAAGATTACAATCATAGTAGGAAATCTAAACAGAAACTTCCTAAACAAGAATATGAAAACTTCTAACACAAGAATAGGAAACTTTCTAAAACAAGGAATAGGAAAGTTTCTGAACACTTTTAGGAAATTAATGAAATTTCTAATTCCTAAACAATTGAAATAACTGAACTATATTTTAGGAAATTAAACAATAAAAGAGTCCTAAACTAACTACTACTTGCTGGCGGAAGAAGAGATCTGTCGGTAGAAGAAATCTCTAGATTGAGATCTCGGTTGGGCTGGTTTTAGGGCCCAAGCCCATTAGATGGCTTGGATGACCTGCGGCCCTTTGTTTTGGAATAAACTTGGCCTGCATCAACTCCCCCCCCCGGCTTAGAAACATTCGTCTCCGACGAATGGAAAAGAGACATGTAACGCTCATAGAGGTCCGGGTTGATTCTCTTGAAGTCATCTTCGTGTATACACGTGCTGTCATTTCATGGGTGCCCTTTCCACTTGACTAAAAATGACTGATAACCTCCACCATTGCAAGTCATTGTGTACTTGGAGTCAAGAGCATCTTCAATTTGATCAGTGTGGGGAACGACAAACTGTGGAAGGCGTAAAGCATGCTCCGTATCGCCTTCGTTAAAATGATGATAAGTATAAAGAGTCAAGTCAGCAATGTTGAAAATGTTACTGATAGCCATATCTGGTGGAAGCTTAAGTACATAAGCGTTGGCACCAATCTTCTTGAGCACCTTGTAGGGACCCATCTTCCGTAGATGTAACTTGGTAGCTTCGCTGGGAGTAAATCTTTTAGGAGTGATTTGAACCATTACCATGTCACCGGGTTTGAACTCTACATAACGGCGATGACGATCCGCATTGGCTTTTTATACTTCATTGCTAAGGGCAAAGCATCGCAGAACATCCGTATGAACCTCTGTAATATGAAGAATAAATTCGTCAGCTTCAATACTTACATGCACTTGAGGTGGAAGCGACACAAGGTCAATAGGCCTCTTGGGTTGTATGCCAAGCACTATCTCAAATGGAGTATGGCCTGTGGTCCGATTAATAGAGCTATTATATGCAAACTCTGCTATATCAAGAATAGAGGGTCAAGTTTTCTCATAATCACGAACAAGGCATTGGAGAAGATTGTCCAAGCTTCGGTTCACTATAGTTTGGCATCTGTTTGAGGATGGAAGGCGGTTGAGTAAAGCAACTTTATATTGGTCTTCAACCATAATGTCTTCCAAAAATGGCTCATAAATTTCACATCCCGATCCGACACAATAGTCTCGGACAACCCATGGAGACGCACCACTTCCTTGAAAAATAAGACAGCAACATGTTTTGCATCAAAAGTCTTCCGACAAGGGAGGAAGTATGCCATTTTTGAGAATCTGTCCACCACCACAAATATAAATTCATATCGCTCCCTCGTGGATGGCAAACCTAGGACAAAATCCATACTAATATGCAACCATGGTGAGTGTGGCACCAGTAGTGCTGTATACAAACCAAAATTTTGCTTGGTGCCCTTAGCTAGTTGGCATACACGATGCCGTTGGATCACATTTTGCACTTCATGGGGTAGGTGAGGCCAATATTAAAGAATTGTAATTTGTGCCATTGTCTTATCTCGACCAAAGTGTCCACTTAAACCACCTCCATGTAACTCCCAGATTAGATATTGGCGTAGGGACGTCTTTAGAATGCATAACTGTGTTCCCATAAACAAGTAGCCATCTTGCATAGAGAATTTTGGGTCGGTCTCACCTTGCTGTAATTTCTAAAACATAGGACCGAAATCTTCATCTGACATGTACTCCCCCTCTTTGATGTGCTCAATTCCTGTACCTTGGGCTGAAAAGGTACTCATTGCATTCACTTTGCGATCCAAAGCATCTGCTACTTGATTATCTTTTCTGGCTTTATAGTTGAGTGCAAAAGTGAACTCCTGTAAATACGCAATCCATTTAGCATGCTTGTGGCTAATGGTCCGTTGTGAATTAAGGAACTTGAGTGCCTCATGGTCAGAGTATAGAACAAACTCTTTGCCTATGAGGTAGTGCATCCAATGTTTGATCACCTATACTACAACATAAAGTTCCAAATCATAGGTAGAATACCTCTTCTTTGCATCATTGAGTTTCTCACTGTAGCATGCCACTGGATGCTTTTCTTGCATAAGTACCCCTCCAATTCTCAAGTGTGAGGCATCAGTAGCAACCTCGAACATACAGTCAAAATCAGGAAGGTGAAGGACAGGAGCTTCAGTCACGGTTTTCTTTATAAGGTGGAATGCTTTGGTGGCAGCCGGGGTCCATTGGAACGAACCTTTCTTTGTCTTCATGCACTCGGTGATATAATGGAGCTAAACCCTTGTATGAATCTTCGATAAAAGGAAGAGAGGCTGTGGAAGCTACGAACCTCGGTGAGAGTTTTTGGGAGTGGCCAATTGGTAATGTTCTCTATCTTGGATGTATCAGCTTCCACCCCTTTTGAAGAGACAATAAAACCAAGGAAGATTACCTTGGGGAGCATAAAAGAACACTTCTTCAAATTCAAGTACAATTTCTCATCTCGAAGGATCCTCATTACCTGCCGTATATGATCAAGGTAGTCTTCATTGCCTTTGTTGTATATCAGTATATCATCAAAGTAAACAACAAGAAACTTACTGATGAACGGTCGGAGTGTTTGAGTCATTACTCTCATGAAGGTACTAGGGGCATTGGTTAACCCAAAGGGCATAACCTTCTATTCATATAATCCGTCTTTCGTTTTGAAGGCTGTTTTCCACTCATCGTAGGGACGGATATGGATTTGATGGTAACCACTCCGTAAATCAAGCTTTGTGAAGATGGTAGCACCTGTCAATATGTTCAGCATATCATCAAGCCGTGGAATAGGAAATCTGTATTTGACAGTGATTTATTGATTGCTTTGCTGTTGATACACATCTGTCATGATCCATTTTTCTTAGGTGTCAAGAGTGTTGGTACAGCATATGGGCTCATGCTCTCCACGATGAAACCCTTTTGCAACAATTCATCCGCTTGTCTTTTGAGTTCTGCATGCTCTGTGGGGCTTAGACGGTAGGTGGGAAGGTTCGATGTTAACATTTAACATCGAACCGGGGACTAAGTCGATTGCATGTTTTCTGTCCCTCATTGGTGGCAACTCGTTTGGTAGTTATTCTACAACAAGATTTGCAAAATTAGACAAGAGAGACCGAATAGATGGGGGAAAGTTAGTTTTTTTCAGGGGTACAACTTCCCTAGCCATGAGGGCTATCATTACACTACTTTCTTTACTTGTCTCCTCAAAATATTGTTGATTGAGTGTCAATAATGAGTGATCAGCTTGTTGCCCAGCCTTTAATGATTGTTCCTTGCCCTTGTTCTTACTATTGGTGGCTGGTTGGTCTTTCTTTAGAGCTTGAAGTATTTGCTTACGCTTTAATTGTGTAGCTCGCAACCTATTTTTCTCAATTGGTACATTAAGAGGCTTCAATATCATAGGTTTTCCATCAACATCTAAATAACATTGGTTCTTGGTGCTTCCAACCAACACATCATGGTCATATAACCATGGCCTCCCCAACAATACATCAGTCAATATCATAGGGATAATGTCACACCAAACCGTATCATTGTAGGCCTCTGCTTGTAGTGGAATCAAACACCTTTGGCTTACTTCCAAGGTATTGCCATTGAGAAGTGATACCTTGTAAGGTAGAGGATGAGTTTCAACTTTTAGTTTAGCATTTATCACAAAGGCTTGTGACACAACATTAACACTACTACCGCTATCCACAATAATCTGAGCAAGCTTAGGACCACTAGACATGCAGGTAGTAAAAATACAATGACGACGCCAATCTTCCCCTTTTGATTCAGCCACTAATATACGACTCACAACATGTGTCCCTAGGGATTCTTCATCCTCATCAAAATTATACTCTTTGTTCGTCACCTAGGGCAGCATTATCATAGAATCATCTTCTTGTGGTTCACAAACTTGAGAATCAGCATTGGCCTCCACAGAAGCCACTAGGGAATTGACTTTCACCTTTCTCGGACAGTCCCTTACATAATGACCATAGGCATTACAATGATAGTATTGAATATTGTTATTGGAAGCTATCGATCCTTTTCCCTTTTCAGTTATCGTTGGAGTAGGACGAGGAGCAACTGCTGTACTCTTGGGATTTGTCATGGGTTTCTTACTATCATTATAATTTGGGTTATATCTTATAGTGGACTTTAGGAGCTCTTTGGCTTGAAAAGCTTTATCAACACAATCATTGAGACTAACAATATTAACTACACCCAATTTTTCTCTAATTTCAGGTCGCAACCCCAAACGGAACCGAGATATCGTTTGGTCATCACTGTCCCGTGATCTAGTACGTGCACACAATTGGTCAAATTGATATACATAATCTTCCACACTCGTGGTTCCTTCTCAAAGATTATTCAGCTGGTCATTAACCTTCTTTGGAAGGATCTTAGCAAATATTTTTCTTTTAATTCTTCTTTCATCTCCTCCCAAGTGGTAGGTTCCAACCCCTTCCTCATTAGGCTATATTCATAATTACGCCACCAATCACGGACACCTCCCATCAGTTTGGAGCGAGCCAATTTCAACTTTTGTGGTTCAGGAAGATCAAAGCAATCAAAATGGTCATCTAGGGCATTCAGTTAGTCATGAAACGCTTGGGGTCTTGTTTCCCATGAAACTCCTTGAAGTCCATCCGTACCTTATGTGTTTGGTAACAGAGGGGTTGATGGTCTCCATAATCTTCATAGGGTGGGTCTTGATATTCCTCTCTAGGGACTCTTTGGGGAGCCCTAGCAGTACGTTTTGGCACTAGGTAGGCCATAGGAGCTTCTCTTTTAGGGGCTTTTATTCTAGCTGGCCTAGGGTTAATTCTTTCCTCCAAACTATCAAATTTAGCATTCATCCTTCCTGCCATATTATCTATCTTTGCATCCATATTGGCAAATCGTTGGAGAACCAAATTACTAAGGTCATTGGGGTTATTGGACTGATTAGGAGAGTTAGAACTCTCCTCAGCCATGCTCTGATATCAATTGATGGCAATGAGGGTTCAAGACAATTTAAATTGACAATCCCTCTTTGTTGCAGGATCTTAAACAGTCCAATCACAAAATAGATTTAGTAATCAAAAGGAAAATCAACTTATCTAAGAATCCAGCCGTTGAGCACACTTGAAATTGATAGGAGATTCTCTTAACTTCCATTATGAACACTAGTAGAAATTTAGAGTCGATCAAAAGAGAATTGACACAGCTACAGATGCCGCAAGAGTGCTGTACAAATTACCGCCCAGACCTGGTAAAGCTTCAATTGATGTTGATGAAATCTGTAACAGATCAGCAAGGATTTGGTATTTTCTGCAGGAATCAATGAACGCCAGTAGAGCAGTGAAGAGTAGACAATAGAAGATTAAATGAGAAACAATAGAAGAGGAATAAGCAGTTGGTTGAGTCTCACAATCGTAGGAGACTCAACCAGAAAAATAGAAATTGATCTTTTCTTTTTCTTTTTCTTTTTTTTTTTTCTGGAAAAATCTGCCGCCAGCGACTGGGTTTCTTCTTATTTATAAGCTTGAAGATTACAATCATACTAGGAAATCTAAAAAGAAACTTCCAAAACAAGAATAGAAAAGCTTCTAAAACAAGAATAGGAAACTTTCTAAAACAAAGAATAGGAAAGTTTCTGAACACTTTGAGGAAATTAATGAAATTTCCAATTCCTAAACAATTGAAATAACTGAACTATATTTTAGGAAACTAAACAATAAAAGAGTCCTAAACTAACTACTACTTGCTAGCGGAAGAAGAGATTTGGCGGTAGAAGAGATCTCTATCGGTTGGGCTGGTTTTTGGGCCCAGGCCCATCAGATGGCTTGGATGACCTGTGACCCTTTCTTCTGGAATAAACTTGGTCTGCATCAAAAGTAGCATGGATGTTTTCATTAAGGAAAGAGGGGGCACAATAGCAAACAACTTCTATAAGAGGTCAGGGAAGCAAATTGATTTAATACAATCTCAATTCAACCTTGCATTGTCAATGGAAGATGCAACCCTCATATACAAATCTATTGTGGATCGTGAATGTGACAAGGAGACAAATACTGTAAAGGAAAAACCAATTTCAAGGTGGAAGACGTTTCTTCTCTCGAACTTACCATTGATGACAAAGTTGAAGACCAAATTAGTCACATGGTGGAAGATTCCATTGTTTCAGAGTCATCCATTGAAGAATGTGCTGAAGTGGTCAAGAGCGAGATTGAAATTGTGGTTCAAGAAGACTTCGAGAGCATCCCTCGTGTAGCCATGAATGTTACCAACAATGTTGGTGATGCTGATTACGAAGTTGAGCATATTGAATGTGTGCTCCTACACTTTTTCAAAGCAAAGGGTCCCAAGGTCGAAGATTTCCTTCCCAACTTTCGAGAGCAATTGGATTTTTAGTTTTCGAGGAAGTTGAATACTCAGCCCGATATGTTGATGCTCAACCAATTCAAAACTCGTGGTCGAGTTTTTTTTTAAGCAGGGGAGAGATGATGTAGTACAAGTGTACAATAGGAGAAATAAGGCCATCTAAACAAGGCCTAAGCTAGGCCAGCCAAGCCAAGCCAAGCCAAGCCAAGCCAAGCCAAGCCAAGCCAGCATAGACCAGCCTGGCCAGCCAAGCCAGCCGTGGCTTATGGCTGAGCCTTGATCAGCCATTACCAGGTCAAAGTGGGTCAAACAGCTCGGTACAGCTGGCCACAATTGGCCAGCACTAATAGCAGATTCCCTCCTTTGTTTTCTTCTTTTGTTATTTATCTATTTATTTTTTTTGTTGTGCTACAATCCAAATGAAAACAATTTGTTTTCTTTGCTTATATACATGTGTGTCCGTCTTTTTGTTATTTCTTTCCTAATTATAATTACTATGTAAGCAATGTCTCTAATACTAGTAATTATATTTAGAGACTTGCTTAAGTTAGGAGTTTTTTTTTTTTTTTTTTCTTAGAAACTTTTCATCCTATGTTTCGGAAAGTTTCTTATTAGTTCTTTTCAGTTTTAGAAAGCTTATACAAGGAAAGATTGAACTTTCCTTCCATTTTTTTAGTCAATAATGGAAAGATTGGACATATATAAAAAAAAAATGGCATCCCAGTGCATGAGGCTCCCGCTACTACAAGGCTTGGGGAGGGCAGAATGTATGCAGCCTTACCCTGACAATGTGGAGAGGCTGTTTCCAAGATTTGAACCCGTGACCACCAGATTGCAAGATGATAACTTAACGTCACACCAAGGCTCGCCCTCTAATTGGACAGATCTCCTTTCCATAATTATGTAAATACCATTCTCTATATATATGAAGCAATAAGAAGGAAGAAGGCTAGACTTAAAAATTCCGAAAGTTGCTGTTGCGTTTTCTGATTGAATCTCGAGGTTGTGAGACTCAACTAACCCCCTTATTCCCTTTAATCTCTTTTCTCAATTTCTCGCTATCTCCCCCCTATTATTCCCTCCTTATTACGCAATTGTTATCCTCCAAAATTCCACTGGCTGCTGAGATTAAAGAGTTACTATTACTACTGTAAAGGCTCGGTTTTAGGTGATAGCAATTTGAAGAAAATTCATAACTCTTCAGTCCTTGGTTGGATCAATCTCAAATTTAAGTATAGTTGCAAGTACATCCTAAGCTATATAATCCCTCCATGTTTTGTAATCAACCAACAGTTGGATTACCGTCAAAGATAAGATTTCTATTGCTGTTAATTCCTGATTTCTTGGTTTTGATTGAATTCTTATTGGGACTGGTTTGTAAAAGATCCTAATGCAACACTAAGGTTGCATTTTTATTGTAAACCTTAGCCTTTGCATCAGTGGTGCTGGGAGAAGGTGCAGTAGTTGGAGCAGGGGCAAATGCTGGAGTTGGTGAAGGAGCATCATCTGTAGAGGTAGAGTTGGCCAGAGCCTCAACCATTTTGGATGACCATACTTAGCCCAATATTTGTCAACATTATGATTTGTTTTGCCACAATGGATGCAATACATGTTAGCTTTATCTGTATTAGACTGGTCTGTGCTACGACTAGAAGAACTCGTCTATGGTCTTTACCTGAGCCTCGACTTTTACTAGAGGAGGAGCCTCGGCCGCATCCAGCATATGAAGCGGAGTTATCCTTCGTAGTACTAGAAGCACTGGAAGGCACTAAACATTAGAAGAAATAAGGTTTCACTAAGAGTATATACCTTTTCACCTAATAGCACTTGGATTTTGAAAGTTAATATTCTGGAGGAAGACCTGCTAAAAACTTGGCCACATGAAACTCAGATTATTGAGCCTTGAGTTGTTCTAGATTACTAGTCAAGGGATGAACAGCCTGGAGTTCTTCAAAAAGACCTTTGAAGCCACTGTAGTATTCATTGAGGGATTTATCACCCAATAAGAAATGGAACACCTTCTCATAAAGTTCATAAATTTGAAAAAGATTCTTCTCCCAAGCATAATTTTCCTTGAGATCATTCCATGTGTCTTCAGTAGTTTGATGAAACATAACATTAGAGACAATGGAGGGGTCAATGCTACCCCATAACCAGGTCTGGATAGTAGAATTTTCTTGCATCCAATTATCATAATTCTTGACAAAAGTGGCATCCTTTGGATCAACAGATGGAGATCATCAGTTAGGTATTGTAACTTACCTTTAGAATGAATGTGAGCTCTAATGGCTTGGGTCCATAAGAGATAGTTAGACACCCTTTTCAAATTTATTGAGGTGATTTGCACAGAAAGGACATGATCCGAAGAAGCCTTGTAGTCAGCCATGAGTAATAATCAAAGAAACAGCAGTACCAGTAAATAATTCAAAGAGGCCAGATCTAGAGGACAGATCTGATCAAGTAGTAAAAAAAGTAATAACTGAAAACCAAATAGATGTCGTGCAGCACAAAAGATAATCCAAGAAAACCAAGAACTCAGATCTTGAACATGATCTGACCAGCAATTAAAAAATAGCCTCTGGAAGAGTTACTGAAACCAGTAAACTAGAAGAACTGATCAGAGTTGAGTCTGATCAGCTAGAGCATCAAGGACAGCAGATCGAGATCTTGTTGTGAGAAGATCTTGATTAGAAGCCTTATCCCGAGAAAATCCTTCAAGATAATATCAATTATCAAGAACCATAAGCATTTGAAAAATAGCCTCAAGAAGAGTTACCGAAACCAGTAAGCTAGAAGAACTGATCAGAGTTGAGAGTCTGATCAGCTAGAGCATCCTGGACAGCAGATCAAGATCTTGTTGTGAGAAGATCTTGATCAGAAGCCTTATCCCGAGAAAATCCTTCAAGATAATATCAAGAACCATAAGCAGCAGCAGATCTAGAACCAGAATCTCGAGCAGGCTTCACGGCATCAAAGGAAGATCATTCTTCCTTCATAGGCAGCATATGGTTGCTGCTACCAAACAAACAAATTTAGAGGAAGAAGCCTATCAAAATCGCAGAGTTGCAAGATCCCAAACTTGGATCATTAATGCCTTGATACTTTATAGAAAAGAAAAGGGAGAAAATCAAGGACATAGGATCTTTTCCTAGTCACGATTTAGCTAGTGAAAGGACCTAGTCAACAAAATAAAAAAAAAGCTAGCTAAAATAAACAGGAACTAAAACCGGTAATGGGCCTTAATAAATAGGCCTGTTACTTACAAAGTAACTTAATATAAAATATCCAAATAGGCCCAACCCATAATGATATATCGTTAACAGATATGGTTATTAAACTTCTCAAAAAGCCAAAACCATCCACACAACTGTAACACCAATTGACAAAAAGCAAGTAAAGACATCTTGTATTGGTAAGAATGACACTTCAGAACTTAATTGGATCAAAACAAGAGGGGGGAGAGAGAGTAGACAAAGCAGAGCCCGTATTTTGCTTCCCTCTCTTTTTTCTTTTTAGAAACAAGAACAAAACGGAAGCTATTCGGTCAAAGATCATTTACTTGATGTCAGTCAAAGTTGATTTCATGAATATCCGAAATGCCTAAATTCAAGAGGTGCAAGATTGTGAAGCTTTACTTTTCTGAGCAAGACGTGAAGCTTTTTTTGAAAACTCTCTCTCTCTCTCTCTCTCTCTCTCTCTCTCTCTGTTGAACATTGCTATCATCTTTGATCACTTCTGACAATCCTCCTTGGTATGGAAACATGAATTAGTGAAATCAGGTAAGTGATCTTGGATAGCATTCTTACCCATGGCAATGTCAAAATCCTGTGTAACTTGTCTCCCTCGATAGGTTCCACTGGTGACAAATATTACCCCAGATGCAGCCTCCTCGTTTGAAGGGTTCAATCACCTCTCTTTGATTGCTTATAAAATTTGTGTGGTTTTACATTTTTACCTTCAATTGGGACTGTTACTACTTGTGCTCATTAAAAAACTAGTGTGGAAAAGAATTTTTGGGTGGATAAGAGAAAGCGGTAAAAAGATCTTTCTCATTCTGGTGCGTTTTTCATTCTTTTTTTTTTTTTTTTTTTTAAAGAAAGATGGATGCAAACCACACCATATGATTGGTTTTTGGTTCAGAATCCATTCTCAGCCCCGAAGAGGCCCTAGGTATTGTTCCTGTTAAATTTATCTTGGGCCTTTATGTGGGCAGGACAAATGTGCCCATTTTGTTTTCTTTGGGTGTCATTATAGGGAATTTTAGTTTCTTATGTGATGAATGTGGAACAATTTACTATAAAAGGAAACCAGAAATATAAACCACAAGAAAGAAATAGAGAGAGAGGAATAGAAGAAAGAGGTAAGAGGGGGAGATCGATTCTAGCAAGAAAGGGGAAGAATCGATTGTGCAGGGCCCTCTCTCCTATTGCTATATTTAGTTATTTATTAAAAATAAAAAAAATAAAAAATAAAAAACTGAAAGAGGACCTAAAGTCCTAGTTACAGCTGAAACAGAAAATAGAAAGTCCTAATCCTAGTCTACATAGGACGGCAAATAGCTGCACTAGATAGACTAGAGCATAATCGGTAATGGGTCTATGACTAAGGCCCATTACTTACAATAATAAAATAGAAAGAAGTGGGAATTAGCCTAATTAAAGTGGGCCCATTCCCTTACATAAACAGGCCTATCATTAACACCCCCCCTCAAACTGGAGAATATAAGTCATCCATGCCAAGCTTGGAACAATTCAACCAAAATGTCAGACTAAATAAGGACTTTTGTAAGAATATCAGCGAATTGATTTGAAGTAAGATACGAAGGGAGTAACCAATAGCTTCTTTTGAACAATATAATGAACAAAATGACAATCAATTTCAATATGCTTGGTGCGCTCATGAAATACCAGATTACTAACAATATAGATAGCAACTTAATTGTCACAGAACATAGTCTTTAGGCAATTTACTGAAAAGCCCAACTCTTGAAGAAGATTTCGTAGCCACATAAGTTTAGCAAAAGTTTGAACCATAGCACAACACTCAACTTCTACAATGGATTTAAACACTATAGTTTGCTTTTTACTCTTCCACATTATTAGAGTAATAAATTTGTAATCGTACACTGCTTTGACTTAGTCAAAGTAGTTAGTGCTAGTTTCTAGGACTTTGACTCCTATTAGTATATGGACTCCTAATTAGTTTATTAGTTTGCTTTATTAGTTTCTTTTACCAATTAGACTTGTTAGTTTCCTTTTTCTATTTTGAGTTTACTTTGTCTTTAGTTTGTGACTAGGACTCTACAGTTAGAGTCTTAGCTAATAGTTATTTTCTATTTTCTATAAATATAAGCTACAAGGAGAGGAGCTGATACACTCTCTCTTTCCTTTACACATCGATTCTCTCAATCTTCTCTTATTTTATATTTTGTTACATACGTGACTTGATTGCCTCCAACAAAGGTGCAATAACCAGTTGTAGAACGTCTACCACCATCAGCAACAGCAGCCCAATTAGCATTAGAATACCCAACAATATCAGTATGCTTGTGACGAAGTTAGATCATCCCTTTGTCTAGAGATTTCTTCAAATACCTCAATATACGACAAGCCACATCCTGTTTTGGGGCTTGCATGAATTGAATAATAATTCCAATAGCGAAGGATAAATTAGGCCGAGTCATTGTATGATAGATAAACAGGTCATCTAGATTGACGTAAATCAGCATAATTAGGAATATTACCAGTTTCAAGTTTCTTATGATGATCCATAGGAGTATCAGCCAGTTTAGAACCAAGAATATTAGATTCAGTTAGAAGATCAAGATCATATTTCCTTTGAGATAGACTGATACCCTTACTACAACAAACTACTTCAATACGTAGAAAGTAATGAAGTAGACCCAAATTCTTCATTTGATAGTGTTTGTTTAAATAGGATTTGACTTCAATAATGCCCGACACATCTCCTGTGATAATAATATCATCAACATAAACAACTATGAAATCACCTTAGAAAGCCGTTGTAGAGTGATCAGAATAGCGTGGAGAGAAACCACAATGAGTAATAATAAGGCGAAATTTTTCAAACCAGGCATGAGGGGACCCTTTGACTCCATAGATAGCTTTATATAGCTTACATACTTGAGTAGACGTCCCCCCTGAGCAACATACCTCGGAGGTTGCTCCATATAATAAACCTCCTCGTGGAGATCATCATAAAGAAAAGCATTCTTGACATCCATCTGATAAAGAAGTCAGTCAAGATTGACAGCCAAAGAGATTATAACCGAAACCGAATCGAGACAGGATACTAGAGAGAAGTTCTCATACTAATCAACACCATAAGTCCGAGTGAATCCTTTAGCAACTAAAAGAGCCTTAAGGCGTTCAACAGAACCATCAGGATTATGCTTAACAGTGTACAAGCAACAACAATGCACAATAGTCTTCTCAGTAGGAATGGTGGCAAAGAGGGTTAGGCAACTCAAATTAACAATCCCTCTTTGCTACAGGATCTCGATTCAATCCAAACATAAAATCTGCAGTAAAAAGTAACGAATAAACTACTTTCTTGAGATCTAACTGTTAGAATTAGATGAAAATTGGTATGGATGACCTTTGTAACAATTGTGAATACTCTTCAAAATCTGAGGAGCGTCCGAGGAGAATTGGAGGAGATATGGTCCTCGAAACTCTGCTGAACCTAGTACTGCCCAGACCTGGTATGCCGTTCAACTGATCTTGATGATTTGAGCCAAATCAGCGAAGGAAGTAGTTGGGTATGCCGAGAATTAATGTCGCCAGCCAAAGTAGGAGGTCTATGAATCAAAACAAAATCAGAAATTCAAGGAATAAAAGAGATAAGTTGTTGAGTCTCACAACTGTGGGACCCAACCAGAAAAATAGGGGTTGACTCTCTTAATTTTTCTGGAAAAGTTCTTTAGCTGCTGCAGCCAACCTTTTATCTTATTTATAGCTTTGAGAAAGTTCACATAAAATAGGAAAGAAATTAATCTAGAGAAACTAAACTTCCTTTATAAATTAGGAAGCTTCTAAAACATAAAAATAAGAAAGTTACTGGAATTAGGAAACTAGTTTTTTGGCAAGTCTTAGTCCCCAAGCAACTAAGAATTCTAAACTAACAAACCTATTATTTTAGGAAACTAAGCAATAGAAGTAGAGTCACAAATCAACTAGGAAACTGAAATAAAACATCCTAACTAAATAGAGTTGGCGGTAGAAGAGATCTCCAAATAGAGATCTCGGTTGCTGGTTGCTGGAATGGAATGGGCTAGGCTGGGCCTGGCCCAGCTGGACTCCTTTGGCCCCTTCTCTTGTTCACCTGGCCTGCGTCAAGGAAGGTCAACAAATGTCTATATACGATGAGAGAGCAAAGCATCCATTTAAGTATCTATAGCCTCTTTCCACCTAGATGGGACACCGGTAGGTGGTGTGTGGAAGGAACAAATGTAATGGATAAAGACATACCAAGGTTATGGAAATAGAAAGGCAGATGAGAGGTAGTGACAAACTTGTCAATGGGATATGTAAAGGGGTTTTTGGGTGCAAGAGCGCGTACCTTTATGAAGGGCAACTGGGAGCAGGCGGATCAGAGGGTGGAGCAGTATCTGGAGCAGGAACCTGTACAGTCTTTTGCTGGCGTTGATATACCTGCAATGGTGGTGGTGAGGGCGGAGGGTCAGTAGGTGGTGTAGTGGCAATAGGTGGGAGAGTGGCAGCGAGCGATGGGGGATCAACAGAGGGGGTGATGAGAGGTAGAGTTGGCTAGAGCCTTAGTCCATTTCAGCAGTCGTACTTAGTCCAACATTTTTCAAAAATCAACATTATGATTGGTTTTGCACAATGGGTGCAACACCTGTTAATCTTATTTGTACTAGATTGGTATGTGCCACGACTAGAAGAACTTCATCCACGGTTGGTACTTGAGCCATGGCCTTTATCAGATGAAGAGCCTAGGCCACGGCCAGCATATAGAGCAGAGTTATCCTTGGTAGTAGTTGAAGCCCTAGAAGGCACTAAACGTTGAAGACAAAAGAAGGTTTCACTAAGGCTGTGGCTGTCTTTGGATAATTTTTATTTTTTATCTATTTATTAAAAATCATTTTGAAAATCAGTTTTTATCAAAAATTAAATGTTGTTTGGTAGCTACGATAAAAAATAGATTGTAGAATAAGAAAGAGATTTGGTATTCTATTAAGAAAAAAATATATTTTTGTTTCTTCAAGTCATGATATCTTGTGATTCCGAAACGAAATATGGAAACCCTTACTCTTTTTTTTTTTTTTTTTTGGGACTTGACATCCAATGGATCGGATTGACAATTAAATGGTCGGATTCAGTTCCAATTGACCTATGATTTTCTAATGGACCTATGGTTCCAAGATTCGATTCCGATGGAGCAAATGAGCAGAAAATGGCAAGGAAACAGCCGACCAGTGGGATGACGATGGAGGGAGAGTCATCTCTAGTTTAAATATGCATAATGGTGACGGTGGCAATGAAGGGAGAAGTTTCTTCTCGCTGTACGTTGTTTCCTGAAATACAAATACAAAGCAGGAATGGAATAACTCTTCTCCTCACCAATTCCAGATTTTTAGATGGGATTCCTCTTTCCTCAGCCACGTTGATTCCATCCCCAAACCCATATGCCTCCATTTTTTCTAATCCAAATATATGAATCAGATTTCCAGAGTCAGAAAAAAAAATGCATGATTAAATTAAAAAAAAATCATACACATGATTCTTGTATGCCGAACCAAGAGCATTGGATTCCAGTAGCAACAGCGGGCAACTGAGCAATATGAGCCTTCAGACTTTTGGAGGATCTCTCTCTCTCTCTCTCTCTCTCTCTCTCTCTCTCTCTCTCTCTCTCTCTCGGAATTGGGTAGATCCATCGCATAGATGATCGTAAGGCGAAACAAACAACTAAACAAGGAATGCCAATCTCACAAAACCATGTTTGTAAAGAGAGAAAAACAAGATGAACTTATGAAACTGATTCAGATAGATATTTTCAGAGATTTTGAATCATTGATTTTATATCCTCTCTTCTGTTTGCAGAGGGTATTACAAGTGCAGTATGTTAAGAGGTCCTTTGACGATCCAACGATGCTGATCATGATGTTTCCATTGGAGAGGGAGAGAGAGGTTGGAGAGGAAGAGAGAGGGAATGAGAGGGGTTAAAGCAAATGTTCTAAAAATTATTAATTTTACTATTTTATCCACATAAAAAAACACATGTTCATTAATAGATGCACAAAAATAGGCAAAAATGATTTTTGGCCAAAAATCAAAAAGAGGTCAAGACCTCTTTCTACTTTTTGGCCTGTTTTTATTTTTGTTTCTCATAAATAGTATCTAAAAATGATATCAAACTTATTTAAAAACAGAAAATTAAAATAAAAACAAAAATAGAAATGGATCCAAAGACAGCCTAAGAGTGGTATCTTCTCACCTAATAGTAGTTGACTTTTGAAAGATTGATATTCAAGAGGAAGACCTGCTAAGAACTTGGCCACATGAAACTTAGATTGTTGAGCCTTGAGTTGTTCTAGATTAGTAGCAAAGGGTTGAGCGGCCTGAAGTTCCTCAAGATCTTTTAAGTCCACTACAGTATTCATTGAGGGATTTATCACCCAATGAGAAATTGAACATCTTCTTATAAAGATCATAAATTCTAGAGAGATTCTTCTCTTGAGCATTGCTTTCCTTGAGATCATTCCATATGTCTTTAGCACTTTGATGGAACATAATATTAGAGACAATGGAGGGGTCAATGGTACCCCATAACCACGTCTGGAGAGTAGAATTTTCATGCATCCATTCATCATTAGTCTTGATAGAAGAAGCATCTTTTGGATCAGCAGATGGAGGATCATTAGTTAAGTATTGCAGCTTACCTTTAGAATAGATGTAGGCTCGAACAGCTTGGGCCCATAAATGATAGTTAGATACCCCTTTCAATTTTATGGAGGTGATTTGCACAGAGTGAGTATGATCCGACAAAGTCTTGGGGTCAGTCATGAAATATATGGAGATCGAGATCTGATAGGTCAGCTCTGAAAAAGAGCTCAGATTGCAAAATATAACACAATTCTTGATAAGAAAAGAACTCAGTTCTTGATAGAAAACCAAACAATAGTAGTACCAAAATCAATGAGATGTAAGCCAGCAGTTGAAAAATTCAGTTCTTGATAAATAGAACTGATAAGAGCAGATAATAGTAGTACTGAAATAGATCTGAAGTGATCTAATCAATGGTCTTGATGGTAGCTCAATGATGGAAATCGAGACCAGTCTTCAAGAGAGAAAAAAAAAAGAAAAAAAGAGAGCAGTCAACTAGAAATATAAACCGCAAGAAGGAAATAGAGAGAGGAATAGAAGAAAAAGGGAAGAGAGGGAGATCGATTCTAGCAAGAAAGGGGAAGAATCGATTGTGCAGGTCCCTCTCCCCTACTGCTATATTTACAAAAAAATAAAGACTGAAAAATAGAGGACTTAAAGCCCTAGTTACAGCTGGAACAGAAAATAGAAAGTCCTAATCCTAGTCAAAGTAGGAAGCCTAATCCTAGTCTGCAGAGGACAGCAATTAGCTGCACTAGATAGACTAGCACGGAATTGGTAATGGGCCTATTAATAAGGCCCATCACTTACAATTATAAAATAGAAAAGAAGTGGGAATGAGCCTAGAAGTGGGCCCATTTCCTTACATAAATAGGCCTATCATTAACAGAATGCAAGGTTCCATGAATTTGAGGTGATATGGCCAAACTACCAGCAAGGCATCAATCTGTAACAGGATCTATCTATTTTGAGCTTGAGATGGAGCCTATTTGGGTGAAACTATGTAAAACAAGAATTGTTGGCAGTATGCTCTTGTTTTGGTGTCCCAGTTCTCTTGATAGTGTGATGCTTGCATTGCCTCCTAAGTGAAATTCACCGATGCAATTTCGGATGGAACTATCTTTCTTTTCGCCCTCTATTTCTGTTTTTTTTTTATTTTTTTTTATTTTTTTTATTTTTTTTTTATCTGCTGAAAATGTTTCATGACTCATCATATCTAAGATCCTACCCCTCTCCCCCTTCAATTCATGACTCCATAACCTCAATGAATACTTTCAAAAGTTAGTTATATTGTGTCCATAAACCAGCCTTCAAATTCCTCTTTCCAAGTCTTTTGTTGGTTGACCAGTTCTAAATCATCCCTCTATGCCTTTCCGTCATATCCTAATGGGACCCATTTTTTTCCCACTTCTGATTATGTCAATAATTCTGCACATCTAACCGTTTGTCCTAGACATCATACATGCATTGAAATTCTATGATCTATTTGGTTCCACCAAGTTCTCTTGGGCCTAAAGCTTGAGTTTGATGAATGACTATCTATCCTGCAAACTTCTCATGTTAGAGTTTTGCCATATTTATGTTTGAAAGCCAGGATTATACATGAAATCTGATGGTTAATTTCATTTGTTTTGTCAATATTCAGTACAGGTAATCTAGGGGTAGTGTCTATTGGTGGTTTGTGTACCCTGTGCTGTTTGGTACATGGATAACCTCTCTCTCTCTCTCTCCCCCTTCCTTTTTGGTATGACAGTGTTTATACAATTCCGCAGATGTTTGTCATGATAATATTTTTAGCAAGAAATTTTATTGACTCCACTCATTTTATCAACTTTCCTGTTCTCCTGTAAAGTCATCCAATATTTGTGGTCTTGTACTAATAATGTATTTGGTTTTGGATTACAGGTTTCGGTACTTGGAACCTCCGGACTTGCTGGCTCGTATGTGGAGCAAAGAGCCCCATAGCTTGGGAAAGATTTCATTTTACTGTAGGCTTTGCTTTTATGTGAAATTTTTATTCACATGCGTGTAGTCTCATAAACAACTTCATCCAAGCGCTTTTGCAGGAAAAAATAATGAAATAATGTTCAGCTCTTTTCCCTTCACCTTGGGAATTTTTTTATTGTATGTGGAAATGTTTACTTTAATACTGAGTTAGTTCCAGTGGTTCAGCAGGAAACTAGCCATGCTTCTGGGATTTGCATGGTATTCATTCTTGATCATCATGATTTAATTGCAAGATATGGTTGTGTTATTGGGAATTGTGGTAATGCATCCCAGGAACAATCACCAAACATCCATTAGATATCTAATCCAACCATCCAGAAGTACTGAAATAAAGTATAATTTCCCTGTTCTGAAGCTTGCTTCCCTTCTTCCGGATGTCATTTTATCTTCTTTTATCTGTACATTTGGGGCATGGTTGATCCAAAATCTTGGGTAGTGATTACGATTTCGATGTGGTTTAACGCATCATCAACATGATGCAGTGTGCCTTTTGGAATGTGTTGGGAATGGATGGCCGAGTGTCAAATAGATTCCGAAGCTTTTGGAACAATGAAGCTGCTGCATGAATTTATGAGAGTAACCTCAGCTGCATGCAGCAAGTCAACTCTTTATTGCAGGACTATTGGAGTAGAAAAAGGTTGAGTTGGATACTGTTACGTTTTTACATTTAATTTTTGGCGGAAGGGTTTTCTAAGCTGCCTTGTTCTTTTTTTGGGAAAATTACTCATATAACCTTTGGATTTTGGTTCAAATACACCTGTTATTTTAAAGTTGACAACAATTATACTTATTATTAGTGCTGCAACAGGGCCGGGTTGGATTGTGTTTTTACAAACCCCAACCCAACCTTGAGTCTCTTATACCCAATCTAGGTCCAGCCCAACCCTGTCAGGGTTAGACAAAACATCAACGCAACCTAGGGCCCTGTCAGGTTTCAGGGTTGGGCCGGGTTAGCCCTGATTGGCCTGATGAACCAATTGACGTATCTTTTGCTTTATGGGCTTTGAACAATACATGGGAAATTTTTAATATGCTGAGCAATCAATTCCCTAAACATGAAAAACAGAAGCAAAACCCTAACTAAAAATTAGATCTAAACCCAAAAGGTCGGATGCAAAAGGAATAAGGAGTGGGAAACTTATCCTAAAGCTCTTGTTAGATAACCATTTATTAATGATGATAGTGTGGACAATTATAATTACAAAGGATTGGGTGATTGGGTGGAGTTTTGTGCCCAATTTGGGAATATAAATTTTAATTACATCATAATGGGAATTCAAACCGTCTCCTCCCGAACCCGTCTCCTCCCAGCGGTTCTAGAGGAGACGCGGATTATGATCTCAATGAGAAAAGAAGATTCTCGAGACCTATTGAGGATCGGAGTTCACCACCAGTAAAATCATAAAGCTTCTTTTCCTTTACTTCTCCCTCTCTCTTTCCTCCAACTCAACTTCTTTCTCCTCGATTTTTGAATTTTTTTTTTTCCTTCTATCGGGGCCAAATCAGCAACATAGCCTGCTTTGTTCATCCTCTGTTCCAATTATTCTTCGATGCCATCGTTGGGGGAAGAGGAGGAGAAAAGAAGTGGAAGAAAACGGTGCCGGAATAGTAAGTGAAAGTCAAACAAAAGATTTTAGGGTATGCACGTTTTGATAGAAATATATGTATAAAATATTTATATTTAAATTAGATATAAATATAATACATTAATAACGTAATGAAATCAATTATGATTATATCAATAGGTTCTGGCCGGGCCGGGCTCGGGCTCAACCAAGACCCAGCCCAACCCTGTCAGGGTTGAACATATTTTGGGCACTAACCCAGCCCTGTCAGGGTTTGGGCCAGGTTCAACCCTGCCAGGGTTCAAGGCGGGTTTGGATGAGTTCGGATTGTCAGGGTAAAACTTGCACCCCTACTTAATACCCCTAAATACCTAACATGGTTACACAAAGGTTCATTTTGTTAGTTTTTTTTGTTAATTGCTGGTGTTAACATGGTTTTATTTTTTAGGGTCCAAAATACC
The DNA here is from genome assembly GCA_028583415.1 of Protea cynaroides. NCBI lineage: Eukaryota > Viridiplantae > Streptophyta > Magnoliopsida > Proteales > Proteaceae > Protea > Protea cynaroides. Next base: position 95,293,963 of record CM053269.1, read on the forward strand.
TTTATCGGTATTGTAAAAAGATCATAATAGTGTAAAATGGGACAAGAAGAGTGCATTTTTATATAAAAGTTTGGGAGGATACTATAGTCATTTTATCATTTCATATTTATAGAGGGTTAAAAATGTCATCTCACCTATTTTTGTTTGTAAATGCAATAAGGGTATAATTGTCTTTAAATTTTTTTATTTGAAACTATTAGAATTTGAGGTGTAGTTATTGTTGTCTTCAAAGTAGTAGGTGTATTTAGACCAAAGTCTAGGGGTAATATGAATAATTTTACCTTTTTTTTTTTTTTTTTTTTTTTCGTGGGAGGGAAGATTTCCCAAACTTCACCATTCAATGTGAGGTCCCCGTTCCCATTCTTATCTGCTTGTGCATTTAATGAAAACATAATAAATAAGAAATGCCCATAACTGTATAATTTTTTAGAGAGAGAGAGAGAGAGAGAGAGAGAGAGAGAGAGATCTTCCGACTTGGATTGCTTTCTTTCTCTCGTTCTTGCCTGCTTGTTTATAATGTTTGTACATGTTAACTTCAGTGTTGTTAGAGATGCCAAGATGTTGAATTGCATTGGGTAATCCTGTTTAGGTTTTCTTATGACTAATTCTACTATGTTTGGAAGCCAAGAAAAGAAAAATAAAATTTTAAATTGAAAAAAAAAAACATGAGTTGATCATTGTTTCACCATTACCTGTCTTAAGCTCTTTTATTTTATTTTATTTTTTCATCCAAACATAGCCTATTTTCTCATTAAGGACATCTAAAAACAGATATAAGAATTAAGCTCAAAAGTAAATGGTTTTCTTACAATTAAGTCCCTCCAATGACCACTCTATAATATCGTATAATAGACCTTAAAGTATTAAATTAATTACGGTCACCGCCCTGATCCATCTGAATATGTATTCATATAATCTAAGCCATTGATTAGACTCAGAAACATTTTATAAGGTTCTCTTTGGTATAGTTTATATTTATGTGTATGAGTTACTTATGACAAATCATTTATGAGAATAAATTATGAGTCATAAATAATAACCATCTAATACCATTAGACATAAAAAAATAATTATAGATTATCATAATAATAATAAATACCTTCTAACTTATTTATAGATTTTAGATTATATCAATTTATTTTAAATATAAATAAATATTATAAATCATACTAAATAATATTATATAATTAATTATATAATACATATGAAAGAGAGCCTAAAATTTTTAAAAAAAACTTATTTTTAATAAATAAGAGAAGGAAAAGATCCCATGTATGGTTGTGACATGCAAGTAAGGTTATACCCCCAGCCGTGGGATGGAAAGAGGAGAGGAGGGGGGGGGGGGGGGGGATGAAGTGTTAAAGCACTGATTGTGCACATGCATTATCTACGAATAAAAAACCAATTCCATAATAATATTTGAAAACATTTTTTAAATAATTTACAAAGCTATGCCAATGAAAACTTTTCTCAGTGTTGGAGAAATCTGTCACGTTGTCAATAGAACCATAATATGTAGGACTCGAACCAACAAGCCACGTGAATGTTCTCGATTGGATAGAAGAAAGCGTCCTCACAAACCCAAACACAGGAGCAAAGGGCAAAAGCGGTATTTAAGGAAAATTCACTATTCACTATAAATAGGGAAAATCCCGAGAATTTAGGGATGAGAATAATTATTACTCATTACTCATCCTTCGGATTCTCGCACTGACACCTGGGACGAAGAATCTCATACCTACCCCACTTACACTTAAATATTATTGTGGGCTCGACATCGAGCCCATCAACTGTTCACAGAGCCCTAACTTTGGTATCGGAGTGGACGCGGGGCCATAGGCCCGCCTCCTCCCCTTGTCTTTGCTTGTCTTGCAGGTCTAGTTAGCTTGGTGGGCCTACGAGAGGGATCAGGGCCGAAACAGTTTGGCGCCTACCGTGGGGCCCCTTTTGAGATTTGACGTCGACAGATAAAAGCCAGAGAGGAATCTTGAGCTATGAGCCCGAGAAGAACCCGAAGCCATATGATCAATCCCAACCCCCTCTGATTGACCAGCGCATGAACCCCGAAGATGGAGATAGGTCGGAACCGAGACCTAGTAGAGATAGAGGAAAGCGAGTGGCCGAGCAAGTGCCCACGCATGAGGCATTCGTCACATACGAACAGTTTGAGACCGTGGCGCAGCAGCTTGCGGTGTTAACCAGATTCGTACAAGGGTTATAGCCCCCAGTCGCTGAGGCTACTTCCCGTCCACCCATAGGCGTCGTTCCTCCAACTGACCCGCATAAGGAAGCTGACCCCCCTAGAGATCCACCTCGAGATTGTCACGGGCAAAGCGGAGCTAGACCCATCAGATATGGAACCAGCGTGCACCCGGGTCCAGAACTCAGTGGAACGGGATCAACGTCACAACATAGGAGGATACCTGCTCGAGAAAGGTCGGCCCCCAACCGAGAGCAGCAATTGGACGAGGCGGAGACGCCTTGGAAGAGCTATTGATTCCGCAACACGTGACGCTACCAGAGGTCGTCATGGGCATAGATAAACATAGTGCTCCCATGGACCCGGAGGTAGCCGCAAAAATAGCGGACCAGTTAGCAGTCTTGCACCGGAAGGTCGAGACGATGGAGAAGGCAGGGGTAACCCCGGATGAGGATAGGGATTATTCTAGGGACAACCCTCTGACTGATATCATCATGAGGGTCCCCTTGCCCAAGCGGTTCAACATGCCGCCAGTAGATTCTTATGATGGGTCTACTGACCCAGTCGACCATTTGAACAATTTTGTGGGCGTGATGGTCCTCCACGCGAACCTGGATGCGATTATGTGCAAGGCCTTTCCCCTTACTCTAAAGGCACGGTTCAGATGTGGTTTAACAACCTACCTCCGCGATCTATTGACTCTTTCAAAACTATGGGAAGGCTCTTCAGAATGCACTTTCAAGGAAGTAGGGTGCAGCGGAAGACGAGCGCGCACCTCATGAATATGAGACAAAGGTCCAATGAGACCCTATGGGCCTTCTTGGCCAGATTCAACTTGGAGGTCCTACAGGTAAAAGACATCGATGAGGCGGTTCACTTCGCTACATTGAGAGCAGCGGTCAGTGACCCAAAGCTCAGATTTTCCATCGCCAAAAAAGAACCAGCCGACTTACAAGAGCTCTTGGCTCGTTGTGAGAAGTTCGCCACAGCTAACGAGATTTACGAAGCCAGCAAGGGCTTAGTTGACACTCCCAACAAGCGAACGGACGAAAGGCAAGATCTCACACAGCCAGGAGAGCACAAGAGGTCGAGAAGGGAGGAAGCTAGAGCTCGAGGCCTAATCCAGAAGAAGTTCAGCGACTACACCTCGCTCAACAGGCCCGCCTCCTCCTCTTGTCTTTGCTTGTCTTGCAGGTCTAGTCAGCTTGGTGGGCCTACGAGACGGATCAGGGCCGAAATAGTTTAGTGTTGGGGAAATCTGCCACGCTGCCAATAGAACCACGACACGTAGGACTCAAACCAACAAGCCACGTGGATGTTCCCGATTGGATATAAGAAAGCATCCTCACAAACCCGAACACAGGAGCAAAAAGCAAAAACGGTATTTAAGGAAAATGCACTATTCACTATAAATAGGGCAAATCCTGAGAATTCATGGACGAGAATATTTATTACTCATTACTCATCCTTGGGATTCTCACTCTGACACCTGGGATGGAGAATCTCATACCTACCCCACTTATACTTAAATATTTTTGTGGGCTCGACACCGAACCCATCAACTGTTCACAGAGCCCTAACTTTGGCATCAGAGTGGACGCGGGGCCACAGGCCCGCCTCCTCCCCTTGTCTTTGCTTGTCTTGCAGGTCTAGTTAGCTTGGTGGGCCTACGAGAGGGATCAGGGCCGAAACAGTTTGGCGCCCACCGTGGGGCCCTTTTTGAGATTTGACGTCGACAGATAAAAGCCAGAGAGGAATCTTGAGCTATGAGCCCGAGAAGAACCCGAAGCCATATGATCAATCCCAACCACCCTCTGATTGACCAGCGCATGAACTCCGAAGATGGAGATAGGTCAGAACCGAGACCTAGTAGAGATAGAGGAAAGCGAGTGGCCGAGCAAGTGCTCACGCATGAGGCATTCGTCACATACGAATAGTTTGAGACCGTGGCACAGCAGCTCGCTGTGTTAACCAGATTTGTACAAGGGTTACAGCCCCCAGTCACTGAGGCTACTTCCCATCCACCCATAGGCGTCGTTCCTCCAACTGACCCGCATAAGGAAGCTGACCCCCCTAGAGATCCACCTCGAGATTGTCACGGCCAAAGCGGAGCTAGACCCATCAGACATGGGACCAGTACTCACCCGGGTCCAGAACTCAGTGGAACGGGATCAACGTCACAACATGGGAGGACACCTGCTCGAGAAAGGCTCGGCCCCCAATCGAGAGCAGCAATTGGGCGAGGCAGAGATGCCTTGGAAGAGCTATTGATTTCGCAACACGTAACGCTACCAAAGGTCGTCATGGGCACAGATAAACATAGTGCTCCCATGGACCCGGAGGTAGCCGCAAAAATAGCTGACCAGTTAGCACTCTTGCACCGGAAGGTCAAGACGATGGAGAAGGCAGGAGTGACCCCGTATGAGGACATGGATTATTCTATGGACAACCCTCTGACTGATATCATCATGAGGGTCCCCTTGCCCAAGCGGTTCAACATGCCGCCAGTAGATTCTTACGACAATCTACGTGAAGGGGCCCTGCACAAAAGTAGATTGTTCAACATGCCGCCTTTTAGATTAAGAATCTACGTAAGAATCCCCTGCCCCGCGCCTTTCCCCTTAATCTAAAAGGCGCGGCTCGGATGTGGTTTAAAAACCTACCTCCGAGATCTATTGACTCTTTCAAAACTATGGGAAGGATCTTTAAAATGCACTTCCAAGGAAGTAGGGTGCAGCGGAAGACGAGCGCGCACCTCATGAATATGAGACAAAGGTCCGATGAGACCCTATGGGCCTTCTTGGCCAGATTCAACTTGGAGGTCCTACAGGTGAAAGACATTGATGAGGCGGTTCACTTCGCTACATTGAGAGCATCGGTCACTGACCCAAAGCTCAGATTTCCATCGCAAAAAAAAAACCGGCCGACCTACAAGAGCTCTTGGCTCGTTGTGAGAAGTTCGCCACAATTAACGAGATCTACGAAGCCAGCAAGGGCTTAGTTGACACTCCCAACAAGCGAACGGACGAAAGGTAAGATCTCACTCGGCCAGGAGAGCACAAGAGGTCGAGAAGGGAGGAAGCTAGAGCTCGAGGCCTAATCCAGAAAAAGTTCAACGACTACACCCCGTTCAACAGGCCCCTCGGAGACGTATATACGCTCATCGCTAACGATGGCTATCTCCAAAGGCCCCAGAAGATTTTAACCGAGGCACGACGGAGAAACCCGAACAAGTATTGCCAATACCATCGGGATATTGGTCATACCACCAATGAGTGTTGGAACTTGTAGGTAGAAATCGAGGACCTCATTCGGAGGGGATACTACAAGCAATACGTGGATCATAACGCCCCAAGGGTACCCGCAACATCAGCGGAAGAGCGGAGAAGACCACCCCTCCCACCGCGAGAGAGAACTCCCGAAAGGGAACCAAGACGGCAAGAAGGAAGAGATCCTAGGAGGATAGACAGAAGAGAAGGTCGAAGAGATCCTCCTCGAGAGGAAAGGAGGAGAGACAGGGCGGTCGAGCCCCAGTACCCAGACAGGCGCCCTGAGCAGCAGCCTCATCAGCAAGGAGAAAGGGGAGAAAGAGGACTGACCCCAGCACACAAGGACATCGGGGTCATCCGTTGTCAGTTTGCCTATACCCTTCAGCAAGTACATGAACAGGGAAGGGTATTGAATTCTTTGGAATCTCGGGGGAGGACTCGGCTTAGGGTCGATCCTAGGTTGCCACGACGATGCCAGGACCAGACTCGTCCTCCCCCACTGTTGTGTGTCCTCGATCCACCTCCGACAGTGGACTTACCGTGTGATCAAGGGGGTACCATCAGAACAACGAGGCTGAGATATGACCCACGGACTGGGAAGGACAAATCGCGCGTACCAAAGGTTGGGACGGTGCCAGAAAAGAACACAGCAATTGACTGACCCTCGTTGGCTGAGGCGATCACCTCGGCCATGGTCGACGATTTGATTTATGATCCCTCTAAGCAGGGACAGAAGGCAATGACTATCGCTGGTGGACCAGCAGCTGGCAACACATCCGCCAAGGCTCGAAAGGCCTATGCTCGGAGTGTCAAATCTACAGAATGGCCTGAGAAGAGGGCTCGTATGGGCGACTTCCTGAAATTTAGCGACGATGATCTGTGCGGTCTGGAAGTGCCTCATGAAGACGCCATTGTCATCACTTTGAGGTTTGAGGACAGCGATGTCCACAAGATCATGGTCGATACGGGCAGCTCTGCTGATATCATCTACTAGCAAGCCTTCCAACGCATGGAAATTCCACCCGAGCGTCTATTGCCCATAAATATCCCTTGGTCAGTTTCTCGGGTGACCTCGTTACTGTAAAGGGATCTATCCGGCTGCCCGTCAGGGTAGACACTTACCCTTGAGAATCAAGGGTCACGATGAACTTCTTGGTAGTCGATGTCCCATCATCCTACAATGCTTTGTTGGGGCGGCCTGGTATGATTGCGCTCAGGTCGGTCCCGTCTCCATTACATTTGGTCATCAAATTCCCTACACCAAGAGGAGCTAGGGAATGTCGGACGGATCAGCTCGTGTCGCAAAAATGTTATTCAGTCGAGCTCACGGATTGTAAAAATCCAGCCCAGGCTTTGCAGGTGCATGTCGAAGATCTGCGGGATGATCCCAAGCAATAGCGAGGAACACCTACCGAGGACCTAGTCCAGGTCCCTCTGGTGGAGGAGAATCCAGATAGAACGATCCAGATCGGGTCATCACTCACACGTAGCCACAGAGGACAGAACTAATAAGTTTCTTAAGGGAGAACGCCGACATTTTTGCCTGGTCCGCTGTCGACATGTCGAGAATTCCACGAGACATTGTACAGCATTGCCTGAATGTAGATCCTCGACACTGACCAGTGCGCCAGAAGAAGCGGTCGTTCGCTGCGTCTTGATAGCGCCTCATAGACGATGAGGTAGTAAAATTGCTGGAAGCAGGATTTATCCGAGAAATCCATTACCCGAAATGGCTTGCAAACGTGGTCATGGTCCCAAAGGCGGGGGACAAATGGTGAATTTGCATTGATTTCACTGACCTGAACAAGGCATGCCTGAAGGACAGTTTCCCCCTTCCTTGGATTGATTAGCTTATCGATGCCACAGCCGGGCATGCACAATTAAGCTTCATGGATGCCTACTCTGGTTACAATCAGATCCAAATGCACGAGGCTGATTCGGAGAAAACTGCCTTTGTCACCAATCGAGGCCTCTTTTGCTATGATGTTATGCCTTTCGGTCTTAAAAATGCTGGAGCCACGTACCAAAGGCTGGTAAACAAAATCTTTGCAAATCAGATCCGAAGGAACGTGGAGGTCTACGTCGATGATATGCTAGTAAAAAGCCTAGTCGGGAAGGACCATGTAAAGGACCTAGAGGAGGCATTCAGAGTGCTACGACAGCACCGAATGCGTCTCAACCCTGCCAAGTGTGCATTTGGAGTCACCTCAGGGAAGTTCCTCGGATTCATGGTATCCAGCCGTGGCATTGAGGCGAACCCCTCAAAAATTACCGCGATCCTCAATATGCCAGCACCAACCAGGGTGAAGGAAGTACAAGAGCTTACCGAACGGGTGGCCGCGCTAAGTCAATTCATGTCTCGTTCGGCGGACAAGTGCCTCCCTTTCTTCCAAACCCTTAAAGGGCAACAAGACCTCTGAATGGACTGCCGAATGTCAGCAGACATTCGAGGCATTGAAAATGTACTTGGCATCTCCTCCACTCTTGGTTAAGCCCGAAGTTGGAGACACATTGGAGCTGCACTTGGCAGTATCTTCGAAGGTGGTAAGTGTTGTTCTCATCAAGGAGGTGGATGGCGTCCAGCGTCCAGCGTCCGATTTATTATGTCAGTAAAATTTTGCTGGAGGCTGAAACTCGGTACAAATTCATCAAGAAAGTTGTTTTAGCATTGGTGACGTCTGCACGGAAGCTCAGGTCATATTTCCAGGCGCATTCCATTACCGTCCTAATTGATCAGCCCCTCAAGAAAATTTTGTCGAAGCCGGACATCTTGGGCCGGGTAATCAATTGGGCTGTCGAATTGGGTGAATTCGATATCACTTACAAGCCTCGCACGACCATCAAGGCTCAAACCTTGGCCAATTTTTTTTGATTGAGTCATCTCTTCTCGAAGAAACGGAGGAAGCAGCGGACAGCCAAAGCAAAGAAAGCACCTCGCAACCTTGGACCCTGTTTGTCGATGGGGCATCGAACAAGACTCAGTGCGGTGCTGGTTTCATACTCACCAGCCATGAAGGATTTCAGATTCGCTATGCCCTTCGATTCATTTTCCAGGTGTCTAATAATGCTGCCGAGTACGAGGCCCTGATCGCCGAACTACGCCTGGCCAAGACAGTAATGGCTAGAAGGATCGAGGCATCCAACGATTCTCAGTTGGTGGTGCGACAGGTAAACGGTGAGTACGAGGCAAAGAAAGTCAGTATGGCCGCATACTTGCAGAAGGTGCAGGAGGCAGCCTCTGTCTTTGACAATTTTACACTGTGCCACATACTTCGGGATCAGAACACACTGGCGGATTCCCTGTCAAGACTGGCTACTTCGGATTTGTCAGATCTGGATCACTCGGTGTACACCGAAACCTTGTTACACTCAATGGTGGACCCCAACTCTAAAATAGTACTACCAACGGTGGCAGAGCCGTTGTGGATTGACCCGATCTATTTGTTTCTTCGAGAAGGCACCCTACCGAAAGACAAGAAGGAGGCCAGGCGGATACAGTCCAAAGCCACCCACTACGTGGTTGAGGCAGACACTATATACAAGAAAGCCTTTACGTTCCCCCTGCTGCGGTGCTTGCGTCCGTCAGAAGCCGCGTTGGCTATCCAGGAAGTCCATAAAGGTATTTGCGGAGCACATCAAGGGGAAAGAGTCCTCGCTCACAAGATATTGCATCAAGGCTATTACTGGCCAAAGATGCGAAAGAAATGCATCAACTACGTAAAGAAATGTGGGAAGTGCCAGATGTATGGCCCAGTTCCCCACCTCCCAGCTGCCCCCCTGAGGTCTATAAAAGCAGCCCCAATTCCCTTCGCCATTTGGGGAATGGACATCATGTGCCCATTTCCCCCTGCTCGCTATCAAAGGAAATTCATCATAGTCGCGGTGGATTACTTCACTAAATGGGCTGAGGCCGAGGCAGTATCCAACATACCAGAGAGCACAATCCGTGAATTTTTCAAAAAATCTATTGTTTACCGCTATGGTGTTCCACGGGTGCTCATCACCGATAACGACAAGCAATTTGATAATAGGGCCTTCTCCGAATTCTGCGAAGAACACCGGATTGACCATCGATGAGGCACAGTGAAGCACCCCCAGACCAGCGGACAGACGGAATCTACCAATAAGATTTTTCTCAAAGGCATCAAATCCTGATTGGAGGGCGCCAAAGGTCGATGGTTAGACGAGCTGCCGCACATTTTGTGGGCAGATCGAACAACCCCAAAAATGGCTACAGGAGAATCCCCATTCAGGCTGGCCTTCGACACTGAAGCAGTTGTCCCCCTGGAGGTAAGGATCCCCTCGCATAGGATCACAAATTATGACCCTGCCTCCAACGACGAAGGGTTGCTCACAAACTTGGACCTACTAGAGGAAACAAGAGATCAGGCCCAAATCCGGATAGCTGCTCACCAACAACAAGTTGCCCAGCATTACAACAAGAAAGTGCGTTAGTGATTATTCAAGGTCGGAGACCTTGTTCTCCGAAGGACCATCGCATCCGAACCCACCAATCAGGGAAAGTTAGCTCCCAACTGGGAAGGACCCTATCAAGTTACGCAGGCACTACGGAGCGACGCATATCATCTAGCCGACATGGATGACAAAGCCTTACCGTGAGCATGGAATGTGGAGCACCTCCGCCCATTTTACCAGTAGCTTTTTTTTCAATGATATAACCTAGCCATTGCGGCCATTATTTCAAGACAAGGAAAGTTTCATTTGGCTTCCAATACTGTCTCCATACTGACGTCACAAAGCTACAACCAAATTGAGACCCATGCGGCCAAAAGAGTTCACCAACTTGTGGACACATTTGGCTGAGGAGGGTAGACAGAGCTCCAACCTAAATTAAGACCCATGCGGCCAAAAGAGTTCACCAACTTGTTGACACATTTGGCCGAGGAGGGTAGATAGAGCTCCAACCTAAATTGAGACCCATGCGGCTAAAAGAGTTCACCAACTTGTGGACACATTTGGCCGAGGAGGGTAGACAGAGCTCCAACTAAATTGAGACCCATGTGGTCAAAAGAGTTCACTAACTTGTGGACACATTTGGCCAATGAGGGTAGACAGAGCTCCAACAAAAATTGAGACCCATGCGGTCAAAAGAGTTCACCAACTTGTGGACACATTTGGCCAAGGAGGGTAGACAAAGATCTGACCTCAATTGTGACCCATGCGGCCAAAGGAGTCCAACTTGTGGACACATTTGGCCGAGGAGGGTAGACGAAGATCCGACCTCAATTGTGACCCATGCGACCAAAAGAGTTCACAACTTGTGGACACATTTGGCCGAGGAGGGTAGACGAAGATCCGACCTCAACTGTGACCCACGCGGCCAAAAGAGTTCACTAACGTGCGACCCATACGGCACATCGGTATATTTCGCCAGGGAAGGTAGTCATGCCGGTGTAAGCCATGCATAATTCAAGTACAAGGAAATAAACGACAAGACAATTTGAATTCAGTTAAAGACAATACATTTGTATATACTCAAGAGTCCACATACAACAGTTCTCCATTCATAAGAAGGGGCTCCCCTTACAGTAAAGACATTGAGGCGCCCCACCGTTATTATAAAAAATAAAAAAAAAACAAACACAAAAAATGATAGTTACATAGAAAGATCCCTAGCTACTCTCTCCTTGATGAACCACCCCGCTGCTGCCAGCTTCGCTAGCAATACGTGACAGAGAGCCATCGGGTGTGTGGGGAAGACCCGTGGGTGAGGCAGTACCGGCCCGAGGAGTAGAGGGAGTCTCATCATCGCCATCAGGGGAAGGGGGGATCCTCCCCTTCGAATACCTCTGCAAGCTGTCGAAAAATTTCGACGTCGTCCACCTCAGGTATCTCCGCACGTTAACAGGTTTCAAGCATTCGGCATCAGCATAGTCCACCCCGGGCACCTTTTCATCCACATATTCCTTCAATGCCTGGCACCCTGGGTGAAGCTGTGTAGAGAGCATCTTCCCACTAACTCCTTGAAGGTCTCCGATTTCTGATATAGGCAGACAGTCTCGGTAGCTATAGATCGAGCCTTCAGCAATGCTTCCTTGAACTTCGTCCCCCGTTCTTTGGTAGCATCAGCAACAGACCGCAACTTGGCAATCCGCTCCTTACTCACCTTCTCCGCCTCCTGATGATGGATTCTCTCCTCACGAAGAGTCTCCACCTCGCCTCAGAGCTAAGCGTTCTCAGCAGTCACCGAAGTGAACTCCTGTTCCTTCGAGCGAAGCTGCGTCCTGGCATCTTCCCTCTGCTCCTCAGCCTGATGCAACTTGAAATCTGTCTCGCTCAAGTCCTTAGCCATTTTTTCGGCGCGCTGCTTCAGAGTTTCCATGTACACCACGAGCTGCACCAAGACAACAAGAAAAAAATAACATTAAACAAGGCAGCATGACGTAAGGTCGGAAAAGGGTCAAGGAGGCAAAGTCACCAACTTACCGATGCAACAAAGGTATCTACGCCCGATATCAGGGACGGTGTGGGTAGATCCTGCACTAACTCCCAGTCTCGAGGCAGGATGGCCCCCTTCATCAGCTCGCGAGCAGCGTGGATATTGCCCATGGCCGTATCATCATCGGTCAAGGACCAGTCAAGACAAAATACCTGCTCGTCCCCCGTCTTCCTCCTGGACAAGGGGCCGATGAGGGGAATACGACGAAAATCGCTCATATTCCCCCCTGCCCCAAGTACTCCCTCGATCTGACTGAAGGGGACGCAGAATGCTGCTGGGGACGTTGAGGAGTAGGATGCCTATCCCCACCTGTCCCCATCGATTCGGTGAGCGTGAGAACGGCCTCCGTGGTTGTGACAGCGGTCCCCTTTCCTGAAAAATCAAGCTTACAATACCGAGGGATCAGGGGCATGGCATAGATACAGGCGACAACGGCCAAAGCAGAGTCAGGGGATGTCTTACGTAATCTTTTTAGGATTTTTCGCTTCACGTCCCTCTCACCACTGCGCCTATCGGGCGCTGTCCGTTTCCCTTGGTCGTCCTGTGACCTCTTCGCCTCGGCCTCCCATTCTTTGGCGGCTTCCTTCCTCCGCAGCTCCATCATATATTCTTTCAATAACATCACTGCAACATACAAAAATATAAACAGCCAAGAGTTAGTAGGTCGATGTTTGCACACACTACGTTAAGGACAATACTCACGCAGTCTGTTCTCATATAAAAGTAAGGGATTTCTTAGGTCGGCGACATGGATGGAAGTCCCCTCTGACTGACAAGCACGCCGAAGCAGCTTGGACTCTTTTAGCAGCAGTGGCACGTCGGTATTCAGCGTTTCCGCATCCAATTTTATCCAGACGTTCTCCAACACCATATTCTCGCCTCGGATGTAGAAGAATTTGTTTTTTCAGAGTTTGATCGAGGTAGGCTTATCTGCCAAGATGTCGTCGAAGTTTGGCTTCTTTGCGAAGTAATACCACCCCATCTTGCAATAGTCATTGAACGTGAACATGGCCAGGAACATGTTCAGCGTCGGCCTCTGACCCAGGTTCCTAAAGTACACGATAAAAGCTATCATGTTCTTCCACGAGTTAGGCATCAATTGGATCAGGGCAACCTTATAGTACTCCAGGATCTCAACCACCAACCACGGTACAGGCATGCGGAAACCAGCCTTGAACATCTCGAGGTGTACGCAAAGCTCCGACCAACAACTCCAGCAAGCCCTCTCCCCTGGGTCAGGCATCTGGATCTCTACATCAGCGGGTATTTGATACCGCTCCCGAAGACTGGAAAATTCTGCCTCGGTCAGCAGGCAGACCTTTTCCCTCGCATCAAATTCCAGAGGGGCATCAGCCTCTTCTCGGGCCTCAAGAATGACCTCGGACCCTAACTCATGTGTTGAGACCCCAGGCAGTAGTTCTTGCCGAGACAGGCTAGATAAAGCTCCTGCCCTGCTGATGTTCCGAGACAGACTTCTGCTTCGTTCAACGGACTCCTCTATCCTTAACTCCGTCTCGGGCCCTCCCTCGGATACCCGGTCTATGGATACTGTAAGACCCGTGTCAATCTAACCCGGTCTTATCACCTTGAACCAGGTTCACCCATCGTGGTTGAGTCAAATGGACCAAGGGCGTGAAGGAGATCGAGATCCCAGGTATCAAATCGACCCTAAAACACTTAATTTAAGGGGAGAGTCGCATACCCAGCCAAGGAGGGTCGGACCCCCCAAAACAAAAAGTCAGACCCTCAGTTTTGAAGGGAGGGTTGGACAACTTAGAAACCTAGGGTCAATGGGATCATCGACCCTCCTATCGACCCTCAGTTGCCGTTGAAACTAAAATTAGGAAATTTCCTAATTTTCGATTTGGATTCTTTCCTAATCTCGAAGGGACTTAATTTAGGATGTTCCTACTCTATTTAAAGGACGTCCCTAAGCCTCTTTCACTCCTTTTACAACCCTAATTGAATTGAGAGAAAGAGAAGAGAAGGAAAAGAAGAAGAAGAGAAGCAAGGAAGAGAATTTAGCCAAAAGGAGAAGAGTTGCAGAGAAGGAGTAATCTTCTCAGGTATGGATACTAATTCCATGAGTTTCTACAGACCTTAGGTTAGATAATGATGAGAGTATGATCTCGGAGAAACCCAAACCATCAACCATGGTTAGGTTTTCATAGAAAACCATGAAAGATTACATGAAAGCTATCTAGGTGGATTATTCATGGTTCAAGACCATGGAATAAATGTTGAATGGACTGTAGGAGAAAGCCATGAGACCCCAAACACGAAGGATGGACTAAAAGAGGGAAATTGACCAAAGTACACCGAGGGTCGCACAGAAGGTCGATGACCATCCGACCCTAGGTGATCCTGAGTATCGACCCTCAGTGTTCGGGAAGTTCAGATTTTGGGGAGGGTCGCACCCAGGGTCGATCAGGACTCCGACCCTACCTCCGACCCTCAGTTAACAGAAATTCTGAATAAATTCTAATTAAATTTTATCGACTTTGTTAGGTCTTCTAGCAATATTATAACATTATAAATGTGATTCTAAAGCTTGGAAAAGTATCTATTAGCAAGCTAAGATGAGGGAACAAGACCTAAACTAATTGGTTAATAATAAATCATTTTACTTCTTGAGTCCAATGCCATATTGATTCTATGCATGTATGCTTGTATGTGCATTTAACATGTCATCCAATATTTCTATTATTTGTTCATGCATATTTACTTTATTGTTTATAACATGATGATGATGATGATGATGATAGGAATAGGCATGTGAATGTTTGTGTTTGGCCAGTGTATATGGTGAGGGTAGGAATGGTATCAACCGGTACAACCATGACCGTTCTTCATGGGGTGTATATTGTGCTATGGTCTACTCAAGTCATGTCCACTGATGTCGTCGTATCGCCATTACCTTAGCAGAACTATTATGTCGTAGAGCATCAGGGGAGGTGGTCTCGGTCATTGTAGTCTCTGACTCTATCGGGGGGCCTTAGCTCTATCTCTATGGATGTTCTAAGGGATGCTGGGGTGAGGCCTTGGATACACTGTTTGGCATTAGGATTGGTTAGTTGCGAGCCCAGTTTGCAACCCTAGCCAGCAGGGGTTTATTTGTTGGTATGGTATCAACCGGTACAGTCATGCCATTTTTATGGGGTGTATATTGTGCCATTTTGGGTGCTGTGGTGAGAGTGCAGGAGCTATTGTGTATTTACTCTGATTATGAATATGGATGTATGGAGTTTAGATAATACAGATATAGCCTATTCGAGATCCTGGTTGAACCGTTGGTTTGCTAGCGGTTCATCACACCATTCTGAATAGTGCGGAATTGGGGTGTGACAACTTGGTATTAGAGCATCTCAGGCCTTGTCCGCTGAACTAGCATACATTCAAAAAAATTATGAACTGAGATAGGATAAAAGTAAAAACAGTAATATTAACACACTATAAGCACAAGTGATGGTTGAGACCAAATTTAAAAAGATAATGCATCTATTAAAAGGAAAACAAGTTTACATACAATAAGAGAGAAACAAAACGTATATACATAACTAAAGCAGAGTACAGTCCACAACCCGAACAGTTACTCTGTAGTACAAGGAAAATAAAAACAATCAAGAAGCTGGAGGTGAAGGAGGAGGCGGTGCCTCACGATCTCTGTCATAGTCCTTAGCATAGACTCTAGTTAACCAGGCTATCTGAGTCTGGGTTGTCTATAGACTAGCTGTGAGATCGGCTACCCTCCGGTCAGTTGCACGCTGAACTTCTATGAGCTCTCCCATCCGCGTGTCTGATATGTACTGGGCGGCTAATAGCTGATCCACTCTCACACGCTGCGCGTCTAGCAACTCCTTCATCCTCAGATCAGATCTGTGCTGAGCCTCCCTGATCTCCAGCAACATCTCCATCAGGTCAGAAGGTGGGCGTGAAGGACCAGCCGCATGAGAAGGACCAGTCTCAGGTACAGGATTCGCCACAGAAGAAGTACCAACTCCAGCCGCATGCGTAGGTGAGGCGGTGGTATCGAGTCGACATCCATATACATACGGTCGTCATCATCGACATGATCCACATGAGCTCTAGCAGCGGCAGCAGCGGCCTCAGCGTCAGCAATCTCGATGCGAGTGTGAGGGCGTACCATCTCGTTCCTCCCCTCGTCACTAATTTGGGCATCCCTCATATCCATCTTGCAGATAGCCTCCCAATCTAGAGGTGACGAGAAGGTCTTCTCCTGAATCTTCTCATCCACTAAGTCAACCCCCAGGCGGGTCAGTAGAACAGTAATCATACGTCCATAGGGTAGATTACCCCTATGACTGGACAATGTAGCACTAATCATGGTCCGCATGATGATGTAGGGAAGGTAGACTGGCTGTCTAGTGCAGATACTATATATCAGAAACTGGGTCAGCTGAGAAACCCTCTCGTAGTGCCCACTCTGCGGAATCAGATTATGCTGGATAATCTTGAAGAAGACCCGTGGAGCTGGACGCATGTAATAAGCTCTCGTCTGCTAGCGATCAGGTCGTAGCAGCTGATTGTCGATCTCTGCCCTCATCTCCATGGAAACAAACTGGGGCTCTCCAGGCGCACAGTAGACCATGGGGTCATCATAAGGAATGTCCAGTAGGTCGGCCAATTGCCGATAGTCAAATGAGATATTCACCCCTTTGACGTAGCTGGTGATGCGTAACTCTTGACCCCTCTCGACATCATTGTAATTTCCCACCACCTGGAGATTACAATAGAACTGGCGCACCAAATCCAGGCATGTGCACGCGTCGTAAGTGATGACAGGGAGCCACCCCATATCACCGAATGCTCTCTCTACGTTGAACAAGGCTAGCTCAGCCAAGTTCACCATACGACCACCCTCCACCTTCTTACGAGCATAGTGAGCTTATTGTGCCTCGGCTTCGTTGGAGCGGAAGCGAAGGGGATCACGAACTCTGGGTACCTTGGTACGAGCCATGGTATCTGCAAATAAGAAAGAAAAAGGGAGATAAGGAGTTAATAGGATAAAAATCTAAAATTTAGTATTTTAACGATGTAAGTTGGCCAAAAACCTCACTTTCCACCCATACACGCGGGCAGGAGGACTTACGTAGGTTCCAACATATCCTACTACACTCACACAGTAGGAAATTGAAACTAATGAAGTCCAATTTGAAGGAATTTTAAGAAATCAAAATTTTTGACAAATTAGGGCAAAAAGAGCAAAAATTCAAGTTTCTCGATAACCAACCGATGGAACTCAAAATTTTTTGAGGGCTTTCGTTCTTTGAGACACCAATAACAAAAGTCCCCAATAAAAATCAAATTTTTACGATTGGAAAAAATTTAATTTGAAAAATACAAGTTAAATGGGTAAAAACCTAGGAATGGAAACCTAAAAATAGGTAAAAATGAGAATACATATCTGAAGGGATGATGTGGATGACGAAACCCGGATCCAAACCGACCAATATAGTGAAGTGGCACTGTAGCAACTCAGAGGGGAGAGACGAGTCGAAACGGGAGGGAAATAACCAAGAATAAACCCAGAATCGGATCTTAAAAATCTGATTTTTGGTCTGAGGGTTGGACAATTCGACCAGAACCATCGACTCTCGGCTCTCGGGAATCTGACAGAAAACTAAGGGTCAGATACTGAGGGTCGGACAACCATCGACCCTCAGCTCTCTGGAAGAACAGGTCATTCCCAGGGTCTGATACTAAGGGTCGGACATACCATCGACCCTCACCATCGACCCTGCATAGAAAAGACAGTAAGTTTGTTATAAAATGAGTTGAAATTTGAAATTTTACATCGGTTAACATGCCTACATGAAGTATCAATGATTTTTTCATTTTTTTTTGATGATTTTCAGGCACCATCAATCTCAGAAGAAATTATGTCTGGACGAAGAGTGACCAGACAGAGCTGAAATGCAGTTCCACCACCACCACCTGTGGAGGAAACTAGCCAGGAGAATGTATATGTACAAGGAAATCATGATCAGGCAAACCCTACAAATTTGCCACCTCTCCACCACCTGAGTTAGCAACCGTGGTGATGAATTTGGCACAGCAGCTACAACAGATGCAACATGCGCAGACTCAAATACAAGTTGCAATGGGAATCATGTTCCAAGTTGCTCATGCTACACCCATGCAGACCGGACAAGCCAGTGCAGCACCGGTGGGTAACCACCCAGCACCCCAAACACCTCAACCACCAGCTGCACAGATTCCAGTATCGGGTCCGGAAGCAGCCTAGGTTAATTTATCAGTATCAACAACCTATGTTTGGGGCATACCCCCAAAATCAGATGGATCACTCTCGACTGGTTGAGAGATTTCTGAAGATGAAGCCCAGAGAATTTAACGGTAAACCGTCGGATCCATTATGACCAGCACATTGGATCGATGAAATGGAGAGAAACTTTCTTATGATGACTATCACCGAAGAAGAGAAAGTACTATGTGCCACCTTCATCCTAAAGGGTAACGCACATCATTGGTGGAAATCTACCCGGGCCTATTTACTGACCAAGCACGCCCTATTGACTTGGGCTATTTATAAAGAAGCTTTCTTTGAGAAGTATTTTCCATGAAGCTTCAGAGATTCTATGGAGAAGGAGCACCTGAGTTTATATCAGGGACAGATGTCAGTGGATGCATATCAACAGCGTTATGAGGAGCTGTTTTACTTTGCACTGCTCAGTATGCAAGAAGAGGACACCAAAACCCGTAGGTTTGTCACGGGACTCAGGGGAAGCATCAGAGAACATGTACTGGGTTTAGAGAAGAAGATATATAATGAAGCTGTCCAAATCGCTCGAGTTATCGAATCGAGCCAGAAGGAAAGTTACTTTACACAGAACAGAGGCGTGAAAAAGCCAGCTGGGAATTCTTACAACGGAGGTAATAACAAGACATACAAACCTTTCCGTACTCAGAATTTCACCGCTGCACCCAAGACCACTCAAGCAGCTCAGCAGCAACCGAAGCCAAATTCTGAAGGTCTGAGATGTTACAACTGCAACCAAGTGGGACATATGATAAGGGAGTGTCCTAAGCCCAAGAAGCAAGTACATCAAGGACGAGTATATGCTGTTACATCCAAGGATGCTGTCACATCACCCGATGTGGTCACAGGTATGACCGAAACCTTTTAAGTTGTAATTACATTGTATGAGCATGTAGACTAAGTAAAATAAATCACAGGTATCGTACCTATAAATGGCGTACCCGTCAGAGTACTCTTTGATTCAGGAGCTACTCATTCCTTTATATCGGTGTCATTCGGAAAGAAGATGGATTTACCCATAAAAACATTGGACTACAAACTACTTGTACGATCACCAATGGGGTTAGAAGTGGAATTAGAGAAAGGTTATGGACCATGTCCAGTTCTCATTGGTGAGAAAACCTTAGATGCAACTTTGATACAACTTGAGATGGCAGACTTTGACGTCATCTTGGGAATGGACTGGTTAGCTCGGCATTTTGCAAATCTATTATGCGCCGAAAAGAAGCTAACATTTAAAGACAAAGAAGGAGCAGAATTCAGTTTTTCGGGAACCAAACTTCCCCGTAAACGCAAGCTTATACTCTCAGCGAAAGGCTAAGAAGTGCCTTGAGAAGGGGGCAGTCGGGTATCTGGTATCAGTGGTCGACCTAACCAAGGAGGCACCACGAATGGAAGATATTGATGTCGTGCGGGACTATCCCGACGTATTTTTGAAGGAACTACCAGGATTACCACCCGACCGAGCCACAGAGTTTGTGATAGACCTTATACCTGGAGCCGCACCAGTATCAAAAGCACCTTATAGAATAGCTCCTACTGAACTAAAGGAACTGAAAGTGCAACTATCAAAACTGCTGGACAAGGGTTATATTCGACCCAGTATATCACCATGGGGAGCAC